>JAHNEJ010002464.1:0-70622 GCA_022559845.1 Amorphophallus konjac | reverse complement strand
ATAATCCTCGTCACGGTATGGGGTCCATCTCACTTGAGAGCATTTAGTTCATTCATTAGCATATGAAAGCATTAAAAGATATTTAGAAAGCATTTTTAGAAAGCATTTAGAAGCATTTTAAAAAGCATATAGAAATCATTTTGAATTCTGGACTTACCGATGTATGCGGGAAGGAGTCCAGGTCGTCCTGGATCGTCCGGGTCAATCTAATGATCGACCCTGTGTCCCTCGCCACCGACCAACGCCTCGCGATCGGTATGCAGCCGGGATGGAGTAGTGCGCCTCTCCCAATGCCCGGGAGGTACATATAGCTCCAGATCTGCATTTAGAAATCGAGTCAGTCAAATCATTGCATAAATCATTTTTCATAAATCATAGCATCAATATTCATGGTATAAAAGAAAGCATATGAAGTACATTTACCTGTAGGAAAGGCGAGAAGCTGCCCAGCATCGTCTGCCTGTCCGTAGTGCTGAGGGACTCGAACAGGAATGCGAGCACTGCCGCTCCCCAGGCGTATCGCCTGACTCTGCCCAAATCCTCTATCATCGGCAGCAGTCTGCAGCTGATGACATCTGCCCGAGTCGCGAAGAGGAGCTTCCCGAATAGCAGCATCAGGAAGCGCCTGAGCACTCTATCTCCCTCTAGTCCCGCCTCCGCCGCCACGCGAGGGCGCACCTGGTCTATCACTCTGCTCAGATGCTCCTCGGGGAGCTCTCCCACGGCGATCGCCGCTCCTCTCAAGCCTAAGCTCTCCTGCAGCACTGATCTCGAAAGCTGGGAGGAGAACTGTCCCGGCCTGATCAAATCTAGCCCGAGCAGCTGCTGCGCCATCTCTCGGTAGTCGCCGTATGTCCACCCTATCACCGCGGCTCCGTGGACTCTCAATCCGGTAATCCTCGCTATGTCTTCTAGCGTGGGGATCATGTGGCCCCACGGGAAGATGAACGCCCTGCTAATCGGGTCCCATCTCTCGTGCAAGACGTACAGTACCGGAGTGTCCATCCGGATCACCTCGATGCTAAGCACCTCGGCGAATCCCATGTCGGATAATCTCTCTCTCTGGTAGTCGGGCAATGCCTGGTACACTGCCCGGATCTGTAGCCAGGAGATCCGCGATCGTCTCTTCCCCTGCATTGCATATTAGATCATTAATTAGTCCATCAGCATCATATAATCATTGCATAATCATTCTTAATTGAAAACAAAATAAAAATTTGAAAAACTGAAAACCCTAAAAAACAGCTTAAGTCCCTGGCATGAGTGACGGCCCTGGGATGGGGCGTCACTTGCTTGTGACGGCCTGGTCCTGATGCGTCAGGGGAGTGACGGTCGCTGGCAGGACCGTCACATTGACTATGTTGGGGTTTTTTCCCCTTGCACTCTCATGGCTTCCCATGTTGGCCAAATGGCCTACAATTGTTCCTAGTGGGTTCGTAGACCCATTTCTACCCCTTTCCCTCACATGCATCTATAAATAAACACAAAAAAATCAAAAATTGGAAAAATAGGGCGGGGGGTCTACCTCGTGGTCCATGGCTTTCTTCTTCTTCTTCTTCGGTTCCTTGGGCTCCTCTGCACCCAAGGGAACTTCCCCTTCGTCCCCCGTGGCCGTGGGAGCTTCCTCTTCCTCCCTTGGACTTCGTCTCGCCGGTTGTTCTTCTTCCACCGGCGGGATCGCCTCCCGTTCAATCCGGCGGTGGAGCCGCCGTATGGCCATTCTTTTCCCTCTCTCTCTCTTCTTTGGTGGCGGGCTGGGGTGCCTCGTCGCCGGCCATTGGAGTGGTGACGGTGGTCGCCGGTGGTTTCTCTCGGTTGGGTTTTTTTGTGGTGAAAGCGGATTGAATGAGGGCCGTGACCGTTCGGTTATTTTTTTTTGAAAACTCAGGAAATGTGACGGTCTATCGACCGGCCGTCACATCATCCTGACGCTTCTTTCATAGGCCGTCACATATGATGGACTATTTTATCGAAGAATGTGAACCGCCTTGTTTATGACGGATCAAGGGTGATCCGTTACTTGATGTGACGCCCTGTCATCAGACCGTTATATGCTTGCTAGTTTCTTGATGATTGAAAGGTCTAATTGATGCTTAAACGACCCTATTTTCTATCATGATGTTCCTTATGGATGCCTCTTGCACGAACAATGGTTATGCCTTGATGCTTATTTTCGATTTATTGTTGGCTAACCTGTCTTTCATGAAAGGAATTACGAGTAAAATCACGCTTGGCCTTCCGTCCGGCAGGTACGTCAGGTATTGTATATCATTCCCTCACTCCTTTAATGCATTACTATATGTTAACTATGATATATTACCTCGAGAACCGGCTGGTCATTCATGTGTCCTGGGATCTGATGTTCCCCTAAAACAAAAATGATGATGATCTAAGCTCACATGTTTAATCGTTGGATAGGCCGTTAGATTGAAAATTTGGGGACGATGGTTCTATCTTACACGCCGTGGTTGCAGATGGTGTCCTGACTCTGATTTCTCCGATCTAGCAATATTATTCTCGAGTATTTTTTCTATTTTATTTTTCTTTGCATTTGTTTTGAAGATTTTATTTTCCTTTAGCCCAGCATGCATCATGCGCATTCTTTTGAGCATTCATGAGTTTCATCTGTTCAAGATATCTCAGTGATGGTGAACAGCTGTGTTCTTAATCCCGAATAAGGAGAATCATTCCATTCTGAATTAGAAGGTTTTCTTCGATCTGCTCGCTTGATCTGGTTTGCTGAAGATTCCTGTCTGGAGTTTAGTCTCTTTCTTTTCCGTTGTCTCCGGCGGCTAGCCGTGTTTCCTTTCTTAGATAATTAGTTCCTCCAGACTTGCATCCCTTTGGCTGGCTATTTCCTTGTGATCAATTCGAAGTTTTTCAAAAAATTCCTATCGCTTGTTGGTACAGAACGGGTGTCGTTTACCTTAACGCCCTCTTTTTGATACACTCCGCTTCATTTCCGCTTCATCTCCATGTTCCATTTCGCTTTCGCTTCATCTCCGCTCGTTCCCCTGCAAAGAGGATGTTAAGGAGGGGCATCTGTTGACACCCGTTTTATACCCAATAAGTCGGGTCGTCTCCTTATTCATTCTATACGATGCTCCGAGTTGTTCACCCTTCATTGAGTCTCTTGATTAGTTGAAGCCTATTTCTTGGGTCTTAATTCCTGGATTAAGATGTGGCTCCCGGTGGCATTTCGTTGGATGAATCTTAGCAAACCCTTCACTCTATTTTTGAACCTCAATGCTAATAACGGTCCCAGTCAGGCGCGTTGCTTCCTTCTGACGGATGGGTCCTAGACCGTTACTCTTTGAAAAGTCCTAAGGCTTAAGGCCTCATTGTAAAGCTTATCCTTTTGATTCCATGTTGATAATAACGGTCTGTCGTGCAGCAGTTGTTTCCATATGACGCCCTATGCCTTGGCCGTCGCTTCTTTGAAGAGTCCTATTGTTTGGATCTTCTTCCCGTTGATCTTATCTCTTTGGGATAAGGTTGAAAGTAACGGATGATCCCCCATGCGTTACTTCCAAGTGGCGGTCTGTCGTGCAGCCGTTACTTCCTTCCGAGTGTCCTGGCAGTTCAGGCCTTTTCTCTACTACTCCGTGGTCGAGATAAGGATTTGGATTGACGTTATCTCTTTCAAATCCGATCCTCAGGACCCCCCGTTTGTTTCTATGGACTCTTGGTGATATTATCTTCAAGGATTTGCTAAGAGTTATCTCTTTATCTTGCTGAATTATCCTCTGCTCGACCTAAGAGTTTGAGGGTCTATAAATAGAACCCTTGACTTCATGGCCAAAAGGGAGGAAGATTTGAATTCACGACGAAGTGCTGCCGAACTCAGGAGCCATCTTCATCCAGGAGGAGCTGCTTCCCACGTTCATCCATCTTCTAATCAAGGGAGTACTTTAGTTTTGTCTTTCAAGTTCATCATTGCATGCTTGAGTTCTTCCTTGATTTTCCTCAAACAAAGCATTGTCCCTCCTCTTCCTCCACGTTTTTCACTGTTCTTTAAGCATACAAACATCCTCCCAAACCTTTAAAAAACACCCAGAGGGGTTAAAAAACCAAAACTCCCCGGTAATTCCCTCTCCTTTTGATGTTCTCAAACTCTTTAAGAATTGATGCTATGCTTGTGAAAAGGGCTAATTGAGGTTGTCTTGTCTTGTCTTTCTACTTCTCTGGCAGGTTTACAGGTTCATCAGCACGAGGCCCAAGTCTTCTAGCCGGCTGGAAGAGTTGGAGTTAAAAGAATTCAAGCATTACTACTGCAGGTTATCGAGCAGGCGCGTCACTATCCTCTGGCGGTCTATCGTGCGGCCGTCACTGCCAAGCGACGCACGGGGTTCTGGTCGTTACTTCCAAGTTGATCTGCAGGCTTTCCTTGGTTTTCTCTCCCGTGAGCGGGTGCTTCATCCACCTATTTCCAAGGTATATTCATGTCTTTGACTTGTGTTTACTTTGGTGGCGATCACATCTTTCCTTGGTATTGGGCATTAACTGTCTTCTTCATCGACAATCTTTATTTTCCTTGCTTGCTCCATCTAGCGGTGTGTTTTTATTTATTCCTTGCTCCACGCCCCGGCGTGTGTTTTCCTTTTCCTTAGCGTAATTTGATTGAGGTAGCATGCCCATGCTAGAGCTAGCTATGATTGCCTAGGTTCATGTTCACATGTTCACAGGTTTGAGTAGATCTTTGATTGCTTGTTTGTCATCTTGCCATATTACTTTGCAAACCTCAAAAGTAAGATAAGAGATAGGCAAATAAATATCAACACCGCCGGCCATCCCTGCCATCGCTGCCTGCTGGGCACGTTGGAACAGATAAACAACAGCCATCGGTTAAGCCCCGGGATTTCAAAATAAATAAATAAATCGGAGCCCTTCTTTCACCTTTGTCCGTCTCCCGAGCTGAAGGGGCCCCACATGGCTCTCCCCACACTGCCGCAAGTAGCCGGCACTCTCCTGCGTGGGCGCACCACCTTCCTGCCCATCCTGAAATCGAGCAGGAAGACATATGCGCCAGTCTTCAAGTTTCGCCTTGCCGCATCTCTCTCCCCCTACGCGGTTTGGCTCATCCGCGCTCGCCCATTCATCGGCCAAGCCCGTGATCCTTGTCATACCCTGCGCATCAAAAAAAGGAAGGGCCACATCATTAATAAAAAAAATGCGTCTCCTGTCGAAGACGCGTTCATCATTCAAGGGCAACACTCACCGAACCCTCTTCTCCCTCTCTACTTGTTCGCTACAAAACTAAAGAAATTAAAGAGGTAGAGATCAACGAGCTTACCGGGCCGTGCTCACCTCCCTCCAAGTCTTCGGGCCCCTCAAGCCCCTCAATAGCCAAAAGAGGCCCTTCCTCTTCCATGGCCGCCTCTTCGTGCTCGTACACGACCCTCCTCGGGTGAGGAACTTCTCGCCCCCCTTTTCCTTCACCATGGTTCGGCCCGCCGTATTCCATAGATCAAGGATGGGAGAAGATGAAGCAAGGCGAGCAAATCTTGGGAGAAGAAGGGTTGTTTGTGGGCGAGGTGAGGAAGAAGAAAGGCCGCCCTACGGTTCTTGATGGTGTAAATTTGAATTCAAAAGATTAGAACGTGTCTTCACGCCTAGACGTCTCTCCAAAAAAAAAACAAACAAAAACCAAACAAAAATGAAAAAAATAAAATAAAAAAATAAAAAAATAAAAAAAAAGAGAACACCTTTGTACACAATAACTTTGCATTTATTTCATTAAAACAATAGAGTGAGCTACATCAGGGGTTTAGACACTTCGGGCCTTAACTTCCCCAGTTCAATTACATAAGCCCTCCACAGCTCACGTTCTTCCTCTACATGCACTAAGGCCTTTCCCGGAATGTTCATCTTTCATAACACTTTGATGGCCTTCACTCCCTTCGCATCTTCTTCCGTGCCTAATTCTCTCTTCTTCAAAGGAGCGATGCCAGGTAACGGCGGGAACAAGTGGCGGGGAAGGCCGATTTGAATGCAGCACTGATGTGCATTGTAGAGAACAAACTCAGTCGCGCCAATTAGTTGGAGTTCAGCCTCGGGGGAAGACCTCGTGAGGAGTTCGCGCAAGAGTAGACATGCTGGTGCACAAGTGAAGAAGCTTTGTGTCATTGTTCTAAAGTGGGACCTCCAGTCTTCACGTTTCCTCAACCACGGAACGCTGTTCACTATATTACCACCAAAGCCTAACACATCGGCTATGTGGTAAAGGGGGCTTTGTTGAAAGATCTTCGAGGCAGTTGGCATCCCCCCACGGTGATCAAATTTGAAATGTAAATCAACCCAGCAATTCAGAAGAAGCGCGCAACCAAAAGGAGGCTTACCCATGCTGGAAGCAGTAAGGCCACTGTAAAGGTAAGCAAGGACGGCAGGTCCCACCCTTTTGCCATTCCAAATTCCGTAAATGGCTCTTAGCTGATCTTCCTCCACTATGTTGTCCGTATAAGGGAATAAGAGAGCACCTGCCAAACAGATTGTGAATCCCTTCATGATTTCTTCCAAACGATCATCATCTGGCAATCCTCTCAGGGCATCCATGACCCATTCCGTGAGATTTTGCAGGTTAATTCCCTTCTGAGTCTGGACGTTTCTAACTGCACCAGATGGCATGAAGCTCCCGAGGACATCCTCGGAAGTCACTTTCTCCAACATCGACATGATCTTTATCCTGCCATCCCTTTTGAATCTTTTCAACCCAAGCAGGAGTTCCACCTCCTCTAGAAGGATGGTCGCCTCGAAAGTGGCGAAAATGAAAGTGTGAGTCTGAGGATGCCAGATCTCCACCAGCGCACCCATAGCCACCCAATCCATGCGAATCTTTTCGTAATGCTTGGCGTGAACCAAGAGCCCTTGAAGATGCCACCTCGAAATTATGGCCCTCATGCCGATAGAGATGTTGGAAGTTAACTTCGAAAGCCACGACAGTTTGGAGAATTTCCTCGGGCCTGGTAAGAGAGGGTACGGCTGGAAAAGAAGAAGAAAAATAAAGGGGGAAGGAGGTGAAAGAGAGGTTGTACGGGAAATTTGAAATAAATCAACTCACCATGCGCGATTGGATCAACCCACTCAGATGTCCTTCGAGGTCGGAGAGCCGCCTGAATTTGCTGCTAGGCCTGCTCCTCTTCATAGGGCAGGAAGACTCACCTTCCATCTTGAAGAACCCAAGATTCTTCTCATCCTCCCCTTAAGCTTCAAAGCCCTCCTTTGTACATTTGGTTGAACTAGGCAAGGGGGGGGGGTACTTATAGAAAGGGAGGGGTGTATGAGCTAGAATGCATCACATCAATGTCGAGTCGTCGTTGTTGACTTCAGCAAAAGATATTTTATCTTGATCTCCCTTGTACTGTGGTGCAACTCTGCTGCTTTTAATAATGGTGATCAGTGCAGGTTTCACTAATGGACGCCACCGTCCCATCGTGTGCCACCATTCGGTAACTAGTCCCACCATATCATGCATTGTATTATATGATATTTACGCTATTAGAACATGTCAAGGACCTTACGACCTGAACGTATCTGGAATTTGAGTTCCCCTTCAACAAAAATAGTGATAATTTCAGAGGAATTTGGGTTGTACGGATAGGCCATTAAGTTAAGAAAGCAAGGGGACGATGGTTCCATTCGATGAGTTGGTGCGTGGATAAATAGGCCCGGCTCAGTATCAGCTCACCGGATCGGTATCCTGACCCATTCTTAACAACTTGACAATATTATCCTTGGCTATTTTCTATTTTAATTTGTTAAAGTTTTCCTTTAAACCCAGCATGCATTCATGTAGGACTTTGATTCCATTGCGGAAGATCATTCAAAGTAATTCGATTGTGAAGACCACTGTGATCCAATTCTTACAAATATGAGATATTCCACTCCGAATGAAACATTGAGCTTCCTTGAGACAGCCCTATGCTTTTCTTTCAAAAGAGACCCTTGTTTGGACTGATCCTCAAATATTTCTTTACTTTTACTCCATTTGACCCACCTTGACCTGCAACACTTCCACATTGGCTTGTAACCGCTCCCCAAAGGTGAAACCTGCAGGTTTATGACCCAAGTACTTCCACACAGAGAAGTTGGTCTCTTTTTCTACTTGTGCCTGAGCGCACATTTTCCCCTTTCTTGTTTGATTTCCGTCAAGTAATTGTTGAATTCGGAAGACCTTCTTTAAGGTCGTCTCATTGAAAACTCTGAAAACATTCCAAACCATAATGTTGAAAGCGTGTCTCATCACATCTTGTCATCTACTTTTCAGTCCGCTCCCACTCCATTTCATTTCACTCCGATGCCACTCCATTACGTGCCACTCCCTTGCAAAGCAGACGCCAAGGCGGGGCAGTTGTAGACACGCCTTTCTTGACATTACCGTGAGTAAATCTCATATTACAGTATTATATCCCAAGGCGGCCTTAACATTTTTAATTACTCTGGTGATTTCCTATTTTTATGAATTTTTTTACATTTTTCTGAATTTTTTTCGTGGAAAGTCTTTGACGTGTCAAGCTGCTTAGACGCCTCACTGTGTCTCTTTCAGGTGTCCAGGAGCCTGGACGCCTCACTTGCAGGCCTGTCCTTTGAGGCGTCCAGGTGCCTGGACACCTCACTACTTAGACACACGGACGATGTCGATCTGCCGCTCGATTTGACGTTTCAAAAAAATCCAAAAGATAAAAACGTCTTGTCAATTAGACGCGCCCTTCGTAAGTCACAGTCACGCGTCGAAACCACGCACTTTCTCCACTGTCTATGGCTTTCGGCGGTGATTCGGTGGGCGAAAATGGGCACGTCTAGGGCCCCGGACGCCTCATCATTGAGGCGTCCAAGAGCCTAGACGCCTCAATGAATATATTAAGATAAAAAATATAAAAAATATAAAAAATATTTATTGAGGTGTCTAGGCTCCTGGACGCCTCAACAGTGAGGCGTCCAAGAGCCTGGACACCTCAACAGTGAGGCGTCCAAGAGCCTGGACGCCCCAATCAGATTTTCTTCTATAAATAGAGGACCCCCTCCCTCGAAGGGAAGGGGCTTCAATTCCGACAGAGGAAGGAGAGACTCTGCCGGATCCCATTTCTAACCCGTGGGTCTTTGCAGGGGGAGGTTTTGTCGGCTTCTCGAGTGTCCACGCTCGTGAGAGGAAGGTGATCTCCGTCCATTCTGCTTCCACGTCATCCCTATGCTGCTGAAGCTCCGTCGGATTCCATGATCGGCATCCTCAATAAGCCATTGTCTCTCCATTTCTTTTGTCATTTCTATCGCATGCATCATTTCATCATCTATCATCTCCTTTCATAAGAGAGACCCACTTTTATGCACGTTTGCATGATCCCCCATTCATCATAGCATTTTCCTCCTACTCGTATCCGAGAGGGGTTTAAAAATAACACCAACTAGGTGTGTGTCTCACCATGATTTCATCATTTTTCATTACAAGGGACTAATACTACACTGCCATTTTTCTGAACCACTTGTCATCTGTTTGTTTCTCTTTTTGCAAGGGTAACCAAGGAAAGCCCTCTCCATCGGATGGCTGAAGGGAGAGGAAGAAGCAACCGCCATCTCCTGCTCTTGAGGTAGGCGCGATCACTTTCTTTATTTTGGGGCCTCTGGCCCCTGACGATCACATCATATTCTCAAGGCCGCGGAAAGTCATTTCCCGCAATGACCGTTTAAATTTATGTCGTTTATATTCTGTACTGTGCCTATATCTGCTCATACTCTCGAGGCCGCGGAGAGTCATTTCCCGCAATGGCCGTTTCCCGCAATGGCCGTTTAAATTTCTGTCACTTATATTCTGTATTATTCTTATATCTGTTATATTCTCGTGGCCGCGGCGAGTCATTTCCCGCAATGGCTGTTTAAATTTCTGTCTCTTACATTCCGTTCCCTATATCTGCTCATATTCTCGAGGCCGCGGCGAGTCATTTCCCGCAATGGCCGTTTGAATTTCCGTCATTGATATTATGTGCTGTGCTTATATCGGCTTATATTCTCAAGGCCGCGGAGAGTCATTTCCCGCAATGGCCGTTTAAATTTCTGCTACTTATATTTTGTATTGCTCACATATCTACTCATATTCTCGAGGCCGCGGCGAGTCACTTCCCGCAATGGTCGTTTAAATCATTGTCATTTAAATTCTACATTATTCTGATCCCCCGAGGTCGCGGAGAGTCATTTCTCGCTATGGCTGTTTAATCCCCATATCTTATTACATTGCATCTGTCCCGCACACCCCACCGGAGCAATCTCCCGTGGTGCTTTCTCCTCTCCTCTTCTCTCTTTTTCTGTGTCGCAGCAAAATGAGCCCCCGCTCTCCGCTTTGCCTCCTCTGGCATTCCGCGCGACGTCGCTCACAGTAGTCTTCTGTGGACCGACTGTCATGGTTTGGCGGCCTGGTTAGTGATTGTCACGCCCCGAGTGCGGAAGGAACTCGGAGACGCGTGATGAGTTTATAGTGATCATGTCAATCAGAGCGTTAGTGTATTCAACACAAAGACAGAGTGCGCAAAAGTAAATATAACCCAATCCTTTATTCAATCACAACCTCAAAAGTACTTCTATTACAATCCACTTAATGAAAGTGCTAAGACTCACTAAAGGGAAAAGTACAACGATTGACTCAAAAATATAGAAAGATAAGACTAGTAGACGCTTGGATAGACGGAGAGCTCTAATCTCTCACTCTTGACCTTCCCTATCCGATTCAGTCTCGTCATCGGACTTACCTGAAAAATAGGAGAAAACACTGGATGAGCGAACGCTCAGTAGGAATTATATCTCAAGAGCTAGCTTACTTTAAGTAAATTACATGTTAAATGAATGCAATAAAGCTATGCATGTTTACGTAAAACGACAAGAGAGAGAGTATAACAAGAGATAATTGAGTGAACTAGCATATCTTTCAAGAACTTATATCAACAAATGTCAAGATATTCAAGCAAGTATATTCATCATGTCATGTCGGGAATTGGCCATCACGTTTCAAGCAAGTATATAAATACCATTTCCGGGTCACGCAAGTCATATCATGTCAAGTCAAGGATGAGATTGTGGAATGTCTAATCAAGCTAGTCATGCACTTCGGTGCAATGCCACACCGTGATCATTACAACTCCCATGGGCACTAGTACTTTCGGGTGCTCCTCCCAGGACCAGATCGGGCCCTTATATGCGCAGGCATTGATCGTGTATTTTTCGACATCCACTATAGTTTATAGCCAATTTAGAGTTTCAATGGAATAATCTTGTAGGAACTTTAAGATAGATCTTGTGGACTAGAATTTCAAGGATTGAACATGATGTATAAAGACAACAATAACGGTATAATCACGATTAACGATAAAACTTGGTGGAATCGGCTCCCTAATTGGGTGCCATGATAATAAGAATAAGCGCTCATATAGCGATGGTCGCTCGTTCTTGGACATGATAAGCTAGATATAATTGAGGTCCACAAGTATGGCACCTAATTCATAAGAACACTAATGGCATGGTTTCCCATTCCATTAATTTAGAGTATTCTCATGACATCCTCTTAGCAAGTCATGAGGGCCGGTATACCATATTTTTTTAGAGTGACATGGTAATCAAATAGTGACATAGGTTTTAAGGGTACAACCAGCTCGGCTACCTCGAGGGAATCCAAGGCTAGCGGAGTCTTACGGAGGTCTCTATGATAAAGTCACTGGTCCAAAGGAACGGAATGTCCTATAGAGAGTTCGTCTATCACCGAGAAATAGTGGGTAATCGATAAAACAACGTGAAACATGGGACTATATTCACGGAATGGAATATAGTGCCTATACACATAACCCATTGTAAAAGGGTTACAAAAGCCACGAAATCAGGAAATCAGTCAATTGGCGTCTGGGTTTAAGTCTTCATTTTATGAATTGGCGCCCTTGTCAGGGTCGTCAGTTCAGTAAATGACGATTGTTCACGCAGTCGTTATATCCAGGTCTTGTTAATACTAAAATCTATAAACATTATAAAATTCAGATATTATATAAAAGACGTCTTACATTAAGGCTTCAATTTCGTAAACAGCGCCCTAGTCAGGGGCGTCATATAACAAATTAAAGGGTAGGGTATATGTCGTCATTTCAATATTCAGAAGCATTATAACCAATTCTATAATTTCACAGTTTATCACTAAATTGGCGCCCGTTTACAGGGGCGTTCATTCAATTGACGACCTAATCTGGGTCGCTAATTCTTTGACACATGATTTTTGGGAGTATGTCTGATCAAGATTCAAAATACATGAACAGATAGGAAAAATAACAAGAATTTATGGACACAGTCATGCATTAGTGTACATGTAAGAGTTCATAGTTATTAAATTTTAAACATATTATACAATTATTAACTATCTAGGAAAATACGACTATTTTCACAGTCGTTGATTTTAAATGACGCCCTATCTTGGGTCGTCAGTTTCATTCATGCAGTAAACGGAGAAAATTCATTCTGGAAAATGAAATCAGTAACTCCTTTAGACCTATATGCATGCATTCACTTAGTAATTATAAGATTTTGCTAAGTCTTGAGAAAACCTACCTTGGTGATGATCTGGTCGATGGAACGTGAAGAATATATATGAAGATTTGATCACAAATGATACCCTGTTTGAAACAAAGTAACAGCGTAGAAGGAAGAAGACACAGCAGCTTGCTCTTCTAGCTTCAACAACAGCAACAGCAGTTACGGTAGCAGAAAGCAACGGCCTTCAATCCTCTGTGCAGCAAGGAAGAAGAAGAAAGGATGAAGAACTTCACGTTCTTCACGTACACCCACGGCAGAAGCAACCTTCGGAAGAAGAAGCTTTATGCTTCTCCACAGCAATACGTGAAGCACTGTCGAAGAAGCAGAAGATGGCTTCCTCTCTTCACAGTATTGGTAGCAAGAGGAAAATGAAGAAAACGAAGAAGAACTTCCACGGCAGAGGAGTAGCAGTAGGACGTCTTTTGGCAAATAGGGTCAATATGGGTTTGATGGAGGGGATGGTATTTATAGGGGAAAGAGTCCTAATGGGTTCTAGGAGTTTGATTGGAGTTGAAACTTCCTATGTAGACTCCTGATTAAACTTAAACATCCACGTGTTGATCCTTTCCTAATCAAAACTTACCCGGATAACATCCTTGTTCGAACCAAACACTAACAGGTTTAGTTTGAAAATGACGCCTAAGGTTAGGACGTTAATTAAAAATGATGCCTCTTTAAACAGTCTTCGATTTCTTTATATGACGCCTGTCAAAGGGGCGTCAATTAATGAATTAGCGCCCGTTTTATAGTCTTCAATTAAATGACGGCCTTCTAAGAGGCGTTATTTACTTTTGGCCTAATTGGTATATATGTTAAGTGTATATGAGTTGGGCCTTTATCTCTGGTTTAATCTTTTAAGATTTTACCAGGGTTGCTACACCCTCCCCCACTTAAAAGAATTTGGTCCCCAAATTCAATCGTATATAGACGTGGAGAGTGTAGGGTACATACCTTTTTAGAACAATTCTGGGAATCGTTTCCTCATAGACTCCTCGGTCTCCCATGTTGCTTCATGTTCTAAGCTTTTACTCCATTGTACCTTGACCATGGGAATAACTTTATTCCTTAATGTTCGTACCTCGCGATCGAGGATCTTCATGGGCTTTTGTTCATAAGTGAGATCCCTTTGAATCATCAGGTCTCCATGATCAATGATATGTGACGGGTCGTGCACATACTTCTTCAACATGGATACATGAAATATATTATGAACTTCGGACAATTGAGGAGGTAAAGTGACGCGGTAAGCAACCTCGCCAACTCTTTCTAGTATCTCAAAAGGTCCGATAAACCTTGGTGTAAGCTTGCCCTTAACACCAAATCTCCTTATTCCACGTTCAGGTGATATCTTGAGAAATAAGTGATCTCCGACTTGGAATTCGAGATCTCTTCTTGTTGTGTCAGCATAAGCCTTCTGTCTAGACTGAGCAACTTGAAGTCTTTCTCTAATCAACTGAATCTTTTCAGTGGTATCCCTTACCACGTCTGGACCTAATAGTTATTTTTCGCCAACTTCGTCCCAACACAAAGGTGATCGGCAACTCCTTCCGTATAAAGCTTCGAAAGGTGCCATTTGTATACTTGCCTGGTAGCTGTTGTTGTATGCAAACTCGACTAATGGCAAGTGATTATGCCAGCTTCCACCAAAATCGATGATGCAAGCTCTAAGCATATCTTCTACCACCTGATTCGTTCTCTCGGTCTGACCATCCGTCTGAGGATGAAAAGTAGTACTAAAATTAAGTCTCGTTCCCAGTGAATGTTGTAGACCCTTCCAGAAGTGTGAAGTAAATCGTGGGTCTCGGTCAGACACGATTGAGACAGGAATGCCATGTAGTCTGACTATCTCCTTGATGTACAAAGCAGCAAGAACATCAACTGACCATCGACTCTTGATTGGCAAGAAGTGTGCTGATTTGGTCAATCGGTCGATGATAACCCATATTCCATCATGTCCACCTTTTGATTTAGACAGACCCATAATGAAGTCTATACCGATATCCTCCCACTTCCATTTGGGAATATCTAGAGGATGTAGCTTACCCGCAGGCTTTTGGTGTTCTGCCTTGACTTGTTGGCATGTGAGACAGCGAGACACAAAGTCTGCTACTTCTCTTTTCATATTGGGCCACCAGAAGGTCCTTTTTAAATCTTGGTACATTTTGGTGGACCCTGGATCAATCGTGTACCTTGATCTGTGAGCTTCATCTAAGATTTTATTATTTAGCTCTGGACAATCTGGTATACATGTTCTATTCCTGAACATCAATCTTCCATCCGAGGCTATCTTGAAATAAGGTTGTTCTTCCATTTTGCCTTGATTTCCACTAGTACAGGGTCACTAGCTTGAAGTCCTTGTATTTCGGATAGCAAGTCTGGCTGTATGCTCATATGGGATATTGTGACACACCTACTGTCCTTCTCTATGCTTATATTAAGTTTAGAGAATTATTCTACCAACTTCCACTCCTGAATCATACAATTGGCTAATAGTGCTATCGGCTTTCGACTGAGGGCATCGGCTACAGGATTACCCTTTCCAGGATGATATTGTATAGTGAAGTCGAAGTCCTTGAGATATTCTAGCCAACGTCTTTGTCTCATATTCAATTCCTTCTGAGAGAAGAGATACTTAAGACTTTTATGGTCAGAGTATACAGTAAACTGTACTCCGTATAGGTAATGTCTCCATATCTTCAGTGCAAACACTACCGCCGCCAATTCTTAGTCATGGACTGGGTAATTCTCCTCGTGCTTCTTCAATTAGCGAGAAGAGTAGGCTATAACATTCCCTTGTTGCATTAAAACACATCCGAGGCCAACGCCTGAGGCATCGGTGTATACCTCGAATTTCTCTCCTTCAATTGGCAAAGCTAATACTGGGGCAATAGTTAGATGATCCTTGAGAGCTTGGAAGCTTCTTTCACATTCCTCACTCCATTCATAACGGATCTCCTTGCGAGTTAGCCTAGTGAGTGGTACGACGATCTTGGAGAAATCCTTGATAAATCGCCGATAATAGCCTGCAAGACATAAGAAACTTCGGATCTCGCTAGCGTTGGTCGGTCTTTCCCAATTTCTTACAACTTCAACCTTTGATGGGTCTACGGATAAACCATCCTTTGATATAACATGCCCCAAGAAAGATACATCTTCTATCCAAAACTCACATTTACTAAGCTTTGCATATAACTGATTTGTCCTCAATATCTGTAATGCAATCCTCAAATGCTCCTTATGTTCCTCCTTGGTCTTGGAATAAATCAATATATCATCAATGAAAACCACCACGAACTGATCTAGATGAGGTCTGAATATACTATTCATTAACTGCATAAAGGCTGCAGGGACATTTGTTAGTCCAAAAGGCATAACAACAAATTCATAGTGCCCATACCTGCTCCTGAACGCTGTCTTATGAATGTCCTCATCTTTGATCCTTAGTTGGTGATATCCCGACCTGAGATCAATCTTCGAGAAATACTTGGATCTAGATATTTGATCAAATAATTCATCGATTCTCGGCAGTGGATACTTGTTCTTGATAGTAAGATGATTCAACTATCGATAGTCGATGCATAACCTCATGGATCCATCTTTCTTCTTTACGAATAGCACAGGTGCTCCCCACGAGGAAGTGCTTGGTCTAATAAAATCCTTCTTAAGAAGTTCATCAATTGCTCCTTCAGCTCCTTGAGTTCGGCAGAGGACATCCTATAAGGTGCCTTAGAAACTGGACCAGCACCAGGGACCAAGTCGATGGTGAAGGCCAATTCTCTTTGTGGAGGTAATCCAAGCAAATCTTTCGGAAACACGTCCGGAAATTCTTGCACAACTGGGATGTCTTCTAGCTTAGTCTCCTTAGTCTCCTTTATGGTGACAAAAGTAAGGAAAGACACACATCCTTTCCGTATTAGCTTGCTAGCTCGGAGAGCTGAAATAAGAGGTGACTTGCTCCGATTCTTAGGGCTAGTATAGACCAGTTCCGGAAAGTCTTTGAAAGTAACTTTGCTATTACGGCAATCCATAGTTGCCTGGTATTTGGATAACCAATCGGCTCCTAATATGACATCATATTCCTTTAGGTCTAAACATATGAGGTCGATAGGAAGATTTCTTCCCTTTACCAATACTTCACAGTTTTGATAATGGTGAGTAAGGTCAACTTCGCTTTCGAGAGGAGTTGAAAGAACTAATTTCATCCATCCCGGTTCCATGAGTAATGGATTAGCAAACTTCTTAGAAATAAAAGAATGCGATGCACCAGTATCAAATAAGACATATGCAGACTTGGAATAAACTTTCAATGTACCTTCCACTAGTCCGCCTTCGTCTTGTTCTGTCTCCTTAATAGCTTGGAGACGTGCATTCTTTGTCACCGGGCGCTTTCCGTCACCGGCTTGATCATTGAGTAGGGGACAGTCGGGAATCCGATGATCACGGCTCCCACAGCGGAGACACGCTCCAAGTTTCCTCCAACATTCTTCGGCCTTATTTTCGGCCTTGCCACAGTGTTTATACACCACTTTAGAAGGTGTAGTGGTGATGGAGAAAGGTTTGGTCTTCTTGAACTTTTGCTCTTGGGAGGGAGTACCTCCATTACTCGGCCTCTTCTTGAAATTGGGTTTGAAGGAACCCGAACTAGTGACTTGTTCCTTCTTATCCTTCCCACGGATCCTATCAGATAGCTCCGTGGCATCTTCTAGTAACTGAGCTTGGCGTACTATCTCCGAATAGGCATGTATGTCCATCGGCGCCAACTGTGTGATATATTGGGGTCTGATCTCATTTAGGAATCTCCTAGCTTTCATCTTCTCGGTACTAATTAGATGTTTAGCATATCGAGACAACCTAAAAAATTGTGCCTCATACTCAGCCACCGACAAAGATCGTTGTTTAAGTGCGGTGAACTCGGTGGCCTTCTTCTCCTGGACTCGGTCTGAAAAATATTTATTGTTGAAATGTTCAACAAACTCCTCCCAAGTAACTTGTCCTTGATCTAATGTGGCTTCTACCGACTCCCACCAGCAGCGGGCGTCCCTTTCCAATTGAAACGTTACTAATAAGACATTCTCTTGGTCCGTGCATTGCATAACCCGAAAGATACGTTCGGTCTCCCGGATCCAGTGCTCGGCGTCATCCGGATCAGTGGATCCCATGAACTTAGGAGGGTTCATGTTCTTGAAGCTTTGGTGGAGATTTCCTGCTCCACGATGTGCACCTCTTGTGCCACTTGTTGAAGTGCCTGGGTCATACCTTACAGAGTGCGTTGCATGTTGCGCCACTGGGCACGTTCGGCAGCCATTGTCCTACAATTACAATAGCTATATTAATATGTGATTATGTTCAAAGGTTTTGATTCTAAGTTAACTTAACCCTTGGTTCTACCCAATCTCACTGGTTAAAGGTTTTAAACCTATCCTTGGACTTGGGTTTCCTAGGAATTTAATATCCTACGCTCTGATACCACAAAAACTGTCACGCCCCGAGCACGGAAGGAACTCGGAGACGCGTGACGAGTTTATATTGATCATGTCAATCAGAGCGTTAGTGTATTCAACACAAAGACATAGTGCGCAAAAGTAAAGATAACCCAATCCTTTATTCAATCACAACCTCAAAAGTACTTCTATTACAATCCACTTAATGAAAGTGCTAAGACTCAATAAAGGGAAAAGTACAACAATTGACTCAAAAATATAGAAAGATAAGACTAGTAGATGCTTGGATAGATGCAGAGCTCTAATCTCTCACTCTTGAACTTCCCTATCCGATTGAGTCTCGTCATCGGACTTACCTAAAAATAGGGGAAAACACTGGATGAACGAATGCTCAGTAGGAATTATATCTCAAGAGCTAGCTTGCTTTAAGTAAATTACATGTTACATGAATGCAATAAAGCTATGCATGTTTACGTAAAACGACAAGAGAGAGAGTATAACAAGAGATAATTGAGTGAACTAGCATGTCTTTCAAGAACTTATATCAACAAATGTCAAGATATTCAAGCAAGTATATTCATCATGTCATGTCGGGAATTGGCCATCACGTTTCAAGCAAGTATATAAATACCATTTCGGGTCACGCAAGTCATATCATGTCAAGTCAAGGATGAGATTGTGGAATGTCTAATCAAGCTAGTCATGCACTTTGGTGCAATGCCACACCGTGATCATTACAACTCCCATGGGCACTAGTACTTTCGGGTGCTCCTCCCAGGACCAGATCGGGCCCTTATATGCGCAGGCATTGATCATGTATTTTTCGACATCCACTATAGTTTATAGCCAATTTAGAGTTTCAATGGAATAAGCTTGTAGGAACTTTAAGGTAGATCTTGTGGACTAGAATTTCAAGGATTGAACATGATGTATAAAGACAACAATAACGGTACAATCACGATTAACGATAAAACTAGGTGGAATCGGCTCCCTAATTGGGTGCCATGATAATAAGAATAAGTGCTCATATAGCGATGGTCGCTCATTCTTGGACATGATAAGCTAGATAGAATTGAGGTCCACAAGTATGGCACCTAATTCATAAGAACACTAATGGCATGGTTTCCCATTCCATTAATTTAGAGTATTCTCATGACATCCTCTTAGCAAGTCATGAGGGCCGGTATACCATGTTTCTTTAGAGTGACATGGTAATCAAATAGTGACATAGATTTTAAGGGTACAACCAGCTTGGCTTCCTCGAGGGAATCCAAGACTAGCGGAGTCTTACGGAGGTCTCTATGATAAAGTCACTGGTCCAAAGGAACGGAATGTCCTATGGAGAGTTCGTCTATCACCGAGAAATAGTGAGTAATCGATAAAACAACTTGAAACATGGGACTATATTCACGGAATGGAATATAGTGCCTATACACATAACCCATTGTAAAAGGGTTACAAAAGCCACGAAATCAGGAAATCAGTCAATTGGCGTCTGGGTTTAAGTCTTCATTTTATGAATTGGCACCCTTGTCAGGGTCGTCAGTTCAGTAAATGACGACTATTCACGCAGTCGTTATATCCAGGTCTTGTTAATACTAAAATCTATAAACATTATAAAATTTCAGATATTATATAAATGACGTCTTACATTAAGGCTTCAATTTCGTAAACAGCGCCCTAGTCAGGGGCGTCATATAACAAATTAAAGGGTAGGGTATATGTCGTCATTTCAATATTCAGAAGCATTATAACCAATTCTATAATTTCACAGTTTATCACTAAATTGGCGCCCGTTTACAGGGGCGTTCATTCAATTGACGACCTAATCTGGGTCGCTAATTCTTTGACACATGATTTTTGGGAGTATGTCTGATCAAGATTCTAAAGACATGAACAGATAGGAAAAATAACATGAATTTATTGACACAGTCATGCATTAGTGTACATGTAAGAGTTCATAGTTATTAAATTTTAAACATATTGTACAATTATTAACTATCTAGGAAAAGACGACTATTTTCACGGTCGTTGATTTTAAATGACGCCCTATCTTGGGTCGTCAGTTTCATTCATGCAGTAAACGGAGAAAATTCATTCTGGAAAACGAAATCAGTAACTCCTTTAGACCTATATGCATGCATTCACTTAGTAATTATAAGATTTTGCTAAGTCTTGAGAAAACCTACCTTGGTGATGATCTGGTCGATGGAACATGAAGAATATATATGAAGATTTGATCACAAACGATACCCTGTTTGAAACAGAGTAACCGCGTAGATGGAAGAAGACACATCAGCTTGTTCTTCTAGCTTCAACAATAGCAGTAGCAGTTACGGTAGCAGAAAGCAACGGCCTTCAATCCTCTGTGCAGCAAGGAAGAAGAAGAAAGGATGAAGAACTTCACGTTCTTCACGTACACCCACGGCAGAAGCAACCTTCGGAAGAAGAAGCTTTATGCTTCTCCACAGCAATACGTGAAGCACTGTCGAAGAAGCAGAAGATGGCTTCCTCTCTTCATAGTATTGGCAGCAAGAGGAAAAGGAAGAAAACGAAGAAGAACTTCCACGGCAGAGGACCAACCTACAGGACGTCTTTTGGCAAATAGGGTCAACATGGGTTCGATGGAGGGGATGGTATTTATAGGGGAAAGAATCCTAATGAGTTCTAGGAGTTTGATTGGAGTTGAAACTTCCTATGTAGACTTCTGATTAAACTTAAACATCCACATGTTGATCCTTTCCTAATCAAAACTTACTCGGATAACATCATTGTTCGAACCAAATACTAACAGGTCTAGTTTGAAAATGACGCCTAAGGTTGGGACGTTAATTAAAAATGACGCCTCTTTAAACAATCTTCAATTTCTTTATATGACGCCTGTCAAAGGGGCGTCAATTCATGAATTAGCGCCTATTTTATAGTCTTCAATTAAATGACGACCTTCTAAGAGGCGTTATTTACTTTTGGCATAATTGGTATATGTTTTAAGTGTATATGAGTTGGGCCTTTATCTTTGGTTTAATCTTTTAAGATTTTACCAGGGTTGCTACAGTGATCCTTGGTTATCGTGCTAGTGAGCCGCCTCGTGGTGGTTTAGTCGGACCGGTGGTACTCTGGTGGTTTCAGTGGCTGCGGCGAGTTCTCGCCTTGGTGACTCTACCCACTTAACGTAGCTCACCTGGGCACGTTCGTGTGCCGACCCACCTAGGAGTGGTGGAGGCTTGTCCCGTGTAGTTGTTTCTCGGCCGGTTACCTGAGGGCCCCTTACCTTTGCATCCTGAGTCCGGCAGGGGGGAAAATCGGCTAGAGGACCGACCTACAACAGATGGTCTGTGTGTGCACATGTGATCGGGGGCAGTGGACGTGTGCTAACGAGTACGACCCCGGCTAGTCCTTATTTTGTGGTACAGTGTACCGTGTCTCCATCTCCGCCTAAGGGCAAGTAGGAAGACACTTGAGGCTGCGGTGTAAGTCATCGGAGGATGCTTCGGTCTCGTGGTTAGTGGGGTAGTGCTGATGCGGGACGGAGACGGGGGACCGACTCTACGTGATGCGGACCTCGGACTCTAGATGGAGACGCGACCAACAACATACGAGTAGGAACGACACTTCGGCCCGACACTAAGAGTTCTTATGGGCTATATGTCGCTGACAGAAACGTAAGCTCACTCGTCATCCCAGGCGAGGGAAAACGCGGATCCGCGCGGTTGAGAAACCGACAGAGTCAAAGGTGGTCGACTCACTTCCGTGCTCGGATTAAGCCACGGGACGGGTCACTCTCTCACTCACAGCGGTGACATGAACTCACGGGCTAGAATCCTAACGCACTCACAGCGGCATATGACCACATACTAGCTAATCAAGCGTAATGCCAAGAAGTTAAGACCGTACCTCCACTCTCCCAGCGTGGGTAAGACAACCCCGGCCAAATCCGTACTCCCGGTTAACAAATTTTTACAGCGGTACAAAGTTTTGATCTGCTCCACGCAGGGAGGTAACAGGTCACATATGGGGCCCGGGAGTATCGGGAAGTGGGTTGACGGGCATCATCTTGATGTCGCTCCGACGGTGCCGAAACCTGCGTTTTAGTGTTGTCCGGACGGCGCGATCTACGGGTCCGTGGGGCCCACGTGCTACTCAATCCTTCGGACCTAGTGGGGTGGGTCCCGCTGTGATGGTGACACCTGGTGGCACATTCCCCTGGACAGCGGCCGGGCTGGAACACCGGTCGGAGGCCGATCGGCTCCGATCTCTAAGTCTTGGAGTTGCTGCCCACGGATCTGCTACTTCTGTTTTGCCGCGCGTGATCCGGCGAGATCTGTCGCTACGATCAGCACCGACGTCAGATCGATTCACAAGAGGTACCGTTGGAAAGCTCTCTCAAAGTCCTTTGACTCTCTATGACTCCACAAAATTCGTTGGAACTGTACTTTTGTTGGCCGATTTATGAACCGGATTGATCTCTGTTTCAGATATGGCCGGACAGGAATGAACGTTCCTGAATGTTGGCGTTGACCGTGAAGTAGACCTCCGATTCAGACTTGAGTTCTTAATAAAAGTTGTAGAGAGAAGAGAGAGGAAAACAGAAATAATTTTTATGAAGGGTTTGGTGGAGGTTTCGATTTTTTGTGGATTTTATAATGACTGGGGGTTAGATCTGGATAGTGGCAGGCAGAACTGAGTTGGGATCTGGAGTTAATTTTTAGAAAATATGAACGTGAACATAAATTCACAAGAAAAGTTTTGGATGTGTTATTAATAGGAGAGAACCTTAAATAAAAATATCAAGTCATTTGGATCACAAGAAGGTGGGTTCATGAACGACCTATTAGGGTTATGGTAATCTGGGCAGACTACTAGCAGATCTGAAAGAAGGTGGAGAACGAAAATGAAAAAATAGAAAATAGAAACTAGAGGCTCCACCAATTTTTCTAGGACATGGTGATGATCTATGGAACGCACCCAGAAAGTTTGGGCTCCAAAAGATCTCGTGGTTGGGAGCAGAAATTCGTGAAAGAAGGGACTATCCTGGATGGACAGAACTCCGATGACGATGGCGGTGGTGCGACAGCGGCACGATGGCGGCGGCGATGAGGATCTTCACACCTGATAAGGGAGGCTTCACACCTTTGATTCACAGCCTTCCCAGGTGTAGAAGGGGGGGAGAGGAGAGAGATAGGGGGCAACCCTTTCTTGCTCCAACAAAATTCAGAATTTTCTCTTCATTAATTCTTGAAAATAGGAAATACAACCCTTTTATATGAAACCCATGGATCTTGGTTTACGTAGAGAAGATGCCAAATGCTATTTCCCCCATGTGGTCAAGCCTAATTAAATAAGTTTAGCATAATGAGGCCAAAAGAGGGGGGCAGCCCCCTTATTTTAAGGAGAGAAAGTGGACTTTTCTTCCCACTTTGTCTCCCTTGGTCAACAAGAGAGGCTTGGTCCAAGTTAGGCCATAGACCAGTCAATTGGGCCTTCCAATCTAGGAACCCCATGAGAAAGCGAGAAGTCCAATTCGGCCTTAAGTCATTTAAAGAGCCATTATGAAGTCTAGTGGTCTAATATGGCCACACTTCTTAATGGACTCTAAAGGGCTTAATCCAAATGACTTATTAAGAGCCTTACAAAGAGCCCAACATGAAAACTCACATAAAAACACACATTACAAGCCCAAATATAATGCAAATAAATGTAAAAAAAGTGTCCAAACTCATGGCGGAGACTCCAGACTATCTCTGAGCCAAAGAGAAGCTGATGTAGCTCGAGTGGTGCTCCGCGTACGGTACCGACGGCTTGCCGGTTCGTGCTTCTCGCTCGCTCTGGTGTCCACACCAATTCTCCCCGGGTGGGAGAAACTCGACCCTGTCGAGTAAGGGTCTGCATCGCTCTGGTAGCGCTCTAGTAGGTCTGGATCTATCCGCTGCAACTCTCCACGGGTGATCCAAGTATCCTCGGTGGCGGGTTGCCCTCTCCAACGCACTAGGTAGCGTGGGTAGGATCCACTCCTAGTAATTGTCACCTGCTCATCGAGTATATGATCGATATGCTCTCGCTGCTATGGAAATGGGGTCGGTGGTGTACACTCAGGTGTAGGATCACTCTCAATGGGAGGAGATGGCTCAAAAGGCTCGCTAGGGATCACCGCTGGGTCCCTATATGCAACTAGATCCGACACATTGAAAGTTGAGCTTATACCATATTCCTCAGGCAGGTCCACAACATACGCATTGGATCCAACGCATTTAAACACTCTAAATGGACTGGCTCCACGGGCTTGCAATTTCTTTACGGTTCCAGAGGGAAACCGTTCAGGTCTTACCCTGATCATGACATATTCACCCTCTTGGAACTCACGGTGGTGTCGATGGGAATCGGCTAACTCCTTATACAGTGCATTGCTGGCCTCAATGTGACGACGGATGTCGTCATGCAAACTCTTAACATGCTTAGCAAAAGAAAAACACACGGATGCACACACGACCCTAAACAACCCTACGGTTAGTCCGACCCAATCATATGCAAGGTGGTCCAGGACATCCGAATGTGTGCCATGCATACCCTAGGTGTGACCGAATGTCGGTACAATCATAAGATGGTCCTTTGGATTTGGGAGGTTTGGGTGGGCCAAGAGGGTTGGGTGTCTCTCGCTCGTGAATGGACTCGGTGGGTGTCGATGGCCCGGCCCGTGGGGAAGGGGTATAATGGTGGACTCCCCTAAAGAGGTGGAATGGAGATTGTGGACCAAGGAGCCGAATAAGAAAGGGATCGAAGAGATCAAAGAATGTGCGACCCCTCGATATGGATTCCCTCATCTCAAGGTCCCATGTGTGGAAGTCTAGAAGGTGTTGTTGATCTTCTTCATCCATGAAGGGAGATGGGACGGTGTATAGAATATAGGATTCCTCCCTTGGGACAAATGGACTAAAGTGAGGCTCGGGCGGTAGGGGAAGGAACAAAAGAACCTCCATGGTGATATGGCCCATGGTGTACACGGAGGTAATGGACTCCAAAGCGGAATGGGTGAAGCGACGACCTATGGGTCGGTCGAAGCCTGGGGCCAACATATGCGTCAACTTCCATTGGCAGTCTAATCCCTGGAGAAGGTCTTTCAAGGTATCTATGTGGTGACTAGACCGAAACGTTGTGTGGAAGGAGTTGACGGGCACTACTTGTAGTGCGGGGTCCATGGATGGGTAGTATAAGATGGGGCAGGGACCAAACCTGTCCTAAGCCAGCTAAAGAGTGGCTCGGCTATGAGTAGCTTTCCAGTTAGAAACACGGGTAACTCTGGCTGAGATGACTCCAAATGAAATGGCTCCGGGTGAGGATCGAAAATGGGTGGCAAAGGAGCACTAGGAGAAGGGCTGTCCACTAGGAGGGGAAGAGGCCCTTGGGACCCCGTAGGTGGAGCCGGGTTGGGACTACCAGCCATGACCACCCTAGGCTCGAGTATGGCTATGTCCGGACTCGGAGGTGGGCAAGGGGAGACCAACGACTCGAAATAAGCACATCTCCTATCCACCCGATCCGAAATCATTTGCACAAGTTCGACAACGGTGTGGATTGGAGTAGGGGTATCGCGGTGGACTCACCCCTAATCAACCGGCCTAGGCTTGGGTACCTGAGGGGCTTCTTGCCTCCGGATATGACCCACTTGGTTGGAAGTGTGTTGGTGGGGTCGGCTGGGGGTGTGACCCACATGGTTGGAAGTAAATGGGTGGGACGGGTTGGAAGGGACCGGATGGGGAAGGTAGACCCTTCTAAGCTCTCTCTTCATGTCCCACCATGACTCTATGGGCCATTGCCTCCTAACCTCTCTCAAGCGCTCAATGTGGTCCCACTTTTCGGTGGCCTCGTGTAGAAGCCTCTCCTCGGTGAAATAGAATTGACCGGCTTCAGACATGGTATAACAATCAAAGTATGTGTCCATGGCGGCCTCCCACTTGAGGTAGTCACCCGGGTCATTGGAGCCATAAAAATCTGAGGCTTCGGGCCTACGGAAGTGGAGAGGGTGGTTGCCAAGCCCATGGGTGTGCCAACGGTCATATCGCCTGGGTGATCGAGATTCCATTGGAAATGGAGAACTACAAGATGGACATGCCGACACACGGAAACAAGACACTAGACACGACGACAATGCAAGTTGGAATGCACTAACTAATGCACACTAAGGACCCAAGACTTAAACCAAGACTCAGTACGTGACGGAGTTAATCGATCCGAAGATCACTCGCGCAAGTGTGCATCCTTCTCGATAGGCGTAGCCTAACGTTCGATAACACCTTTTGATATACCGATTAATGGTATGCAAATGCACCCTTAGACTTAGACACTTCTTTTTTTTTTTATTTTTAAACACCCTAGACTCAACCTGGCTCTGATACCAAACTGATGCGGGACGGACACGGGGGACCGACTCTACGTGATGCGGACCTCGGACTTTAGATAGAGACGCGACCAGCAACATACGAGTAGGAACGACACTTCGGCCCGACACTAAGAGTTCCTATGGGCTATACATCGCTAACAGAAACGTAAGCTCACTCGTCGTCCCAGGCGAGGGGAAACGCGGATCCGCGCGGTTGAGAAACCGACAGAGTCAAGTGTAGAAACCCGATAATTAAAAATGAGAAATAAAATTTTCAATTTCATTATGTAATTAAATTTTTTATGAAATAATTAAATTACATTTTTATTATATGAAATAAACTAGTTTATTGAATTTACTTGAATTAACTAGAAGTAAATAGAGATTAAATGCTTTAAACTTTAGGTAAATCATAGAAAGCCCAATAAAAGTCCATATAATGGACTAGGATCACAATTGGTCCATTGGATAATCCATAATGGACTGGATTAATAGATTAAATGATTTATTAAAGGTTAAATTAACCTAAATTCGTAACATATGTTTAATATGCAATTCAAGGGATTAAAATAACCCCATTTCTAGAAGGTTGACATAAAAATCGACCCTTACCTAGTAGCCCACCTTGGACCAGCCGAAATTACATTGGTTTCACACCAAATGGAGGCTAGGTTAAGAAGAAAGATTAGAATTTTCTTCTAATTCGGAGTTGGAAAGTTTGGCATTGTTAGGCAAGGAATCTTGACAAATTTAGCCAAGTTTTGACTATAAATAGAACCTCATTCGACCCTCAAATCATCCCTGGAGGTTAAGGTTACGCTGCTGCGAAGATTGGTGGAGATTTAAAGGAAGATTTGGAAGATCAAATGGTTTTCTTATATTTGAGATATTTCTTTAGATCCGTCTAAAGGTAGGTGTCTCTCAGGCTAAACTCTAATTAAAGCATGCTATCTTGTGTATTTTTCTGTCCTCTTTCCATTGATAGCTCATACTTTAAATTCTGTTATGAAATAAGCAAGTTATGATCATTTGATTAGAGGGGTATTCCCATTTTGTCATCAGGCCCAGAACGTGCTATATCTCTGTAGTGTGTTCTGAAACGTGCCAGCCCGATATAGCGCGTTCAGAGAGACCCCGTCCTTTTCTACAAAATTTCAAAAAAATATATAATGGACTGATCATGATCGCGCTATAGATCTATAGCGCGTTCATCAAGATTGCTCCAGTCTATGCTAGCGCGTTCATACATTTAACCCCGGGTGACTAGAAATCAAAAGTATAATACTTCTAATATAAATACATATATATAAAGTGTTTATATATATATCAGGTGTCTATATCTCTTATGGTTAATACAGAACCTATCTATTTCATTTAGTTTTCAAAAATTTTAAATATATACATATGTTCTTAAACGTGCCACCCTTGGCCAACGCGTTCTTGAAGATTGCGCCAGCTAAGTATAGCGCGTTCATAAAAATTTTACCAAAAATTTTGGTGATCAAAATATAATATTTTGAATATATATACTGTATTTATATATGATGTATGAACGCGATGCTGAGCTATAGCGCGTTCACAGACAGTAACATCTTTTCAGCCTATAACTATTCTATTTTTTATCATAGTGACGTACAAAAATTATTTCACAATGTAAAAAGGTATTTTCTATCATATTGATGTATAAAAAATTACTTTCAGCATGTTAAATTTATTTTCTTATCATATGGTTAATTAATGTATGATTAAATACTAATATCTAAACTCATGCTCATAATTCATAAGCATATATTTTCATAACTAAAACTTGATGTTTTATGATTCTGAGATTAAGCTAAGATATTTGAAAATAATTCTAATAAAACTACTATCTTAATTTTCTTCCTACTTACCGTTCATTTTTGAACTCCATGACTTAATGTCGTTAAACATGATGTCTTAAAATTATTATCTACTTTCTTGCAACTTCTGAATTTTTGCTAAATCTGTGCTTATTACAAACAGTATTTTCTTGAAAATCATTGGCCATATACATTAAAGTGGATGTCTAAACGTACTTGGGATCTTCGGATCCATATGACTCAATGCCTGGCATTAATGGGACCCGGTCTGGTCCTGGGGGGAGCGCCCGAAAGTACTTGTGCCCATGGGAGTTGATTGACCAACGGTGTGGCATTGCACCGAAGTGCATGATAGATTTACTTGATACGGCATTCCACTACTCGTACTTATTTACTTGTTTACATGACTACTTGAAAAATTACATAAATTACTTGACTTGCGTGATTGCGTGAAATGGCCAAATTCGTGAAATTCTTTACTTGTTTAAGGGTTATTACTTGAAAACTGTTCTTGATATCTTGTTATCTTGTTGGTACTTGAAATTTCCTTATACAAAATTCTATTCAAATTTCATGATTTAACATTTCCCTATTCAACTTGGAAAATAGTTCAACATGCTAAATACTTCAAGATTGCCTGGTTCTTAGAGATATAAAATCCTACTGAGCTTATTGTTCACCCTACATTTTCGGTTAATTGTTGTAAGAAATGACATTGAACAAGGGAATGGACAAGAGTGAAAGAGTGTTTTTCTTTTTACCTAAATTTATGTAGATCATTAATGTTTTTACAAGAAAGATGTACTTTAAGATTGGAAGTTGTAATTTACCTTTATGGCTTATCAATTAGTGTTGTAAACTTCATTTTGATGGAATAAAAGTATCATTTTCACATTCATTTCTGACTTTAGAAAAAAAATTGTACATGCTCTGATCGACACACTTGTTTACGACTCGTCGCGCCCTCGATATTCCGCGTCGGGGCGTGACATCAAGGGTGGTCGACTCACTTCCGTGCTCAGATCGAGCCACGGGACGGGTCACTCTCTCGCTCACAGTGGTGACATGAACTCACAGGCTAGAATCCTAACGCACTCATAGCGGGATATGACCATATACTAGCTAAGCAAGCGTAATGCCAAGAAGTTAAGACCGTACCTCCACGCTCCCGGCGTGGGGAAGACAACCCCGGCCAAATCCGTACTCCCGGTTAACAAATTTTTACAGCGGTACAAAGTTTTGATCCACTCCACGCAGGGAGGTAATAGGTCACATGTGGGGCCTGGGAGTATCGGGAAGTGGATTGATGGGCAGCATCTTGATGTTGCTCCGACAGTGCCGAAACCCGCGTTTTAGTGCTATCCGGATGGCGCGATCTGCGGGTCCGTGGGGCCCACGTGCTACTCAGTCCTCCGGACCTAGCGGGGTGGGTCCCGCTGTGATGGTGACACCTGGTGGCGCATTCCCCTGGACGGCGGCCGGGCTGGAACACCGGTCGGAGGCCGATCGGCTCCGATCTCCAAGTCTTGGAGTTGCTGCCCACGGATCTGCTGCTTCTATTTTGCCACGCGTGATTCGGAGAGATCTGTCACTGCGATCAGCACCGACGTCGGATCGACGCACAAGAGATACCGTTGGAAAGGTCTCTCAAAGTACTTCGACCCTCTGTAACTCCAGGAAATTCGTTGGGACTGTACTTTTGTTGGCCGATTTATGAACCGGACTGATCTCTATTTCAGATCTGGCCAGACAGGAATGAACTTTCCTGAGAGTTGGCGTTGACCGTAAAGTAGACCTCCGATTCAGACTTTTAGCTCTTCATAAAATTTGTAGAGGGGAGATAGAGGAAAACAGAAATAATTTTTATGAAGGGTTTGGTGGAGGTTTCAATTTGTTGGGGATTTTATACTGACTGAGGGTCGGATCTGGACAGTGGCAGGCAGAACTGAGTTGGGATCTGGAGTGAATTTTTAGAAACTATGAACGTAAATATAAATTCACAAGAAATTTTTTGGATGTGGTATTAGGTGGACAGAACCTTAAATAAAAATATCAAGTCATTTGGATCAAAAGAAGGTGGGTTCGTGAACGACCTATTAGGGTTCTGGAAATATGGGAAGGCTGCTGGCAGATCTGAAAGAAGATGGAGAATGAAAATGAAAAAATGGAAAATAGAAACTAGAGGCTCCACCAATTTTTCTAGGACGTGGTGATGATCTATGGAACTCACCCTGAAAGTTTGGGCTCCAAAAGAGCTTGTGGCGGGGAGCAAAAATTCGTGGAAGAAGTGGCTATCCTTGATGGATAGAGCTCCGGTGACGATGGCGGTGGTGCGACGGCGGCACGATGGCGGCGGCGACGAGGATCTTCACACCTGATAAGGGAGGCTTCACACCTCTGATTCACAGCCTTCCCAGGTGCAGAATGGGGGGAGAGGAGAGAGATAGGGGGCAGCCCTTTCTTGCTCCAACAAAATTCAGAATTTTCTCTTCATTAATTCTTGAAAATAGGAAATACAAACCTTTTATATGAAACCCATGGATCTTGGTTTATGTAGAGGAGATGCCAAATGTTATTTCCCCCATGTGGTCAAGCCTAATTAAATAAGTTTAGCCTAATGAGGCCAGAGGGGGGGGGGGGCAGCCCCCTTATTTTAAGGAGAGAAAGTGGGCTTTTCTTCCCACTTTGTCTCCCTTGGTCAACAAGAGAGGCTTGGTCCAAGTTGGGCCATAGACCAGCCAATTGGGCCTTCCAATCTAGGAAACGCATGAGAAAGAGAGAAGTCCAATTGGGCCTTAAGTCATTTAAAGACCCATTATGAAGTCTAGTGGTCCAATATGGCCACACTTCTTAATGGACTCTAAAGGGCTTAATCCAAATGGCTTATTAAGAGCCTTACAAAGAGCCCAACATGAAAACCCAAATAAAAACACACATTACAAGCCCAAACACAATGCAAATAAATGCAAAAAAAGTGTCCAAACTCATGGCAGAGACTCCAGACTATCTCCGAGCCAAAGAGAAGCTGATGTAGCTCGAGTGGTGCTCCGCGTACGGTACCGACGGCTTGCCGGTTCGTGCTTCTCGCTCGCTCTGGTGTCCGCACCAAGTGCTCCTGCCACCTGAGAGGTTTCAGTGCGGGTTTCTCTTCGTGGGGGTTACTGTTCTTGCGGTTCGGTCTGTTCTGCTTTGCGTGGTCTTTCGGCTGTTGGGCTGGTGTTGCCCTGTGTGTGGGGCATGGTTCGTGCGTTAGTTCTAGCTCGGGATCGAGAGATTCTCCCGAGGGTGTTGGTTCGGCATGTTGTTGGCCATGTGCCTTGTCCGTGGTTCCGTCGGCTAGGACGGATTGTCCGACCGTGGGGTCGGGGTCGTTTAGTGGGCCTGTGTGTGTTCCTTCTGGTTGACTGCCCTCTGGTTCTAGTCACCGTCGTCGTGCTGTACTGGCATTCCTTCTCTGTTGCTCCCGTTGTTGTTGTTCTTACTACTTCCCTTTACTATTGTTATTTCCATTGCTGCACTTATGTTACTGCTTTCGTTGTGGTGGAGACCTGCGGGACCCCTACTGAGCCAATGAGATGAGGCTCACCCCCTGCTTTTCAGGTGCGGCATTCTCCTCAGCGTGGAGCGTTCTTGTTGGAGGTTCGCTAGTTGTCAACTCACCAGGTTGCCAGGGTGTGCCCCGGGACAGTGTACGTTTATTTTCCCTGACTGTACTTGTGGACTAGACTCTGTAGTTGTTTAATTATTATAAAATGTAATTTTATTTCTTTCAGAATTGTAGATTTACTTTCTGCCATTGTTTAGAATTCCAATGCATGACTAAACCATCCCTCTAACCCTTCTGAGTCTTCCGGCTCGTGGGTGGCGGGCCAGGATTCGAATGGTGTCGGATTATTCCCGGTATCCGGATCTTGGGTCATTACAGGTATACTAGAATATTATTTTTTTATTACAATTGCTATATGTGTGCGATATGTATGGCATTGTCATTTTAATTATTGCCGTAGGTGTATGCATGATCTGAAAATAAAAGTTCGCAACTAGGTGAAAGTGGAGGGCTTGATTACCAAGGCATATATTATTGAAGAAATATCAAACTTTTTGTTCGATATATTTTGAACCATTGCTACAAACTTGTCGTACTCGACCTCCACGTAATGATGATGGGGGAGATGTTGATTTGTCCGATCGGCTCTCTATATTTAAGTATCTAGGATGTCCATTCAGACGTTGTTCTACTTGCACGCTCGAAGATAGAGAGTTATACGTCGCAAAGATCTATATTCTTATGAATTATATTGAGATTGAACGATATGTTAAGTCCTCAACTCACATTTCCTTCTGTGCATAAATTGTTTACCATTCTTCTTGTCATTTAAGGAAGTGTTGCATTCATACTGCAGATAATTTGATTCAGAATTAGATCTTAGTCTTATTGACGTAGAGGTTGAAAAGGAATGGGAGAAGTCTTTTTCCAGATGGCTGAAATATCGAGTATGTGTCAAATATTGAACATATACGTTACCATTTAATTCTCTTGAGATAAATATCCAATGTTTAACCAGTCTGATTTTTATATAGGTTGAACAAGATTTTATTACTGATAAAAGAGTCTAGGAGATAAGTTATGACCCCTTGAAAGTTGCACATGTCTATCCAGGATTTATTGTGAATGCATATAGATTTCACACGCGGGATTATGGACGAAATAAGTCTACGATGAATAGTGACATATGTGTTAAGGGAAGTACGTACAGTGAAAATGAATTAGACTACTATGGTATTCTGGAGGAAGTCTTAGAATTACAGTATTTGGGACAAGACAATCATATATTCCTATTTAAGTGTCATTTGTTTGATCCTAATTCTATTCGAAATAACATAATATATGGGATTATCGATGTCAAACATAAGTCTAAATTGAATATATATGAGCCGTTCATTTTGGCCACATTATTCATTGTCCAGGAATAAAGATTAGTGGGCAGTTTGTACAGTTAAAGAAAGACTTTTACCCAATTATGAGTTGGATCTGATTGAAACTGTACATGAGGATGTGAATGTCAATTTTTTTCAATCAGATCAGAATGACGCTATGGAGTTGGCTTCATCTACGCATCTTTGTTTGGACAAATTTAATTACCCACTTTAGTTATATATGTTGAGTAGGACTAGCTGATCTAGAGGGGAGGGATGAATAGATCTGCCCCTTTTTTAAGATGATAACTGTGGAATAAAACTAACTGAAACACAATGAGGAAGTCTCACACGCAAGATGCAATGATGAAGATAGAGATCAAGCCTAAGCAAGCATCTAGCGTAAGGCAACCACACAAGCAAACCACATGGACAAAGGCTTTTAAGGTGGTTCGGACTCTACCCAGAGTCCTACGTCCACCCCTCACTCAAATGAGTGAGGCTTCCCTAGTGCAACTGCACTAAATCACTGAATACACAGCTTATATCCTGCTGCCTTACAGCTTGCAGAGAGATTATCCCCACTGAAGGAATCGCTGTCAAACAACTTGATGGCACACAAGGCCAGACCACATATTAGAGCACAAACGCTCTATCTGTCTTCCTACTGTCACCGGTAGGGATGGTTCACAGTTTCTGCAAATGTATGATCAAAAAGAGAAAATAATGGAAAGACTCAGACATGATGTATGGAACTCAAACTAAATGAAAATGTCCATGTCTGAAAACTGGAGGGCGTGCTTCGCTGCTTTCAGATTAGCTGCTTCCTTTGAGGGTAGCTTCTCCCTTGCAACAGGAAACTTGAGAACGGAGCTTCTTTTCTTCTTGCAGGAAGAAGAACGGGTGTAGAAGAACAGCTTGTGCTTCTGCTTCAGATCTTCATAAGATGGCTTCTTCTTTTTTGCTTCTTCTTCTTTCTTTTTCTCTTCCACTTCTGGACGTAGCTCAGCTCCCCTGTTCGAACATGCTCTCCTTTTCTCTCTCTTCAGTCGTGCTCCCTACAACTCCTTATCTTCATTCTAGAATATTTCCTTTTCTGCATGCTTGGTACAAAGTATGTTTCCCCGGATCTGGTAGCAGGAAATCTAGACCGTCCAGCTCCACAGAAACTTCCAGATCTTGAGAAAAGTGGCCAGTGATTGGCCAAAAGGAGATTTGGTACATATGTTCCTGATTGGCCCGCCAATCCCCTTCATGGAGGACAAGACAGTTTTGATTCATTTTCCTCAAGGCACAACCCATTTCCGGATGAAACCCTTTCAAGGAGGTTTGCGATTGGTCCAGCAGGAAAGTGGGAATATCTTCTACTAGAAGATCTTCTAGAACCTTGGACCATCGATCCAGGTGGCTTTCAGGCATTGGGACTTGGACTTTTGTCCCCAGTTCTTTCTCACGTGCAAGTTCGCAAAGGACGCTTCCGGAGTACGCAAGGTGTGCGTCGACACACTGTTCATACGGCGTCGACACATCCTAGCTTCTTCGAGGACACCCTATAACGTGTTATGTTTGCAGGGTGTGTGTCGACGCAGTGTGGCTTGTGCGTCGACGCAGCTTCCTTTAAATTGGCCTCTGTTGTTGCTAAAGTCGTTTCTGCGTTGACGCAGTGGGCTGCTGCGTTGACGCAATCACCTGGGGTTGCTGAAGACTTGGCTTGATGCGTTGACGCAGTGAGCTGCTGCGTTGACACAATCACCTGTTGTAGAGTTTACTGATTCTCTGAATCCTTTTGGCACTCTTTCTCTGGGCTTCTAAAATTTAATTTAACTTCTGAACTTCACACCAGCCATCCAAATACTTGACCAATGAATTGAATTGACATCTCTTGGCCATGTAATCATTAGACTTCATCATCCTGCCGAATTGCAATTTCTGATTTATCTGCAATGAGAATTTATGTTCTGGACAAATTCAGGGATATAACTTTGACATCATCAATAATCATGAAATGAAGATGTTAATGACTCATAGTGTTTGACAACATCAAAATCACAGGGACATAATATTCTCTATCTTTTTTATGATGATAACATTATGAGTCATTATATAACAATGTGACCAAATTCATATCATGCATTAAGAAACATAATGCACAAACAAACATAATGACTCAACACTTCTCCCCCGAAGCTAACACTTCACCCCTGAAGATAATGGACCTTGCAGTTTAAACTGTGGATATATATAGGTCCTTTTGTCGTCCTAATTTGTCCGAAGGGGCCGTATGTGAGATTGGTGAAGGCCATTCTGGCTTCTTGAAGCCCCGCGACATGCCCTGAAATTGAAGTGGGCATATCATCCGAGATTCCATTTTCTCATATTTAGTTGTTAATTAGGATTGGAAGTGCAGCCAGTCTCTCTCATTTGAAGCTCGTCCTCTCGGACGGCAGATTCATCTTCTCCTACGTTTATGGTGGTTCTTGGGGCTAAAGTGATCGAGTTTCTATCTATCCTATCATCCTATATATATTTTTAAATTAAGCATCTTCGTGGATCCTGGGATTGAGCCTCTGTTGGCTCCACTACGTACATTCCTGTTGTGTGCTAAGGTTTATCTTGTCTTTCCTGGAAGCTTATTTTAATGGGTTGAAATGGAAGTTTAACTTATCAGAAGATAAATAAGTAAATAACGTGCACAAGGTGTGATGGAAAGTTGGTGCCTGCACTACTGTGTAATAAAGCTGATTAATTTGTGGGCGGAAAGGTCATTCCTTTTCTCCGACCCACAGAAATTTGCTGGACCAACGAACATGGATCACCAACAGGATTCGGCCCACTGGAAGCTCATGGGCTGGCGAGCTCCCGTTCACACTATTTTCTCTTGACCTTGAGGGTTGCCGCCATGCATCTAAGAAACGGCTGGCCGCGTCATCAGAACTAGTTAGCTGCTAACAACTGAGGACATAAGAACCAGCAGATCGATCGGAAACTTAACATGCATCCGACCACGACCGGATGATGATGACAGCTTAATAATCACATGTTCTAATTAGTTTAGGTTCAAATACCTGCTGACCATTATTCTAATGCACCTTGTATAATTCACATGTTCGTTTTTATCAAAATATATATGTGATTCTGTCAACGACCATTTGAAATCAGTCATGCAGAGCTAATGTGGAGGTCAGTCAAACCCACCTCTCTCTATCCAATACCCGGTAACCACAGTTTTTGATTCGCGTACACCGGAATATCCCTTCATCCACACATGCATGCTCTAACTAGTTTCACTGTTCTGCTCCCATGGGCTATTGGAATCCGCATGTTCTTGGCGTCTTCGTCCCAACCGAAAGCATGCAAAACTACACGCTTGACCCGGAAAACCGGTAAACATTAACACGAAATGGAAACTTTGTCGACCCACACGAAGCCCCTCCGAAGGATCTCCTTCGCTGGATCATCCGCCTATTTATACAGGGGAGAGGACGAGTCCCCTAGCAAGAACAACACCTTCTCCAAAACATTTGCATAGCTTATTTTGTCTCCCCATAAGTTCTCTCCAGCTTCCAAAGCCTTCGAATTAACAGGAACCCTTCTGTTGGAGTGCGCACAGCCAAGATGAGCGTGGAAGTATTGGACGGCGCCACCATCCGCAGCTTCGTGGAGGACGAGCAGTTCTTCAACAGCTCCGTCGACGACCGGTTCGCCTGCCTCGACACCAACCATGATGGGCTGCTCTCCTACGCCGAGATGGCCAGGGAGCTCCAGAGCCTCAGGGTCCTCGAGACCCACTTCGGCGTCGACGAGGTGAAGCCGGCCCCGGAGGAGCTCCGTCGCCTGTACTGCTCCCTCTTCTCACAGTTTGATCACGACGGCAGCGGGTCAGTGGACCTGGAGGAGTTCCGTGCGGAGACCAGGGAGATGATGCTGGCGGTAGCCAGCGGGCTGGGGTTCCTGCCGGTGCAGATGGTGCTGGAAGAGGGCAGCTTCCTCAAGAGGGCCGTAGAGAGAGAGTCCATGATTTCTGCATTATAAGCTGAACCGGGCAGCAGCGGCAGCGGTTCCATTGATAGTTTTGCTCTTACGCGCGCTCTTCCGTTTGTTGAGTCTTCGTACGTACGTCTTCTTCGGCAGTAAGGTTTTGAACGTAATTTTAATGTGTACCGTCTCTTTTCCCGAAATCCTTCGGATCTGCAGGTTTGTGTATTGTCGAGTAATTGAACACCATTTAAGAATGAGATAAATTTGCTACTATTTGATTTAGTTCGTCGCCACCATCCCATGGTTTTGGAGTGTACAGTATGTTAGGGTGACCCAGGTAACCTACGCCATCACCGTCGTGCTCACAGGGGTCTCTCATTTTCATCGGCAATTTAGGTCATCTAACTCAAAAATTTTAAGTACTAAGCGGAGAGAGCTCCACTAATATAAACATATTATATTTTAACTCATTTTTAATACGAGATTATTCTAACATGTCTCCTCGTGTGCAGGTCGATTTAGGCTCTGTTACGTAGACCACGATAAATGCAAAGTCTGTCATAACTATGTGTTCTGATATCATATTAAAGTTTGTTAGATTAAACCATCCAACTCAAAATCTTAAAGTGTTGGTGCTCCGCTAATATAAGTACATTATATTTTAACTCATTTTAAATACATGACTATTTTAACATCTCTTAATCTCACTTTGATGTGCATCCAAATTTGGCCAATGATGTCCGCAAGTTATTATTGGGATCAAACATGATTACTAAATTCTATTCTTGTATTTCACATTATTAGAGTTTATTAGATTAGACTATCTAATTCAAATTTTTAAGATGTCAAGCAAAGAGAACTCCACAATTATAATCGCATTATATTTTAATATATTTTTAATATTTTTTCGCACACCAAAGTAAGTGTACAATTACCTTGGGTGTATAACAATACTTGATCTCTAATATGTATGACTCATGACCGGTCTCCACGTTGCTGCCACATATGTAAACAAGGAATACCGTGCATGGGCAATTTATATAAACAATCATCCGATTAAAGATGTTTTTCTAAACCTTCCATGCTTAGTGGGATCTTAAATTTGTCGACCTACGAACAAGAAAACTCGTCCAGATGACGCTAGCTTGTGACAAATAACAAGGGCACCATAGGATATTTGTACAAGTATTCATGTTCCTTAGGCAAAAGAGTTGGAGTTAGGCTCCTCTCAATGTGAAAGATGATTGGACTTCAGCAACCTCCAGCGGGAGACTATCATATGTTCTTGTAATCTTTTAAACCAGCTCCCTTCATCTCTTTAATCTATTTAGCCAGTTTTAGATACAACGCTAAGAAGATAATTGATATACAAGGCTGACATAGAATTGTATTTATCTGCTAATAACATCCAATCCTCTCTCGCATTTGAGAGGATCCTGATCGACTCAAAGGGTTAATACATACATTTTTGCGGCAGGTTGTTTTAGGAAGTACTGATCTTCGTATATATTCTTCTTCAGGTTCATTTTCCATTATAGGAGGAAGGACATTACGGTGAATGAAACAAAGGCATTGATCTGTTCTACCAATCTGCCATACATGGAGGGCTTCTTAATTAATTAGTAATTCGATAACTGATAAGCCTAAAATAGGTTGAACTATTCTGGCTATTTGAGTTTATATGTCACCTTGGTTGTGGGAATGGGATATTCAGATGGCAATGAGCTATTTCGAAGTAAATTTGAATATCTAATTCAACTTAAATTTGTTTAATTAACTATTTTACCTAAAACGAATTTGTTTTGCCAATCTTCATCTTTCTATCTTTGATCCATCTTCTTCAATTATTTTATGAAACTTATTTTGTTTATTCTTGATTAAAACTGCAAAATAAAGAAGAAGAAGATAGAAAAGAGAGGGACAGGAGAGAGAGCCATTGCGTAAACCTAGGTAGCTTGTGGCCTTAGGAAGAAAGTCACCCGTGCGGGTCCCTCATCCTTTTATTTATTATATTTGGGCAATCACAAAATAAAATGCAATGGATAAGTGCTTCACCACCCCCTGGGGAATAAAATAACAAAAGATATCCTAATAGCTAATAGCTACAATAACTAAGAAAAACACGGACAAAAATGATCCTCTAGCTATGGGCATGACTATACTCCCTCTCAAATTGAGCATAGGTATATTATAAATGCTCAACTTGCTTCAATAATATTGAAATTAAGTTGTAGATTGTCTTTATGTATAAATATCAGTAACTTGATCTTAAGATTTGACGTAACGTAATTAAGTAAATTTTTTCATAGTCAAATTTCTCTATGATGAAATGACGATCAATCTCGTTGTATTTAGTGTGGTCATGTCGAACTGAATCATTAGCGATGTTAATGTCACAATATGACTTCATAGGAAGATGAATCTTAATGCCGAGATCCATTAAAAAAATCTTGAATGAGATCATTTCTGTAATACTATTAGTCATAGGAAGATGAATTTTCCCCGTCAACATTAAAGTGAGTCTCAATGGTCAATTTCTCCGTCTTAATTAGGGTGTGTCTGAGAACGCACTGGACGGTGGCTTGTGAGTCATAATCTCTTGACAAGGATTAATTTTTGTCAAATGTCCAGAAGTGTCTCGACTTTTGAGTGCGGATAGAAATCCTAAGGAGAGAAATTTATGACATAAAAGGGAGCTTCATTGGGGAATCCGCATAAGCAAATGATAAGAAGATTTCGTGAATTTATGATCATTAAAAATCTTAAAACAGAAAAGCATTTATATAATTGAGAGGATTTTTATGAGAATGAAAAAGTAGAAAATAGAAACCCTTTGCCAAGATAGGACTTGACGTATCAGAGTGTAACGCCCTAGCTAGCCCGGGAGACCTTAATCGTTCCGATCCGAATCCCCTAGATAGGAGTGCATGCTATGGCCCGAAGGATCGTAATATTGTCGAGAGGGAGGGCGTTGATAGTATGCTCGTGCTAATTAACTATGTGACAGGGAGAGATGAAATACTCACAAATTAAAGGGCTCCACATGATCACACAAACATCCATACTTAATTTATTCAAATAAGTATTTCCATATGAATAACAGTTGCATTTACAATCTGAGCCAGAAGAATGGAGCACAAATTGCCAAATTACAAATTACCAATTACAAATAAAGTTACACAATTTTATACATACCAAATAATATGAGGTTACACACAAGCGCGAAAGATGGAAAGCCAACAAATTAATAAGTTGAGCCACCAGGCATGGTAAACACAGCAACAAATACATAATTTCACATAAATGCTACACTAGGCATGATGTCAAAGTATTGAATCTAATGAGTCAAGCATGCTAGTATATATCCCACAAGTTAAATTAACACACACATATCTCTTTTGCGCAACTAAGCATGCATGTTGCATTTATTCACCTGAAAAACTAACACTTAATCCAAATTCTAATTAAGTATGCGTGCTATAATTAGGTCCCCTAATTGCAAGATCACGTGATTCACAAGGTTAAACATGATAAGCACATGTTTCTCTATATAATTAGGGCATGCTGTATATCACACTCTATAAAACCAGTACTCATGTTTGTCACAAGTTAAACCTTTTACACATAATCACAAGGTTCCATAAGATTGTCGAGATCACAATTATCACATTTTATTCCACAAATATTCACAAGTGCCCAATAGCCATGACACCCACATCCACATTTATCATCTTGTCTGCAGGGTGATATTTATAAACGATACATTACCATGATATCAACAGCTCACAAATGTGAATACGCACATTAGTCGCGCAAAACGCGTAGATACAATTCAAACAACACAGTTAAATGAAGATAGCGATCAGATAACCGATCCTTCGAGAGGCACGGGGAAACTAACACTAACACCACAAACACACAAATTAAGGCTGACCAGTGGAGTCCCACGATGCTTCTTACCTCCAGCACCACCTTTCTACGTCCTCTATCGGGACTCTAGACTCTCTCTAGGTGAGGTGGGTCACAAGACTAACTAGGCAGCAGCAAAAGGCTCTCCAAGCCTAGCTCGATGTTTTAGCTCTCCAACTATGTGCACACAACAAGTGGGATTCCTGCAAGTATCTCTGGTCACATTTTCCCCTACCCAGTTTCTGCATGTTACATACACAAAGCGGGGGTCACATGCGTGGCTACACCTGACCGGTCAAGCAATACTCTTCACCTCCGACCCCCAGAGGATGAGATGCTCATAAGAGGCCACAATCGCTAGTGTAGTGCCCACTTAATTAAAGTCAGAACCATAGTACGTTTAACATTAATTCTTAATGTAACCTTTAGTCCCATTTTGATTTTGTAGAACTTCTTGTATCACAACAATATTATATAAAGAGATGGGGTGTTCCTCTTGGAGATACACCCAATTACTCTTCTTCCCTTCTTATATTCTTCTTTCTCTATTTCTCTTCTATCTCAACTTGGTATCAGAGCCAAGTGTGAGAGACAGGTGACACTCCACGCCCAATCGGGTGCGCCCAGACTTGCCTAGGCAAGTGTGTCGCCCCCCCCCCCCCTTCTTGGAGGGGGGATCGGCGGTCGGGCACGCCTGGGCGTGCCGAGGCAAGTGTGTTGCCCCCATCAAAATAATTCTTTCTCGAGTTGTGTGTGCAACAAGAAGTCGTTGCCTTTCACCGGCACGGACGTCATATTCCTCGCTGTCTCGCCATGGGATCTAGTGCAGTCGTGGGCTTATCTTCTCTATCGCCTTCTTGAGATATGCGTCGCTTCCCAAAATACTATGCTGTCATCTTGAGGTGTTGTTTGGAGATGGTATGTATGAATGTCCATGGATGTTTGTTGTTGGTTTGTTAGCAATATTTGTTGATGTTTGAAGTATAGAGGAGCAGTCTCCTTATGTAGCTGTGTTATATAAGCTAAACGGGGATGGCCGACCCAGTTACTATGCAAAATCTTGAAGGGTTGATTGAGCGCCTTATCTCAGCGCAGATAATGGCTGCACAATCAACCACTACTGCAAGTAGTTCAACTCGGGAGACTGTATCCCTTAATGCCTTACAAGTGACAGTCAAACTTGATGGGCCAGCAACATATTTGACCTGGGTAAGGAGTACTCGTCTGCTTGTGCAAGGACGAGGTTTGGAGGGATATTTGACTGGTGTAGTAAAGAAGCCTCCTAACGATGCACCTAGCATGGTACAATGGAAGATGGAGAACTCGGTTGTTTTGGCATTTCTTCTTAATACCATGGCACCAAGTGTTGCCAGGAGTGTTCAATTACTTGAGACTGCACATGAGGTATGGGAGACAACAACTCAAATGTTTTCACAAAAATTTAATTCTGCACAATTTTTTGAGATTCGGTCCCAGTTGCGGGAACTCCGTCAAGGAGATTTGTCGGTGACAGAGTATGCCACAGAATTGAAGCGTTTATGGTCTGAGGTTGATCATTATAGAACCTTTGTTCCTGCCTGTTCAATTGATGTTGATGGCTTCCAGAAATATCTCGAACATGAACGGGTTCAGGACTTCCTTTATGGTCTGAATTCAGAGTTTGAGTCCGTTCGTGTTCAATTATTGGCTCGAGATGTTCTTCCTAGTTTGGGCCAAGCATTCTCTACTATCCTAAGCGAGGAAACCCGACGGCGGGTCACCTCAGCATCGGGTGCTCCAATGCGATCAGCTCTGACTGTGCAGCCTCAACTATCATGAGAGAAAGTATGTCACCATTGCAAGAAGTCGGGGCACATCAAGGCCTATTGCTGGGGTCTTCATGGTCGTCCTCCTCAGTTTGGTCGTGGTCATGGTCGTGGTGACAGTGCTGGACATCATGGTGGTGGTCGAGCTGGAAGTTGTGGTAGTCACCTTGGGCAGGCTCATGTGTCTGAGGAAATTGGGAGCAATATACTTAATATGTCTATGGAGGAGTATCAGACTCTGCGACGGTGTGGGAATGGATTTATTTATTTTTTTAATTTAATTTAATTTATTGGATGGTTGGTTGATTTGTTAGTTAGTTTATTAGGAGTGCCAGGCTTGTTCGATGCGTGGAACTCTTTCCTGTCTTTCGTTTCGCGGGTCGATCAACCATTTGACTAACTGGTAGTCAACTGACCGATTGACGACGCGGGCGTGCCAGTCACATGAGTGACGATCTTATTGTGCGCTCATGCTGACCCATACTGGGCGTGTGTGAGGTTCGGTCGGGACCAGCAGTCCGCCATACCATAAAGGCTATGGCGTTAATTACATCCCCCACGAGGAGGGAACACCTTTGATTAATTGCCGAGATAGCGGGCTGTCAAAGCCAGAATGAAAAGAGCTACATGGTGGCCAAGACGAAGGCATGCAGGATGCATTTATTTATCATACAGGGGATGCATAGTTCATCGAATTATGGACCTGTGGACACCAGAAAATGCATACCTAGATATCATGCTCGGCCTCGCGTCAGCAACGGCGCCGAGTGAGGAAACCCCGGAGAAATCAAGCATAAAAGGCCCCACAGCTCGTGGGCCTCAAAGAGAATCAAACGGGCCATGACTCGTGCCCGCAATGGGCTCAGAACAACCCCGGGTACACACACCCCCTGGGGAGCCCTTCAGCGGCACGCCCGGCCCCAAGGGGCCTCAACGGCACACCCTGGCAAGGCCCAGCGGCACGCCCCGAGGAGCCCTTCAGCGGCACACCCCCTTGGGGTCCCAGCGGCACGGCCCCGCAACGGCACACCCCCCCTGGGGGGGGTTTCAACGGTACACGCCCCTGGGGGGGGATTTCAACGGCACACCCCCCTGGGGGGGTTCAGCGGCACGCCTGGTAAGGGCCTTCAGCGGCACGGCCCGATGGATCTTCAGCGGCACGCCCAGTAGGGGGGCTCCAGCGGCACACCCCTTCGGGGCCCCAGCGACACGCCCTCAGCAGGTCTTCAGCGGCACGCCCTGCAGGGGCCTCAGCGGCAAGCCCTCCAGGGGCTTCAACGGCACACCGTTTTGGCTCTCCAGCGGCACGCCTTTTCAACTCGCCAGCGGCACAGCGGTGAAGCTTGTCAACGGACGACGTGAAGCCCATACCCTACGCATCCTTGGCACGCAGTGAAGCCGTCTGAGGTGGCAGTCGATGACTGGGCCATGTAGCCTACCCCACTGACAGCCAGGACAGGAGCAGGTCAAACCCATCATCACAGCCGGCTTCCCGCCTTCGACAGCCGTGATCGAAGTCACAGGTGGCTGGTGGTATAAAAAGCCTTCCGTTCGACAAGAAAAGGGGGGGACCCCCGGAGAGAAAGAAGACACCCACAGACGGACACACAGAAGAAGAGAGAAGAGAAGAACAAGAGCTCCGGCGCGAGCCTCCTCCGACGACCACCGGGAAGAGAGCAAGAGTAAGGGAGAGGGAGAGAGCTCAATGTAATGGGGGAGAAGGGTTGGGGACGGTGGCCAATGTTTTGGGCCCCGATGCTTTCTTCTCTCTCGTATTCCATTCCTCCTCCCGTTCTTCGTCTTGGATCTTTCTTCCTTTTGTCCACGGCCCCATTTGGGCGTTTGCTTTTGTAATATGTATGTAGGGCCATGCCCTCTTGATTCCCATGAGTGAAAACCACCCTCCCCGGGTTCCTCTTCGATTTTTGTTGGTTTATGCTAGGCCTTGCGGGTTTTTGGCAGGCTATCCGTTCCTCCCTCTGTCTCCCCATTCCTTTGGCATCCTTAGGGTCCTCCATGTCGATGTGAGTCCTCCCCTGTTAGCCTTGGCCCCATGAGCTCCTCATTCCCTTCCATGGCCATCTACCGTGTCCACGGGCTTGGGGAGAGAGGGGGACCCTTACCCTCTTCCTCCGAATACCCAGCTATCAGTGGCCCATCTTTGGCCTTAACCTTTCCCCCTTTTTCCTCTGTTTGTTTCCTAAACAACCTGTAAGCCTTCCGGCCCATATACTTAACACCCTCTCATCCCCCAGCGATACACTCTTTTGGCTTCTGGCCGGTACGCCCCCGTTGGCCTTTAGCGGTACGCCCACCAGTGGCCTTCAGCGGCACGCACCATTGGCCCTCAGCGGCACACCCCATTCTGGCCCTCAGCGGTACACACACCGCCATCCCTGGCCGGCACACCCCTTGGCCGGTACACCCCCCCCCCATTGGCCTTCAGCGGCACACACCTGTTCAGCCCTCAGCGGCACACTCTCCAGCCCCCTCAGCGGCACGCTCCTTGGCCAGCCCCAGTCCATGCCCCTTAGAGGCCTTCAGTCTATCATTTTCCTTCGTGTTTTCCGAGGCTCTATAAAGGTGTTGCTCCTCCGGAGGCCCACCTCCAGTTGTCGGGTTCCGCCACCTCATGTGGGCGCGTTCCCTGTATCTCCCTTACGCCTCGGGTCAAGGGGAGATGCTGCCGAATTTTTGTGAGAAGATAACAAAACATTAAAAGAGACAGAAATGAGGCAACAAACGAGCAGAATAACTAATGAAACCTTCCAACTCATCAAATCACTGCCGGCACCACGACGAGAACTGAACCGAACTAACTAACCACCCGGCAGCCCGAGCATCCGACTCGCAAGAAAAGAGACCGAACCGAACAAAGAGAACGAAAAAAGGAAGGAATTTGGTATAAACTACACGAAAGTTAAGATAAGAAGAAAAGAAAAGTCTTAAAACAAATAGTCGAAAACTGATCGAGCCTCCACCCTCACGCCCCATTGACCTTCAGCGGTACGCCCCATTGACCTTCAGCGGTACGCTCCTTTGGCCTTCAGCGGCACGCCCTCATTGGCCTTCAGCGGCACGCTCCCTTGGCCTTCAGCGGTACACCCCTTTCAACCCTTCAGCGGTACACTCCCCCTGAGCCCCCAGCGGCACACTCCTCCTGGCCCTTTCAGCGGTACACTCCTTCCCTTCGCCGGTACACCCTCAGCCACTGTATAGACTTGGCCAACGTACAGACTTCATGATGGCCAGTGTATAGACTTGGGCAGTGTATAGACTTCACACTCCAATGTATAGACTTATCCAGCATATAGACTTCATATCCCAACGTACAGACTTCATGATGGCCAGTGTATAGACTTGGGCAGTGTATAGACTTCACACCGCAATGTATAGACTTATCCAGCGTACAGACTTTGGGCAGTGTATAGACTTCACACTCCGATGTATAGACTTGGCCAGTGTACAGACTTCGGGCCAGTCGACGTATAGACTTCAAATTGCAACGCGTAGACTTTGCTCCACTCTGCTCCAGTGTACGGACTTTGGGCTTGGCAACGTATAGACTTCGAGCCTGGGGAACGTATAGACTTTATATCACCCCCCTCCTTCACCGACACACTCTCCAGCGGTACGCCCCCTCTGGCCTCCAGCGGTACGCCCCTTGCAGCCCTTACCGGTACACCCCTTCGCCACCCAGCGGTACACCCAATATCCAGCGGTACACTCCCGTCTCTCCTTCGCCGGCACACTACATGCATGCATATATACATCACGATAAGGGCATCAACAATAGCAAATAAATCAATAAAAATCACGCTAATTGAAGGACTCCAAATGCGCAATATTGATCATAATAAAAGAGGCAGGAGGGGTAATAAAAAATTAAATAACAAACCAATGATAATAATAAGAATAATCATGCATAGAAGAAGAGAAATCATCTCGGACAAAGGCACGAATAAATAGTAAACATCAAATTAGAAATCCCAGAAGGTATAACTAAGAAAGCTCCAGATAAAAGACGCTAATGCCCACGCCGCAGCCCGCTCTCTCCCCGGGACCCGGGGCAAAAGGAACAACAACGCTGCCCTTTCAGGTCGAGCCCGAGTCTCGGGAATTCCCCCGATATGGCCGGGCTTTGATCTAACCTCGGGCCGACATCCTAATCGGACCGGATTTGTTTTCTCGTTCCGGATACCTTCCGAATCTTCATTAAAAATTGCCGCATGCTCGGCAGACATTTGAAGGGATCTACCTCGATTTTCTCATTGTGACGCTACCATGGACTTGTGTCCGAATACAAAAGGTCTACGAGTGGCCGACACGGCCGACAGTTTATGGCCTTAATACAACTTTCAGTGTGATCTATCCCTATCTCTCTCGCATAATTAGTGTTACTCCTTTCGGCCGCGGGGCCTCTAATTTTGGCAATTAATCAAGGGTATTCCCTCGTATGAGGGATGTAAATGGCGTCGTGACCTTTATGGCGCGACGGGATTCGGTCCCGACACGAACCACACAATCGTCTGACGAAGTCAGATTCGAGCGCACCATGGGCTCTTCGGAGCTCGAATAAATCGTCACTCCGGTGACTGGCACGCCCACGCACTCAATAAACCGAATAAACCGACGCGAGAACAGAGCGCGATGAGCGGAAATTTAGTGCGTCCACAACTCTGGCACGCCCGATGGGACCGATCCACCCTTCATCTCTTTGCCGAAATTAGGGGCCCCGCGGCCCCCTTCTTGTTACACTAATTGTGCCACTTTCTTAAATGCAGAAAAAAAAAGTTAAGCAAAGAAGAGAAAGCAACATCATGGAGCCGACAATGGCTGTCGTCTGCAGCCCTGGGGTGGTGGAGAACCATGTGCGAGGCGGCTACCTGGCGGTGCCCCTCACCTTTGGGAGCTTCCCTCCCACTGTGGGCTTCCCCAACTTCTTGGGGGTGGCCTTCGCCGGGATCCTCGACGTGGAAACGCCCGAGGACACCCAGATCAACGCCCCCGCCCCGAGGGCCATGGGAGCTGCTGCTGGTCGAGCTGTGGCCGAATGCGACAACAGCGTCCTCACAACGACGCTCAGCTGCAACGTGCACCACGTGCACCACACTACCGGCCCGCTCCACCAAGGGTCGACATCCCACCGGAGAAGGCTCCGGAGAAACAACAACGGCACCGGCTCAGGGCGTCACATGTCCAACTCCGGAAAGTCAATGACTGTCGGAGCCCTCCGAGTCCGCCTAGACGGACAGAGGTCCCAACCGACACCGGACCGCGTCGTCCCGGCCGTCCCAGTCCGTAACTCCTTTGAAGGACTAGCGAAGCTGAAGGAGAAAGCGATGCCCATAGCCCCGGTCGTAGCACCAAAGGGGACGCCGGCTCACAGGCCGGCTAAATTGAAGCAAATCTGGGTACCTAAGGAGACCCAGCCCACTGCACCCGCCCAGGCAGGGCCCAGCACTTGCCGCCCCAGGAGGGCCCGGCGCGATGACAGGGTCGAGGTAGTGACCCCCACTCTCCGACCGGCACCCGTCATCCCGGTGCCGTCTATGAATGTTCATCGCCGTCGCCGAGGGTGCCGGCACAATGCCGCCCGCCCGGCTCTCACGGCCTACTCCCCTCCTATCGCTGTCGTCGACGCGCAATCCCAGGCCGTTCTCCCTGACCAGGAGTGGGAAGGGATCGAGCAGGCCATGAGGGACTACCTCCGAGGCCCGGGGAGCACCCCCGCCGGCCGCCAGAGACTGCTGGGGGCAATGGCCTCCGCCTTCCACGAAGAAAGGGGGGGACCTACACCTAGCATGGAGTCGAAGACCCGCCCGCAGGAGCCGCGCCAGTCCCCTGTACGGGAGGAAGCACCGCCCCGACGGTCGGTCTTCGACAGGCTGACATTCCCAGGAGGACCGTCCAGGAGGGCGTCAAGAAGAAATAAGAATAAGAAATGGCAGACATTCACCTGCAATATGGCAGGAGTTCATGGTCGGTATGGGGCCTTACCCACCGACCCAGAAGAATTGGCCAGAATAGCCGCCAGGCCGGGACCCCTTACCAGAAGAAGGAGAGCGGCAGGCGGCGCGACATCCACGACTGCCGAAGGGACCATACCTGAAGAGCCGCTTGCGGCCCTCACGGCCAATGTGGTCACCACCGGCGACACGAGTGGCGGACCCTCGACATCATCCGAGGACGCCCCGGCCGAAGAGATAGGGGGCATGCCCAGTCTCCCCACAGCTGACCCTACAATGCTGCTCATGATACAACGATTCCAGCAGGAAATTGAGTCACTTAAGAAGCAGCTCAGTGAGCGGAACACACCGCCCCCGATGTCCTGGCAGACCGAGGTTATACCCGAGGTACCCAGGGATAGGGGGCAGTCTTCCGGGGCAGCTCTTCCAGCGACCCTCGATCCTCTCGGGGGCGCGCCCCCGCAGCAAGCACATTGCACAGCAGTGACCCCGCCACAGGCTCCGCTTTCACAAGGGTCCCCCATGGCCCCCCGAGCGACCGTGGTAGCCACTCCGAGCGCGCAGCCCGCTCATTTCTACCCGAGTCCAGTCGACCCGGCGGCAGTCAGCCGGCTGATGCTCGAGCAGATGATAGAGATGAAGCTGGCCGAGAGGGGCGATGGGGATCAGACACCTTTCGACGTCTATCGGGTACCCTACCCGGCTCATTATGCTGCCAGGAAGTTGCCGGCTGGCGTCACCAAGCCGCCGAAATTTGAAAAGTTCAACGGGCAAGGGTCTCCCAGAGAGCACATTGCTTACTATGTGAACGTCATGGGGGACCTGGCTGCTGATGAGGCCTACCTCCTGAAGTTCTTCGGCTCAACACTTACCGGACTTGCCTTTGAATGGTACTCCGGCTTGTCACCCGGGTCGGTGGCCGATTGGCCCGACATGCAGAAGAAGTTCAAGGAAAGGTTCTACGTCGCCGAGAGAGAAGTTATCATGGCTGAACTCTACGCCACAAGGCAAAAGAATGATGAGTCGGCCCTCGACTACATTAAAAGATGGAGGAACCTTAGTATGAGGTGCAAACGCCCCCCGCATCAGGAGGACGCAGTGCAGATCTGCAAGCAAAACTTAAAGAAAGAAATCCTAGAAAGGATGATCGGCACTGAGGTCAAGACATTTGACCGCCTGAACAATGTGGTAGCGGAGATCGAGGCATTCTTGGCCCGATACTCCTCCACCCCAGCCATGTCAAGCCAGAGGGCCAGGCAGGCCGAGAAGAAGCCGGCTCCCCCGGAGGTGCATGCGCTAGACTTCCAAGCTTTTGAAAAGCATAAGGAGAAAGCCAAGGGAGCGGCCAACCCTCCACCGCCCAGAATTACAGAGCGGCGGGAAGGCCCCTCGCTGAGAGAGAAGATGAGAAACAAGCTATATTCCTTCTCTCGGGACAAGTCCAAGCTCCTGTTTGAATGGGCAACCAGCTACAATAAGATCACATTGCCAGAGCCGAAAAGGCCTGGCGACTCAAAGAAGAAGGATGACCCGCGCTTCTGCATGTACCACCGGGTGCTCGGGCATACTATTGAAGACTGCTACGTCTTCAAGGACATTATTGAGTCCTTAATCAAGGACGGGGAGCTGGACATGGGGGAGCATAAAGTAGACCCCCCGCAGCCACACGAGCTGCCCAGCATAGCCTCCTCCGTCAACATGATCTCACTGTATCAAGAGTTGCCAGAAGAGTGGGCGGAAGCCTGTGCCCGCGCCACTTATGAGGCTTTTGTCCTGGCCCCGGCCCAAGATCAAGAGGGTTGGCAGATGGTGCCAGGAAGAAATAGAAAGGCACGCATCCCTCGGTCCGCCCCAGGGATTCATCCAAGGGACGCGACACCTTTGCCGGCACCACCACCGGCGAGCCCGGTTCGCCATGACACGGCCCCCAGGCTGGTCATGAGGCGGCCTACCCACAACAAGAAGAGCTCCGTCCCGCTGCGAATACCCCAGAAAGCCAGCCCGGCGGTCGAGAAACTACAGGCTATTATTGACGGGCTTGAAGATTATGAACAGCCCAAAATCAAGCCCGTGGAACTAAAAGAATATGTCCCCTGGGAGGAGTTCGAATCACTCGAGCTGGCTCCAGGAACCAAAGCTGAAACAGAAAAAGAGCCTCCCCTGTGGGGTGAGCTTCCTCAAGAGCAGCCATCCGCTGCAGCAGGCAAGAAGAAGAAGAAGAGAAGACCCAGGGGCAAGAAGAAGAAGGAGGTCATCCTCGCCTGCAACACCCTCTCGGCGCTGTTCGACACCGCTCTCTCCCTGGAAGAAAAAGAAGAAGAACCACCCCATGAGCCAGCAGAGGTGAGTCAAGCTGAAGCATCCACCCCCCAGCACGCCACCAGGTCAGGGAGGAAGTGGGGGCACCCTCCTCAGAGCAGCCTCAGCATCATGCTCAGGGGGGAACAACCATACCAGGTTCCCGAGCCCGAGGTCCGAGGCACCGAGATCCCTCCTCCGTCAGGTCTCTACCCCGGAGGCACCAAGAGTCAAGGCGCCCCGTCATTTGCCGAGTTCCTGTCAGCTCGAGCAGGAAGGCGGGCGGACCCCCAGGGGTCTGCTGCGACCAGTAAAGCAAGCATTCCCCAAGCTCTACCAGTTGCAACTCCTGCCCAGCCAGAGGAAGAATTCAGCGGCACCCCAAACCTCGTCGAATTCATGCAAGCAACGGAGGAGGCCCAACAGACCCCGCATGTTCAGCGGGCTACAACAGATCCCACAAACCAGGCATCCCCCGATCTGACATCCCAGCCTCAGGAGGGGAGCAGGCGCGGCAAGCCCGAAGAAATGAAGTTGCTCAAGGTGCGGGCGACCGAGCGAATAGTCAGGCACCTCAAGAAAATCTCGACCCGGTTTACGGTATGGGAGATGCTGTCCTTGAACGAAGAAACACGGCAAGCCATCATCGCCGCACTCCAGACGCCAGCACACCTTGAAGCATGTTTGGCAGAAATATCACCTGAAGTAGCAGTGGCTTTTACAGAAGAAGACATGCTCCTGCCGACTTGCAGCCATAACAGGCCCCTCTACATGAAAGGGCAGTTGAACGGCCAGCCTATCAACAGGGTCTTGATCGACCCAGGGGCAGCGGTGAATATACTCCCTTACCGGGTGTACCAGAAACACTATTTCGACGTACACCTGGTTGAGGTTAAGAATGTCAAGATTGCTGGCTTTAACCAGAAATGTGAGGTGCCCATGGGGGTTGCAGAGTTCAGTCTGACCTTTGATAACTTCACCACCAAGGTTCAGTTCCACGTCATCAACTCCAGCACTTCCTACAAGGCGTTGCTTGGCTGGCCTTGGCTACACCAGAACAGGGTGGTACCCTCCACTCTGCATCAATGCATCAAGTACCCTTGCGAGGGAAAGGAAGTCAGAATCTTCGCCGACCTCCACCCGTTCGAGGTGTTCGAGTGTCACTTGTCAGATGCTAATCTGTTCTTGGAGAAGGCGAAGCAAGCTCCTCAAGTCATCCAAGACAAGGGCAAGAAGAAAATGGAATCAGGAGGCTGGTTTCCTCCGCCGCCCCCAGGCTATGTGGCTCCACCACATGTACCATTTATCGCACAAGAAGAAGGGGTATTCAGGGCAGCCCCTCTCGCCATCTACCCCACACCGGGGGCACTCTGCCTCGAAGACCTGCTAGAAGATGTCAGGGTCCCGCCAGGGATCGTCAAGCCGATAGCGGAAATTAAATGCCAAGCAGCTGAACAACTGAAAACCTTCGAGGTGCCTAACTCTGAGGGGCCGCCCACTATTTTCTATGTGGCCGGGGAGAAGCCAGTCAGGGAAGACGATGATTGCCGGTTCCCTGACGAGTTGCATGACCCGCACGTCCCCATTACGGGACTTCCCCACATGACTGACCAAGCAGCCAGAATGGTCAGAAAGTAGAAGATTCCTCCCTACCAGCCCTCCAGCCGGAAGGAAATGTTTGAAAGAATGTGGAACCCACCAAACCTGGATCGACGGTTGCTGAAAATCACCAAGCACCCCGGTCTGGGCTTTTCACTAGAAGATTACTACGAGACTGATGTCATATCAGTCTCAACATGGCCCGGCGACGACCCCGCAGAAGCTGCAGATTCACGGGAAACCCACCAAGACACATGTCCCGGGACCCCGGCCGAAGAGGCACAAGACGAAGAAGTATTCCTATGGAAGCCTCCCAGCCGCCGCTGCATGGAGAAGACCCCCTCCTTCTCCGAAGTGTCAACCTCGAGAGGGCACGCCAGCGAGGCACCTTCACCTCGGCCGACCGGCGAAGCAAGGAGCAGTAGCATGGGCCACGCTCCAAATTCCCCTCGATACGACTCCGTCATGTATGCCTTGTACCACAGGCAGCAACGGGAGATCGAGATGCTAAAAGCACGACTGGCGGAGTTGACCTCGCTAGTCGCCGACCTGATCCAGGGATCTCTCCCCCCATGGGGTGGCCGAATGCCTCGGCCCCGAGGCACCAGTCCCAACACCCCCGCCTTGTCAAGGCGGGAAATGAGAGAAATGGCAAGCTCGCTGATCGAGCGGCCAACCAGGCAAGGGCTGACACTCCAAGAGAAGCTGCAGAAGCCTTATTCCTTTCCGAGAGAGAAGACCCGGGGCATCTTCGACTGGGCTTGCCATTACGGCAAGGTCTCCCTTCCACGGTGTAGACACGCCATTCTTGACGCCTCCTGAGGAAGTCTCATATTACTATACAACGCCCCGCAACGGCTTACGCATTCTGAATCACTCGAGTGCTTCCTTTTCTCGGGTCTTCTTCTGCCTTTTTCGGCATCCGGAATCGTCTCGTCACGGCATTCGGACGGCATCAACACCAGTCGGACGCATCAAGAGGTTCCGGAATCAAGAAGGGGGTCTACCGGGCGGCCGCCGACGCCTGATTTGAGGACCCGGGTGGGTCTTAAAGGGGGCGTCCAGGCCCCTAGACGCCCCCATCTTTTTAATTTATTTTATTATTTTCTTATTTTTATCAGGGCCCAAAAATAAATAAATATATATATATATTTTAATGGAGGCGTCCAGAACCCTGGACGCCTCCATAAAAACTAATAATAATAAATATTAATAAAATGCCAGTTGGCATAAAAAAATAAAATAAATAAAAAATACATATTAATGGAGGCGTCCAGGCCCCTGGACGCCTCCATAAAAACAAATAAAAAAAATTAATATGCCAGCCCTTGTATAAAAGATAAAAGAAAAATAAAAAATAATATACTCTTGGAGGCGTCCAGGCCCCTGGACGCCTCCATCAACTCCCTCACGGGCGCCGGCCACCGAACGACGGTTTGTCGTGTGTGAAAAAATCCAAATTATAGAGACGTCCAGCCAGCTGGACACGCCCATTTCTGAATCACGAGACGCCGCTCACAAAACCACGCGTTGTGCCAAACCGCGTGCGGCCGTCGTCAGTTTTCGGTGGACCTGCTTGAGACGTCCGGGACCCTAGACGCCTCCACAAAAGTATTCCAAAAAAAATCAATAAAAATAGAATAAAATATTATTTCGGCCCTGATAGAGGTGTCCAGGGTCCTGGACGCCTCCACCCTCCGGAGCCCTATAAATAGAGGCCCACCCCCTCAGTTCTGGGGGAGCTAAGCAGTGATCCGATAGGCTGCCGGAGCCCAGAGGCTACGGAGTCATTTTCTAACCCGTCGGGTCTTTTGTAGGTGGAGGTTCTGCCGGCTTCTCGGGTGCCCACGCTCGCGAGAGGAAGGTCGTCTTCATCCACCGCGCTTCCACGTCGTCCCCACGCTGCCGGAGCTCCGCCGGACTTCACCCTCGGCTCATCCAATAAGCCTTTTCTTCCCCTTCTTCTTCATAGTTCTTTACATTCATCATACTGCATCCTCTATCTCCCTTCACAAGGGCGCCTCTTCTCTTATACTTCTTGCATCCATCATCTCATTTTTCTCCCACTCGAGTCCGAGAGGGTTTAAAAGATAACACCAACCAGGTGTGTGTCTTGCCATCATTTCGTTACTTTTATCGCAAGGATTTGAATACTACACCTTCATCTTTCTAATCCACTTGTTACTTGTTTGTCATTGTTTTGCAAGGGTAACCGAGGAAAGCCCTCTCCGTCGGCCGGCCGAAGGGAGAGGAAGAAGCAACCCGCCATCTCCCGCTCTCGAGGTAGGCGCGATCACTTTCTTATTTTGGGGTCTTTTGGCCCCTGGCGATCACATCTTGTCATCGAGGCCGCGGCGAGTCACTTCCCCAATGGCCGTTTAAATTTCTGTTTCCTATATTCTCTTTATATTTTGTTATATTCTGCTTATATCATCGAGGCCGCGGCGAGTCACTTCCCCAATGGCCGTTTAAATTTCTATTCCTATAATCTCTTTATGTTTTGTTATATTCTGCTTATATCATCGAGGCCGCGGCGAGTCACATCCCCAATGGCCGTTTAAATTTCCGTTCTTATATTCTCTTTATATTCTGTTATATTCTGCTCTTATCATCGAGGCCGCGGCGAGTCACTTCCCCAATGGCCGTTTAAATTCCCGCTCTTTGTATTCTCTTCATATTCTGTCATCTTATTATCTGCTCATATTCTCGAGGCCGCGGCGAGTCACTTCCCCAATGGCCGTTTCAATTCTTGTTATTTAATTTTTGCACCATTCCCGTCCCCCCGAGGCCGCGGCGAGTCACTTCCCGCTATGGCCGTTTAACCCCCATATTTTGCTATATCACACTTGTCCTGCTCGCCCCGCCGGAGCAATCTCCCGTGGTGGCCCCTTCTCCCCCTTCTCTTATTTCTGTGTTGCAGCAAACAAACAACAAAACAAAAAAAGGAGCCCGCGCGCGCTCCGCGTCCTTCTCCGCTCTTCCCCGAACCGCGTGACGTCGCTCACAGATTGGCGATCACGGTGGGACATCTACTGCTTCCTTTCGGCCACCCTTGCAAGTTCGGCACCATCCGTGCCTCTCCATCTTGGCGCCCGCGCGCGCCCCCGTTGTGCTCACGGCAGCACTGTCAGTTGATTGGTTGTTTGTTTATTATATGTCTGTTATTTTTGTTGTTTTCCCACTCCATATATCTGTCAGCATTCCATTGCATACATCCATTCCTCCTTTCTATCTTTTTTTCATTTTTTTGAGGATCGCCCTTTCCCGGTGAAGGAAGAACTCTCCGTTTGGGAATTCCTCTCAACGGACTAGAATCTCCTACACTGGGACCTCCGTAAGTCCCCAACATCGAAGAATCTCCTCTTCGTTCACTGGGCTGGTTGTACCATTGAAGTTCCCCGGAGTTAGTCATTTCATTCGTGGTGAGACGAGAGACCCTAGCTGACACGGTGGTGAAACAAACAAAAAAAAACTAGGGTCCCCACTTTGTGTAAACTTCGGATCTCGCTAAAAATACAAAAAAAATCATCAAAATCAAAACACAAAAAAGGGCGTAAAGGCATCCACTTGTTTGATAATCTCTGCTACCTACTTGCTAGTGTATGTTTTTGCGTTCTGGGAAAACTGTGAGCATGTCTCACGAGTCTTTTGAGGAGAACCACCCTAGCCGTGGTTTGACAGCCGACCCACGAGTCTATGCTATGGACTCGGGTCCTTCTCATGACCCCTCGCATGAGGTGCAGGTTATTGCCGGGGACACGTCCCCGCCACAGGATATCACTTCCTTACTGGGCGTCCTCGCCAACACGGAGCTTACCTCTGAACAGCTCCGGGCCTTCCAGGCCATTCTAAAAGGGAAATCTGTTTCCCCCACGCCCCAGGAATCAACTCCGGCCATCGCACCTCTCCAAGAGTCCGTGCAGGCCATTCCATCTCCCTCATTGGCGCAAGCCATCCAGTCTCCCTCGCTTCAAGGACAAGCGAGCCAACAACCACCCTCTTTCCAGTTCCCATCACAATCTCAAACTCCCGTTGTTCCCCAGACACCGTTTCAGCCGGGGCCAACTGTCGGCGGTCCGACAGCTCCCTCTCATTCTGGGTTCCCCCCTCAAGTCTCCGGGAGACAGTTTCTCCCCCAGTGGCAAGTGCCACCTTCACCCCCAGAGGAGCTCGCCCAATCGCTCCTCAATAGGTTCAACCGCATGGACGAGCAGTTTCAAAATCTGAGAAGGATGATGGACGTGAAAGCCACCCCGGAGGTTGCTTTGTCAATCCTTCCCGTCATTCATATTCCTCCCTCCGAAATGCCCACGTACCGCAGGTACAATGGTACCAGCAACCCCTTCATTCATCTCAAGGATTTCATGTATGAGTCCTCTTACTGGCAAAACGATCAGAGGTCCCTGGCATACCTCTTTCGGAGATCATTGGATGGTCCCGCGCTTGAGTGGTTCTATTCTCTGGAGCCCCGCGAGGCCGAGAATTTTGAAATAGTCCAGAGAAGGTTCTTGCAGAAATATAGGGATAGGGTCGGTCCCTCACTCTCCATTACCGACCTAGTGGCTGAAAAGATGAAACCCGACGAGGATTTTGTCCGATATGCTGATAGATGGAGCTCTCTGGCGGAAAGAATAAGGGATACCCTCTCCGAGCCCGAACAAGTGAAGATGAATGTGTCTAATGCAACCCCACAGTTCAGACATGTCCTGGCCATGAATAAACTTACTACAATGGAGGAACTCTATGAAAGGGCCCGATACATCCAAACCCAGCTAAAAGACTCCCCCATCATGAACATGTTTGAGTCGCCGAAGCCCAAAGTGGTTAGAAAGACAGGCGCTGGTGTCCCGGGCGGAGCCACAGAAGGGGTCGTGACAAATGAGCAAGTCAGTGCGGTCAACAATGCCAACTATGCGGTCAACCCAAGGCCTCCACAAATGCCCCGACTTCCCCTTCAACCAGGTCCTTTCCCTCTTCGTCCTCCACCCCAAAATAATCCACCCCAGGATAATATGCCTCCATTGCGCCAACCCCAGCAACAACAACCACAACCTCAGCAACAACAACCACCGCTTCAGTACAACCAAGTTCCACCCCCGGGGAACTATGGTCCCCAACAGCAACAAAGGAGGCCGCTCGGTCCCAAAAGAGCCTACTATCCACCATTACCGGAAACCTTAGCAGACATTTTTAATGCCCTCATGGCATCAAACCAACTCGCCCTACCCAGAGAAAGGCCCGCGTGGCCCCCCAATGTTGATACCTCTAAATACTGCGTCTACCACAGGCAGCCGGGACACACAGTAGATTACTGCTTCCATTTCAAAGATTACATCCATGATATGAATGATGAACATCAAATAGATTGGGATGAGATGAGACGGTACGTCGCGGCTCTCAAGGCTAGGAGACCTCCTCAGAGGCTACAGCATCAGTTACAACAGCAGCAGCAGCAGCAACCACAACAACAACAGCAGCCTCAGCAAGCCCCACAACAACAGCCCGACCTGGGAATAATCCAGAATCCATTACCGGAGCACCAACAGCCCAATCATCAGGTTAACCCCATCTCCTCCTTCCCGGAAGTCGGGAGAGAACAGGTGTGGCACCAGGAAAGTACCTCCATTCTTTCTACCTACAAACCTATCGTCATGCAACCCCCTCACCTTGCCCGGGTAGCACCTCTCTCTCATCAACCCGCGTCAGTATCACCATCACCATTTCCACTACCATTACGCCCTCTCATCCGCACCCCGACCTCCTATCAACCGACACTCTCCACTACGCCTTCACACCCTCTCACCCTCTCTCACTCCCCCACTTTACCATCCACCTCTACCACATTTACCCCTACGCCTTCTAAACCCCTTATCATCCGTCAACCATACATAACCCCGTCTTTCTCCACCACATCACCACTAATGCCTTCAAAACCACTCATCACCCACCATCCACCTCAAAACCATTACCCGTTTCAAACCTTACCCACTTCCACTTTGCCTCCGCCTCCACCTTCCAAACCCCTTATCCTTCATAATCCGCGCGATATCCCCTCTACCTCCGCCATGCCGCCACCTAACAAACCCCTCATCAGAATCCCTGCTCCCGTCATCACCCCTGCTTCATCAACCATTCCTCCACTACTACCCCTCAAACCCCTGTTAAAACCCACTGCTACCCCCACAGAGGTACAAAAGTCGCAGGCAATGGTGCTCCGGAGTGGAAGGATTTTCCACAGGGTTTTCCCCCACAACAGTCAGAATCCCGAGCAATCTCAGCCAGAGAAGGATTATGCAGAACAACCAGAAAGAGCTATCCCTGGAACACAGTATGACCTATTAAAACATTTGGACAAGACACCTGCCCAGATCTCCATCCTAGAGCTACTTCAAAGATCCACATCCCACCAGGCGGCCTTGATGGAATATCTTCAAAAGGTCATGGTTAATGAAGACCTCCCCGTGGAGAAGATTTCGACCGTCCTGACCCCAACAGACACACAACCAGCCATCATGTTTCACAACTACGAGCTCGCTCCCAAGGAAGCTCGAAAATATGCATTGTGCATTTCAATAAAAATTAATGGGGTATCCATAAACCCGTGTCTTGTGGACACGGGTGCGTCCATAAATGTGATCTCCATGAGCACTCTTCAGTTGTGTGGGGTCAACGAGGAACAAATAAGACCTTCCTCGATCACGGTCACGGCTTATGACAATAGCAAAAGGCCACCGCAGGGGATGATTATTCTGAAGGCAGAACTAGGCCCCATGTCAATTCCCACGGAATTCCATGTCCTCGACATGGACCCCACATTCAAGGCTATACTGGGTCGCCCTTACATCGAAGCCATGGACGCTGTGCCTTCCACCAACCATCAGTGCATGAAGTTTCCTTACAATGGGAGAATTATTAAAGTGGTCAGTACACCTATCCTTCACACAGTGGATGCTATCAACTCCTCTCTGCCTTCTGTTTGGCCGTCTCATCGGCCCATATTGTCACTGCTCGACGTACGTGATCCATCTCATGTTCCACTAGCACCAAAGGAGCCGGTCAGGGCAACCACAACATCATGTCTCCCTTTTCACTCCAAAGGTTGGGAGATTATGAGGAACATCGGCTATCAACAGGGAAAAGGTCTGGGCGCACAGTTACAGGTATGCTCAAGCCGCCAAAAGAAATTAGGCCGAACCGTAGGTTTGGCCTAGGCTTCAAAGGACCGTTCAAGGCAGATTGAAAGCCCCTCACGTGGACTCTATCAAACCACTTCAACAGAGGGCCCATTGTTCAGATGGGAGATCACCCACGAGAAGCATATGGGGGACCACATGCTGTATATTTGGCTGAAAAATGTCCGAGGATCACCAAAAGAGGCAAGATCAAGGATCCGGAATGCGAGTGGGACAAATGGTTCGACATACGGGACATTTCCGTTGCACTGGAAAGGATGTTCTCGTCTCCGCAGCTTGAAGGACCACCATTGATCTCCGAAATACCAGAGAATATTACCACTCTTGCTAAGGTTCCAAACTATCCTCGTCCTCGCCAGAAGGACTCTGTCATCGACGGATCTTCATCCGTCCTCAACATTGCCGTCGACGGCTCATTAGCCGCCATCCTCTCCATCCACTCGTCTCAGCCTTTGCTGATATCTTCTTCCTGGGCCAGACAATTGTCTGATGATCTTCCCAGGTCCCCTTCTTTGCTTACATACCTGCACGGGCTTTTCAACCCGCGCCAGGTCTTCAACCATGATCTGCTCTATGAGCCTCACAATCCTCTAGTCATAACCCATTTTCTCTCCCCTCCAATCTCTTTTCACTGTTTTGTCATTAAAAATGAAAACGAGAAAAAAAACGTCAATTTTCAAACTCCCCAACAACACATCTTCGTTGAGGAAACCTCCTACATCTCCCACGGGTGCGTACCTCCTTGCGGACCACCCGTCCAAGGTCTGATGAGCGACCTTTTCTACCCCTCCTCTGAGGGGTCTTCTCCTGTACATTCTACACAATCCTCTTCGTCTTCCTCTTCTTCTGTAAATATTGTCAGTCAATCTAGGAATGATAGGCCGAGGGTAGTACCTAGGAAGAAATCCAAGGGTAGACAGATCCCTCGTCGATTCCTTCTGGATTTGGCCGCCAGGTGTCAGGCCCTTCTTGTCATTCCCCAGTTGTTAGAAAATCCCATCCAGCTACCCGAAATAGAATGCGAGGGCGATTGTGCATCTGATGAAGGGTATGGAGTCTACGAGATCACGGATGAAGAATGCCCCACTGAAGATGAGGGTGAAGAATATGAGGATGCGGCGGGCGCATACGCTAGTGGAATGAGGAGATTCGACAAGCCGTCAACCGCCATAGAAGAATCCACCAAAGAAGTCAACTTGGGAATTGAGGAAGACCCTAGGATCATCCTCATAAGTGACAACCTACCACCCTCTGAAGAAGAGGCATTAATTGAGGTCCTCAAGAAATATAAGGACACGTTTGCATGGAGCTACGAGGATATGCCGGGTCTGGATTCAACCCTGGTTGAACACCGTTTAACCCTAAAATCAGGGTCCATCTCGGTAAAACAAAGGTTAAGGCGTTTCCACCCTCAGATGGCTTTGAAAATGAAGGAAGAGGTCGATAAGCTCCACAAAGCCAGGTTCATTAGAGTCGTCCTTTATCCTCAATGGGCGGCGAACATTGTCCCGGTCATGAAAAAAGATGGGAAAGTCAGGATTTGCATCGACTTCCGGGACCTTAACCGCGCGTGTCCAAAGGATGATTTTCCCTTACCTCACATTGATGTGCTGATTGATAACACGGCAGGCTACGAAACCCTCTCTTTCATGGATGGATTTTCAGGATACAATCAAATTCGTTTGGCAGAAGAGGATCAGGAAAAGACGTCATTCACTACCCCTTGGGGAACATATTGTTACGTGGTCATGCCATTCGGATTAAAGAATGCTGGAGCTACTTACCAAAGAGCGATGATGGCCATATTTCATGACATGATGCACATATATCTGGAAGTGTATGTGGATGACTTATTGGTGAAATCAAGGACCAGGATGGAACATCCAGAAGTTTTGGCTAAGGTCTTGCAAAGGTCAAGAGAGTTCCAATTGAAAATGAACCCGAAAAAGTGTGTGTTTGGTGTGTCGTCGGGTAAATTGCTGGGGTTCATTGTGAGTAAAAGAGGGATCGAGATTGATCCCGACAAAGCTAAGGCCATCAGGGATATGCCGCCTCCCAAGAATTTGAGGGAAGTCCGAGGTTTAATCGGAAGGTTGCAGTTTATTCGTCGATTTGTGTCTCAACATTCACAAAGGTGTAGACCTCTCTACGAGTTGACCAAGCCAGGAGTAGAATTCCACTGGAATTCTAAATGTCAGAAAGCTTTTGAAGGGTTGAAGGAATATCTGGCTAGTCCACCCGTTCTCATTCCACCCAAACCAGAAAAACCTCTGATCCTTTACGTCTCAGTCTTGGATGACTCCGTGGGAGCCGTCCTCGCACAAGCTGATGAAGAAGGCAAGGAACGGGCAACCTATTACTTGTCCAAACTTCTCAATCCCTGTGAGCAGAAGTACACCGTCATGGAGAAAACCTGTGCTGCCCTCGTTTGGGTAGTGCAGAAATTGAAACACTACTTCTTGGCTCATGAGGTCCACTTGATTGCTCGGATGAATCCTATCAAATTCCTTCTGGAGAAAGCCGTCCTTACGGATAGGCTAGCACGCTGGCAAAGTTTTCTCTCTCAGTTCGACATCACCTACATCCAGCAAAAGGCGATTAAAGGCTATGCCATAGCCGAGCATCTCGCTCACCATCCTCTCCCCAAGTTCGATCCCGTCCAATCAGAGTTTCCAGATGAGGAACTAATGTCCATCAACCAATCAGATGAGCCAATGTGGACGCTATATTTTGATGGGGCTCTGAATTCTCAAGGGAGAGGAATCGGCATCGCCCTCCTGTCACCTGAAGGCCTCACATTCCCATTAGCATACCAGCTCAAATTTTCAGTTACCAACAATATAGCCGAATATGAAGCTCTTCTAGCTGGCCTAGAACTCGTCCATTCTTTTCGTATCACTGAGTTGCGAGTCGTAGGTGATAGTCAACTCATCCTTCGCCAGGTGCTCACTAAATATCGCACTCGTGATCCCAAACTCAAGCCATATCAAGAACTCACTGCTTCCTTTGCCAAACTGTTCGCCAAACTGATCTTTGTTCATGTCCCTCGTCATCAGAATATTCTCGCCGATGCCCTCGCCTCGTTGGCATCATCCATAAGGTTCCCTCTAGGAAGATGGTTTAAGTCCATTTCCATCTATAAACTTCACGCCCCTGCAATCGATGATGCTTCCTACGTAAATATCAAAGACAGGATAGCAAGGAAGATCCTGCAGGAAGATATCATTGAGAAGAGGGAAATCATGTTGGCAGAGGCCGAAGAAGAACTGGCTGATGAAGAGAAACCATGGTTCTATGAAATTATCAAATACTGCCAAGATCAGTCTTATCCTGAAGGGGCCACCACAGAGGACAAGAAAGCCATAAGAAGGGTGGCTCAGAAATATACTTTGGTTGGAGGTCTACTCTATAGGAGGAGCCTTACTGGTATTCTGTTAAGATGTCTTGGTGACGATGAGGTTTGGAAATGTGTAGAGGAGACGCACTCGGGTGTGTACGGTGGCCACGTGAATAGTCAGATGCTCGCCAAGAAGATCATTCGGCAAGGCTTTTACTGGCCCACTATGGAAGAAGATTGTGCTGTCTATGTCCGTAGGTGTGTCAAGTGTCAACTTCACGCCGATAAAATCCATTCACCATCTTCCTCACTTCATCCAATATCCTCCCATGGCCTTTCTCCATGTGGGCATTCGACATCATTGGTCCCCTAGGTGATCCCAATTCCCTCACCAAGCAGAAATCTTTCATCCTTACTGCGACGGAATATTTCACCCAATAGGCCGAAGCCGAAGCTTACGCGAAATCAAGGCGTCAACAGTCTGCAAGTTCATCATGAAGAACATCCTCGCCAGATTCGGCGTCCCAAGCACGATCGTCACCGACAATGGGCCACAGTTCATTTCTCAGGACCTACAGGACCTCTGCAAAAGGTACGCAATTGCATTGCATCATTCATCGCCTTATTACCCACAAGGTAACGGCCAAGCGAGGCCACCAATAAAACATTGCTCAAAATCATTAAAAAAACCTGCGAGTCTAGTAAGTTTTCAGACTGGCCAGAAAAGCTTATCGAAGCTCTATGGGCCTATCGCACTTCAATCCGTACCCCCACCGGGCAGACTCCATTTGCCCTTACTTATGGTATGGAAGCGGTAGTCCCGTACGAGACTCTGATCCCTTCTCTCAGGGTACAATTGGACGAGGAATTTCCCCTCGACGATCGTCGTAATTCACTCCTCGCCCAGTTGGAACTCTTAGATGAGAAGCGGCTGGCCGCCGCCGAACACGCGCGTGTGTATCAAAATAGACTCGCTCGCTTTTACCAAAAGAAAGTCGTTGAGAGAAAATTCAAAGTCGGTGAGATGGTCGTAAAAAGAATTTTTGTCAAACCTGGAGGTCCGCGTTCTAAACTCCAACCCAATTGGGAAGGACCATTTGTAATTCAAGCCGTGTACCCTGGCAACGCCTACAAGCTAGTCAACGCCGAAGGGACCGAGTTATCCCACCCCTGGAATGGGCTTTATCTTAAGAAATACTACCCTTAGCACAAACAAAAAAAAATGATGAAAAGATAAAAACATCAAAAAAAACAAAGAAATATTGAAAACCACTAAAAATATGGAAAATTCAAAATGCCGATGCCCGGCAGTCACCATATAGTTAAGTCTCTGCATCTAACCTTCATGTTAGGATAGGGCCCATTAAGGCTTGGTAGGCACCGGGTCTTGGTTTGCCAGAACCGTAGAGACCCCTGTCCGGCCACGTCGGCCTATGCTCGCTCGAAGGAAGCTAACATGTGTTCACTTATGTATTTTATTCAAAAAAGTTGGCAGCATCACCTACGGTGGGGCCACACCTAGAAGATCTCCAGAAGCTGTAATCTTTATTCTTTTCTCTTCGACCAAATGAGACAGTCGGCGCCCTTAAAACGCTGAGCATGAGAAACCGAAACTCAAACCCCAAGGGCAAGAGTAGGATCCATTTCCTCGAGCATCGATCAGTGCACGAGAAGAGGGCAGTGTCCCCGCAGGCATACAAAAAGGGAGCCCACAAACGTCAAACGACTATATCTCCCTCACAAAAAGAAATACAAAGTCAAAATCAAGAGAAAAAGCCTGGTCGTGACCGTGCCTGTTGCGATAAACGGAACCCCTCAAAGCAAAAGTCTGAATCCACAAAGGGGGGCGTGGAATGTAAATGCTCGAGATTTGGTCCGAAGTTGTCTGAAAGGAAAGAGTTAATGGGCCCTTATTCGCTCGCCGGGTTAACGGCTTTGCCGGTCCTCTCAGGAGGTTTATCCCCTACACTCTTCCTTCTCCCTCTAAAGATGAAGGTTCGATGGAGTTTCTGAAAGGTGAAAACCGCCCAGGGTCTGCGACCTTATTTTAATATACACATTTGGTTGCCCACTTTGAAAAGCAAAAGCTATCGCTGCGAAGGAGTCTCCGTGTTTCTGGCTGGTCAAGACCCCTGTTTACCACCTTGATGTCTTCTTGTTTAACCTCGGGCTTAGGCCAATGCAAGCGCGTCACCTATGGGTGCGACGGCGTCTGATTCCGGGTCAGCGTCGCGCGGTTGGTCGTTAGGGTTCCAGGGTGTTCCATCATATACCATCTAGAGTTGTGAGGAAATAGACCCGGGTCGGGCATATCTTTTACCTCAAACACCTTTTGGGTGAATCCCTGTGGTCGGAAGTAACTGGGAGCCTAAGCATGGCATGACGGTATTGTCATCAGGGTAAGTCTTAGCCGGCGGGATCATCATTCGAGGGGTCTAGAGGCCCAAATCAACCTGGATGTGTACTTAGGATACCTGGGAGGTTAGTAAGAAACCCCTGTTCTCACGAAGGTCAGGTGCCATTTGGGTGCTTGCCGGGCATTAGCAATATAAAAATCGAAATGATAAAAGCACAAAAAAATGGAAAAGAGAAATGTACATATTTGCAAACAAAAAATCTTTTATGATAAAAAAATATCAAATATAAAAAAAAGAAAACAAATCAATTTTGCATGATTACATTTGCGTGCAGCATCTCACTTTTAATACCGCTTGCATTCGTGTGCTTGCCTGTCGCATTTATCATCATCGCATCTTTCCCTTGCCTTCGTTAAATAAAGGCTTGGCCCCTTGACCAATTATCAAGGACAGTCACAGTGACCATTTACTTATTGAGCAAGGGGCCAAGTCAGAACAGAAATTCTGATTTGTTTGTTTCAGTGATACGTGCAGGGATTCAAGCAACAGAAGCAAAGGTGAAAAACAAACAAACCGAATCTTGTATTTTATTCCAAAAACTAAAAAATAAAAAATAAAAATTACATCAAGTTCCGCCCTCTCTCTCCGCATTACTCGTCCCACTACTCTCGGGCAAAACGCTCTCAAAGGTGCTACCCAACTACGAAAAGCGGTACTCCTACCGCTCTGTACTCCCCTTCCTATTCCCACATCCCGGCGTTGATCCACGGAAGCAGTAGAGAAGCTACCAACACGAAAGCCACGCTCTCGTGCTCTTCGGTAGCGCTCCTCACCATCTCTCAGCCACTGTTCAGCAAGGCCAAGGCTGATTCGGAGTTCGAATAGTTGGGCCTCCATGGCCCTTCGTTCCTCCCTTTCAGTCAATCTGTTGGCTCTTTCTCTCTCCGCGTCTCTTTCTCTCTCTGCACGTTCTCTATCACGGTCTTCCCTCTCCAACTGGAGAGTGATCCTCAGTTCCACGGCATCCCTAGAGGAGTCGTCATCAGGATGACGCCGCAGTTCCCTCTCCAGTTCTGCTATCCTAGCCTCCTTCTGCGCAGCTTGGGCAAGCGCTTCTTCCGTCTCCTTTTCCTGCCAAGTGTACCATCTCAGATACACGATAAGGCATAAACAAAGAGAACTCAACGCTGAAACTTTTACCTGTATACAGAGCATCCCTTCTGCCTCCGCAGCACGCTGCGTGGCGTGAGCAAGTTGCTCATGAAGCAAGTTAAGTTCGGAGGTAGGAATCCACAAGCTGGAGGAGGTACCACCTACTCCCGTCGCTGGGGAAGCCGCGCCAATCTGGGCATGCTACGACCATGTGAATTAGCAGCCAACATCTGGAATCTGGGGATTTAATTAGGAATGTACTATACACCTACCAAGGCGCTCGTAGCTCCGCGGGCATCACCCAACTGTTGTTCCATCTCTGCCAAGCGAGTTCGTAAATTCGCTATCATGGCATCCCGGACATCCTGCAGCCTTACAAGTCAGCATTTTCACCAGAAAAACCAAGAAAAGGAGAAAGAAGAGAAGAGAAAAAGGGGAAACCTACCTCCACAAGTCCCCGGGGTTGGAACCGTTCTGCGTACTTTGTCCTATATAGACGCAAGTAGTCCTCGCTGTCCCGCGCCTGCGATTCTACAATCGTGCCACCCCGTTGCCAGTCTTCGTACTGTTCAGGGAACCGCACGCGCCAGTCAATGCAGGTCGCCGGTCCTCGCGTCTTTCTCCCGACACGAGGTGGCGCAGCTGAATCCACCCATTCTTGAGCCAGTCCTAAAGTCCTCATAACTAATCGTAGCCGAAGCGGCTCGATTTCATTCAGGCAGTGCATCCATAGTTCCCGTCCGAACCGGGCACGACTTGCTAGAACCCACGGCTGGTTGGCATCGACCATGTCTGAGTAGGGTCTCCAGTTTACCATCGCTGCAGGGAACTCCTGTAGCTCCCGCCTTAACACCATCAGTTGGTAGGTTAGGGGTGCCGCACTCATGATGGGTTCCCACCGCCTGGCTAGCGGCACCATCGCAGGTCGCCAATGCCGAGCTCTCCCCATAGGGAGGTAATAATAGCTCCACAGCTGCTCGGGGCGGGCCATCAGAACTTTACAAAAACACAAAAAAATACAAAACAAGCAAAAATAAAAAAATACCTGGATGAATGGTGTGAAACCACTCACAGTCATCTCACGATCCGTTTCTTGGAATAGGCCTGCAAACAAGTGTGCCAGCATGGCGGCTCCCCAGGCATAATACCCTACTCTTTCAAGGTCTGACAGCAGCTCCAGGAAGCAACATTGGATACCGTCCCCTTTCGAGTCCAGTACCAATCTCCCCAAGAGGAAGAGGAGAAATCTCCTCAAATCTATGTTGCATCTTTCCCAGTCGTCGAAATCTGTGCAGTACACGGCGCAGCATCCTATTTCTATCCTTTCCATGAACTCTTCTGAGGATTCACCGTCCCGCCGACGAGTGTCGGTGAGCCCTAATGCATCCATCAGGGACGCCCTAGCTACCGACCTGTTTTTCCGACCATCCAGGTCCAAACCAGTAACTTCTGGGCACCTTCTCTATAGTCCGCGTAAGTGACTCTGGTCACTGCCTCGCCCTCTACCTTCAGGCTTGTGATCCGGACCACATCCTCCAAGCTGGGCACCATGTGCCCCCAGGGCATCAGGAATGCCCGGCTCACTGGGTCCCATCTCTCACACAAGGCTTGGATCAGGACTAGGTCAAGCTGGATCGGCTCGATCCGAAGGAAGGTACCAAATCCCATCACGTCTAGCCTCGCCTTCTGAAAATCTGGGAGGCCCCTGTACGCTGCTACTACCAACTCCCATGAGATTTGTGATTTCATCACAACCTACACATACAAGGAATGGGGGTGAGGTTTGGTCAGAAGAAAGGAAGAAAAATGAGAAAAGGGCAAGAAAACTTGGCTTACGAGTTGAGATTGGGCCCCTTCGCTGAAGTGCCCTTCAAGGTCTGAAAGCCTCCTGGAACTACTACCACTGGACCTGCTTCTCTTCGAGGAATGGGAAGATTCGCCCTCCATCCAACTCTCAGAATTTTGAACTCCTCCTCTCCCGTAAGAACTTGTGCTCCTCGAGTTAGTCCTCGATATACCTGGGAAGATAAAAGGGACAAGAATTTATAGAAATGGAAGGAGTGCGGGCCAAGATTGCCTCCATCACCTGTCAATAATAGCCCTCGCAATGAGGCACCGCCCAAGCGGTCCCATGTGTCGCTTCACCGCTCGCACAGGGTGATTGACTGGACGAAGAATATGACGACTAGCCCCCTATGTTGTCTAGGGATACCCTATCATGATTTGGAGGACGTCCGCAAAATTTGACACAGCATTCGGGAAAAGAAACTAAGGCCGTCATTATTGACTTCGACGACAGATTTCCGTTGAAAATGGTCACAACAAGACGCGATTCTCCGCTTGGAGCGGAGTCTCGGCAGACCTATCACATGGGAACAGTGCAAAGGAAAGGAAGTGTAGGGAAGAAGGAACGCACAAAAGAACAAATAAACAGCAGAAAATCAAATCACTCCATTCATAATTCTACATAAGCTGTCACAAACACTACAATCATAGAGAGGTGGCGGGTCCACTAGCTCGCCAATCCTCACCATCACTCATCTCTCTGGGCACTCTCCTCCTCTCCCCCGAGGTGAGGGTCCCTCAGAAGCCTCCGGGATCCCCGTGCAGTAGCACCTGCCTCGCCTCTAGGCGCCTGCTCCGCAGCAGTGACTCGCTGCTCCTCCCCTGGCGTGGCAAAGAAGCCACTGGCGGCAAAGCGACCGGACTGGCAGAGTCGCTCCCCAAACTCTCGCGCTCTCTCGTAGCGCGTCTCCATCCCTCCTAGCCTCTGCACGATGGCCTGAAGGCCCAGCTGGAGCTCCCTCACTTGGGCCTCCAAGGCCCTCCTCTCGGTCAGATCCCACTGTCGCTCGGACCTTCTCTCGGCTTTCTCTCTCTCTGCCTCTCTCCTCATCATCTGCAGAAGAACCCTTAACTCCAGGATGTCTGGAGAAGGTCTCTCCTCACCGCGATGCCGCAGCTCCACTACAGTCGCCACCCAGGCATCACGCTCCTCTTCCGCCCGGGTCGCGCGGGCCACCGCACCGGTAAGTTGCTCCCGGAGGGAGGCAATCTCGAGAAAAGGGGCCGAGGAACTGGAAGATCCGCCAGCCACTCCCACAGTCGCTGTCTGCTGGCACGCTGGAACAAAATAAACAACGGCCGTCAGTGAAACTCTAAAATCTGAAGTTAAAAGTGCGGCACATAACTTACCAGGAGCGACAACTCATGTTGAGCGACGGCCAGCTGCCGCCTAGTCTCTGATAGTTGGGCGCGCGAGCCGCCGACGCCACGCATGTCCCCAGCTTGGGGAAGCCCCGCGTAGCTCTCTCTCTGCCGCCGCAGGAAGTCGGCACTGTCCTGCACCAGTATACCCCCTTGCTGTCCAGGGAGACGTACGGCTCCTCGAGCCTCGCCTTACCGCGACTCTCCCTCCTGACGCGGCTCGGCTCGTCCGCACTCGCCCACTCATCGGCCAGACCCAGGGTCCTTGCCATGTCCTGCACCAAGAAAGGGGTCCCATATCAGTCAAAAGGAACGCGTCCCCTGTCTAGGACGCGTCCATCATTTGAGTGCAACACTCGCCGAACCCTTTCCCCCTCGCGCGACTCGCTTCAAAACCCAAAATGAATTAAAAGAGGAAGAGATCGAAGCACCTACCGGACCGTGTTCACCTCCTCCCACGCCATCGGGCCCCTCGGGTCCCTCGGGGGCCCGGAGCGGCCCTTCCTCCTCCATGGACGCCGTTCCGTGCTCGGGCGCGTCCCTCCTTGGGCGAGGGGTCCCGCGTCCCTCTCCACCTTCACCATGATCGAGCCCACCGAACTCCATCGATCAAAAGAGGAGGAAGACGAGAAAAGGGGCAAGCGAGTTTCGGCAGAAGGCAGGCTCGTTTGCGGGTAAGGCACGGGAGAAGAA
>JAHNEJ010002508.1:0-66762 GCA_022559845.1 Amorphophallus konjac | reverse complement strand
TGGATTCTTCGGATTGGAATTGGAGAGCTTTCGGATCGCTTTCGCAGGTCCTGATACGTGTTTTACGATCCACTCGAGTTTTTTCCTTGTATAAATTACGGAACACTGTGGAGAGTTGACCGTTGAGTTTTGCGACTCAAGGACGCTACAGGTGCATTGTGCTCGTTCTGAGGATCGTGGAGACTATTTTTTCGTATTTTTTTGAATTTATGGAATTTCATGCCAGAAAATCGAATTTTAGGAAATTTGCTAATTTTCCTTTTTTTCCTTCTTAACCCTTCTCTCTCCTCTCTCCTCCCTCACGTCTCTCACTTTCTCTCCCTCCGTTCTCTCTTGTCTCTTCTCCTCTCCCCAAGGGTGTAAGATCGGTGTGAAGCTGGGTGAGGTGGTGATGGCGTGGAGCTGACCTGGAGCGTGATGGCGCGTGTAGCACCCCGATATATTATTAAATAAAATAAAGGGGAATTATGAAAGAAATTCATGGAAATTTCGATAGGTTAAGTTGCAATCAATTTATTAAAATCCAGAAAAATTATAATCTCATAGAGGGTGAATAGTTTAGACTTTTGTTCTTCTGGGTCTGACCCTAATTAAAATTCTAAGCCAGCCGAATTAAGGGAATTAGGGAAAAATCCACGTTTTAACCTATCGGACCTTGGATCGTCGAATTCGAACCCAATACCCGACCATTTGAGCTCAGATCAGACCCAAATGGACGACCTTGATGAGGAGATCGTTTCCCTCTCTGTTTCCAGCCGAAACCCAAAACCCTAGACTTCGAATTTTGAAGGCGAACGGCGGCGTGACCGGGTCAAGGCGTGAATCTCGCGCTACCGGCATCGTGGACTCTATCCTCTCGATAAATCCCTCTAGGAATCGATTCATCCTATAAAACTAACCCTAAGGACTCCTAGCATCAACGTTTGGTAGCTGCGGCCGACGGGGAGCTCGATCAAGGGAGAATTTAGGCGTGTTCTTGGGTGTTCTTCGTGCGACCGGCCGACGACCATTGTCCCTCTTCTTCCCTTGTTTAAGGTAGGTTCTAGTGGACCAAACCTTAAGAGTTATATACTACTAAATTTGTCATCAATTCCTCTTTCCAATGATATAAAAGCCCTAAATTTGATTCTATCTCATGTGAGTATTGGTCGTTTTAGTCAGAGCATGTTAAAACAAGGGTTACCTCCGTTATCCTCGAACAAGAGTTAGTTTAGCAGGCTTAAAGTTTAAATTAATCAATCCATAAAATGCATCTTTTTGTCCTCTTTCTAGTGGTATGTTTTTGCCCAATTTCTATGCTCTATATTGTGCGAATTTCTCGTTTTGATTAGCCTCGTTTGGATGTTCACCATACATAGGGACGACGAGTGGGCCACGGTCCTAACAGGAACCGTTTGGCACTAAGCGGCCTCGCGATAGACCGTCGGGTCCATGGCGCGGTCATAGTTTTGACCTTTTATCCTAACTTTGTGTTCGAGACCCCGCGATCGGTAGCGGCCCAACGACAGACCGCTTAGGGATACTAGCGGCAGTTAGATAGACTTCTTAGGGCGCATGGCCTTCCGGCTTCCATGCCTTACACGGCCTATCGATAGACCGCTAGGGCCTGTTGGGCAGCTCTGGACAGACCGTTTACTTCACGCAGTATCTCTTAGATAATAGTTGAAGCATGATTAGTTCTTATTAAGCTAGGCTTGTAAGTAAGATAGTAACCCACAATTAATTGGTAAATGTGAAGACTGAATAATGATGATTCTTACATGTATAAATTTTGTCCTTCCTTTGTCAATCCTATTCCCTTGCTTTTATTAAATGAATGCATGAACTTTAATTGTGTTATATATTGGAATAAATTCTTATTAGGATTGTTTTACAGTCACTCCATCCCGGTGATGTTGACTGACCGTCATATATTCGTTTTCCGTTGGTGTATTAGCCCTCAATTTCTTGTAATGGTTGGGACTCTCCGTCGGATACTCCTTCCGTCGGACTAGGACCTCCATTATGAGACCTCCGTAAGCTCTCGCGAGCCTGAGATTCCCACTAGGACGTCGGACGGGTTGTACCCCCAAAACCTGAACTTTTGGACTCTATCGAATCGTGTGATTTTGTTAAGCCCAGAATTGGACTGTCTTGTAATTAGCGGCCCTTTTGGGACCGTTCCGTCATTAAGCGGTTCACGCTTGACCATTTGTCACTATGAATGGCCCTTGGGTGACCGTGTAGACCTTCATTCTTGGTGCGTCGAGCTCAGTTGTACACGACCCTTACTGGACCGTTCTATCTGTTGAGCGGCCCATTTTAGGACCGTTTAGTTTCATAACTCTGAGCCTTGTTCTTTCAAACCCAGAGCGGCATTTTAGCGGTCCATGTTAAACCGTTCAATTATTGCACGGCCCAATTGTGGACCGTTTATCCTTTGACACCGTACTGGACTTTCCTGTGGCCCCGTTCACTTCCACGGTCCAGTATTGGACCATTTTGTTATAAGCGGCCCAAATATGATCGTGTACCCTCCAGCTTGTGATTTCGCGAGGATTCTTGTGTGCCTCAGTGGTCGGGCCAAGAGTGGCTTGTACTACTTTTAACCCTTGATTATTCTCATTATATATTGGAACTTTCGTATCTTTTCTGGCCGAATCCTGTGAATGTCTAGACATAACTTGGGATCTTGGATCCACTTAAATCAATGCCAACGCATCATAACGGCCCGGTCTGGTCCTGGGAGGAGCGCCCAAAAAGTACTAGTACCTCGGGGAGTTGTAATGACATGGTGAGGCATTGCATCAAGTGCATGACTAGCGTGATGTCTACGACAATTCATTTACTTGACTCTTTTTCTTGAATTCAAGGTATTGATTTCCTCCATGGAAATAATTACATGACTTGCTTGTTACATGCTTAATCGGCCCGTCCCTGGATATGCTATATTCTTGTTCTTTTATTTTAAGCAGTTCATTGTTGTTATCCTTTTCTTTTATCACATAAGATTAATGTAACTAGTTAGTTACTTAAACATTGCCTGCTATTACCTACTGAGCGTTCGCTCACCGAGTTGTTTCCCTCCTTTCAGGTAGCTCAGGTGAGGACTCTCAAACTGACGGGGATGGGTAGAAGTAAAGACCTTGGAGCAAGCCAGCTAGAAGGCCTCGTGGAGTCGTTCTAGATAGTTTTAGTCTGGGAGTTGTTGTTATGTTCAAAGAGTTGTAATTTTGTTAAGTCAGTGGTTATGTAACTATGTTAAGTTGGTAGATATTGAAATTTTCTTGGCACGTTAATGAAGGATGGTCGTGAAACTCATTATGTTTAATTAGTTGGTATTTAATGGTTATGATGGAATTATTTCTGGCCATGGTATTGAGCTGAATGGATTTCGCTAACCCAAGACACAACATGTCTGGAAATCAACATATTTTAACTATTTTTCTACTGTCGCATTCCGATATTCCGTGTCAGGGCGTGACAGTTTAGTGGTATCAAAGCCTAGGTTTTCTAAAGTTCCTAGGTTCCCTAGTGGTGTCTTGGAACCATGACTCGTTAAAAGTTTAAGATTTCCACCCAGTGAGATCGGGTAGAGACTCGGGTTGAGTTGATAAATTATACTCTAGAAAAGTCCTGCTAGGTGGTTCTAATTAATTATTCCACGTGTAGGGTTCGTGCAATGTGACAGAATGTGCACAATGGAGAGACATGCAGCGAACAGTACAAGGATTAACTCGGGCCCTGCAGCAAGTGGCCTAAGGAGGAGGAGCACATCAGGGAGCAAGAGATCTTCATCGAAACTTCCGTGGGATGAATCCCCCACGATTCAGTGGCTCGACGGATCTAGACAAAGCCGAGCATTGGCTGAAGGAGATGGATCGAATCTTTGAAGTAATGCAGTGCAGTGATCAAGAGCGTGTTCTCCTGATGACTTTCCAGTTAGAACGAGATGCAAGGACATGGTGGGATGCCGTAAAAGCCACCTTGGGAGATAAATAGGTAACATGGAAGGAGTTCAAGGAACTCTTCAACAACAAGTACCTTTCTAACAGAGTGCAAGAGAAGAAGGCGGTAGAGTTCGCTGCTTTGAAACAGAGGAACCTATCTATTGCTGAGTATGAAGCTCAGTTTTCCAGGCTATCTCGCTATGCAACTCATTTAGTATCTAATGAGAAGATGAAGGCCAAGCACTTTATTAATGGATTAAAGTTGCAATACATCAACCAATTGGCACCTATGAAGATTCAGACTTATGCAGAGATGGTGAGAAAAGCATAGGTTCTTGAAGATACCCTGGAGATGACGGAGATGATCCAAGGGAAAAACCCCAAGAAAGAACATACCACTAGTTTCGGGAACTTTAAACCCGGTAATGACAAGAAGAGACCCAACGGCGGGTCTAGCTCATGGAAAGGCAAGGTGCCAAAGAATGACGAGAAGAAGCCTGGCCCGATTATACCATCCAAGGCCCATTGCAAGTACTGTGACCGTCCAGGCCATGAGTGTTGGTGCAAGTTAGGTGCTTGTCTTCGTTGCGGAAGTCGGGACCATTGTATTCCCGAGTGTCCCCTCCTGACGGACCAAGCTACACCAACTAAACCACAAGGAGGTCAGAAACGTCAGGGCAAGCTTCAAGCCCTATAGGAAGATGAGGCGGGAACCACCGAGGAGGGTGGAATTATGGAAGGTACACTTATTGTTTGTGATAAGCGAGCTTTTGTTTTATTTGACTCGGGGGCAACACACTCTTTTATTTCTCGGAGTTTTGCTAAGTCTTTAGCTGTGAAACCTGTGTTAATGAATTCTCCACTAGAAATTTCAACCCCCAATGGTTCAAGATCAGCAATTAAATATTACTACCCTTCTAGTAAGGTTATGGTTAGTGGGCAGAATCTACCGGCTGATTTGGTTTGTATGGAAATGAAGGATTATGATGTAATCCTAGGAGCAGATTAGTTGGCTAAACATGAGGCCGATGTCCATTGGAGCACTAGCTCTGTGTCTTTTTCTGGACACCCCGAGCTTTCTTTTATTGGGGTTAGGCGTTCTATATCCGTGCCGCTTATTTCGGCTCCTCGAGCTGAGAAGTTATTAAAGAAAGGATGTCAGGCTTTCCTAGCCTTGGTTTCTTTAACCCCTAAGAAGGAGATTGAGATTAAAGACATTCATGTTGTTCAATATTTCCCAAATATCTTTCCGAGGATTTGCCAGGACTTCCACCTGAGAGAGAGGTAGTCTTTTCTATTGATCTAATTCCTGGCGCGTCCCCTGTTTCTAAGGCTCCATATCGTATGTCTCCTGCGGAGTTGAAGGAGTTAAAGCGATAATTAACGGAGTTGCTCGAGAAGGGGTTTATTCGTCCAAGTATATCCCCGTGGGGAGCCCCAGTGTTGTTCGTTCGGAAGAAGGATGGTTCGATGAGGCTATGCATTGACTTCCGGCAATTGAACCAGCTTACTATCAAGAACAAGTACCCATTGTTGAGAATTGATGAACTGTTTGACCAGATAGCTGGAGCACAATATTTTTCTAAGATTGATCTTCGATCAGGATACCACCAGCTACGGATCAAGGATGAGGATATCCTTAAAATAGCCTTCCGTAGCAGGTATGGGTATTTTGAATTTGTAGTAATGCCTTTTGGACTAACAAATGCCCCTGCAGCTTTTATGCAGTTGATGAATAGCGTGTTCCGGCCCTACCTTGATCAGTGGGTCGTAGTGTTTATTGATGACATTTTGATATACTCTAAAAGTAAGGAGGATTATGCTGAACATTTGAGGATGGCATTGCAATTATTAAGAGATCATCAATTGTACGCCAAGTTTAGCAAATATGATTTCTGGTTACAGGAAGTGTCTTTTCTAGGACATATTATCACTAAGGAAGGTATTTCTGTTGATCCTTCGAAAGTAGAGGCAGTAAAGAACTGGGATTGACCTGCAAATGTATCTAAAGTAAGAAGTTTTCTAGGCTTGGCAGGTTACTATCGGAGGTTTATCAAGGATTTCTTTAAAATTGTAGTACCTTTAACCAGATTAACCCGCAAGGAGAACCAATTTAATTGGTCCGAAGATTGTGAACGGAGTTTTCAGACTCTGAAGGAATGTTTAACCACTGCCCCTGTTTTGGCCTTACCTTCTGGGGAAGGAGGTTTTGTAGTTTACACTGATGCTTCAGGTATTGGCCTAGGCTATGTGCTTATACAGCATGGGAATGTGATAGCTTATTCCTCTAGGCAGTTAAGGAAGCACAAAGAGAATTACCATGTCCATGATTTGGAGCTAGCAGCTGTAGTGTTTGTCTTGAAGATTTGGAGGCACTATTTGTACGGAGAAACATTCACGGTGTTTTCAGATCATAAGAGGTTGAAGTGCTTATTTTCTCAGAAGGAGCTTAATATGAGGCATAGGAGATGGCTTGAGTATTTGAAGGATTTTGATTTTTTTATAAAGTACCATCCTGGAAAAGGTAATGTGGTCGCAGATGCTTTAAGCCATAAGCCGATAGCAAAATTATCAAGTCTCATGTTGCAAGAATGGAGACTGCTGAAATAGTTGGCTAGTTTAGATCTCAATGTTAGTGAGGATCGGGTCTTGATCGCACAGATACAACTTCGTCCAGAGTTATTGATGGAAATCAAGTCCTTGCAAGAAAATGATCTGATGTTAGTGGAGATCAAGGAAAGTCTGAGCAATAGACCTAGTTTTGATTTAGCTGATGATGGCAGATTGTTATTTCAAGGAAGGACTTGTATGCCTGATGTAGCTGAAGTAAAAAGCAAGATCTTGGAAGAAGTCCATAGGTCCAGGTATACTATTCATCCTGGAGGTACTAAGATGTACCGAGATTTGAAAAGATCTTTTTGGTGGCCGAACATGAAGAAGGAAGTCGCAGAATTTGTAAGTAGATGTCTAGTGTGTCAGCAAGTAAAGGCTGAGCACTTCAGACCTGCTGGGAAGTTGAAGCCACTTGATATACCGCAATGGAAATGGGAAAGCATTGGCATCGATTTTATCATGGGTCTACCTAAGACTCGTAGTGGATTTGATGCGATATGGGTCATTGTGGATGGACTGACTAAGTCCGCTCATTTCTTGTCCATTAAGTCCAAATGGACCGTTGACGTTTTGGCTGCTTTGTATATGAAGGAAATTGTAAGACTTCATGGTATACCGGTAAGTATTGTGTCGGATTGAGACCCAAGGTTCACTTCACACTTTTGGAGAGGATTACACGAATCCTTGGGAACCCATCTGAATTTCAGCACTGCTTTTCATCCTCAGACAGACGGGCAGACGGAAAGAACAAATCAGATTGTGGAGGATATGTTAAGAGCTTGCGTGATTGATTTTGGAGGCAACTGGCATGAGCACTTAGCTTTAATTGAATTGGCCTATAATAATAGTTACCAGTCGAGTATCCAGATGGCTCTGTTTGAAGCTCTTTATGGAAGAAGCGGTAGATCACCCCTGTGTTGGGATGAGGTAGGTGAGAAGCAATACTTGGGACCATATCTCATCTCAGAATCAACTAAGAGTATTCGTATTATCTGAGATCATTTGCATGTGGCACAATCAAGGCAGAAAAGTTTTGCGGATTGTAGAAGGAGAGCTTTGGAATTTCAAGTCGGCAAGCATGTGTTCTTGAAGGTTTCGCCGATGAGAGGACTTCGAAGGTTTGGCATTCGTGGCAAGCTAAGTCCGAGATATGTTGGCCCTTTCGAGATTCTGGAAAGAGTGGGTGAAGTTGCTTACAGATTAGCGTTACCACCTCAGTTATCTGGAGTACATAATGCCTTCCATGTATCTATGTTACGGAAATATGTTTATGACCCCACTCACATCATTCAGCATATGGATCTGGAGTTGAAGGAAGATCTGACGTATGAAGAAAGACCTATCAAGATTTTAGACCGCAAGCAGCAGCAACTAAGGAATCGTTCTATACCTATGGTCAAGGTTCAGTGGAGCTGACGTGGGACTGAAGAAGCTACTTGGGAATCTTAAGATGCTATTCGGAAGCAATACCCCGATTTATTCTAAGGTCAATTATCTCACTCCCCATTATTTGTGGCCAATGCAGTGAATTTGGAAGACCAAATTCCTTAAAGTGGGGGAGGGTGTAGCACCCCGATGTATTATTAAATAAAATAAAGGGGAATTATGAAAGAAATTCATAGAAATTTGGATAGGTTAAGGTGCAATCAATTTATTACAATCCATAAAAATTATAATCCCGTAGAGGGCGAATAGTTTAGACTTTTGTTCTTCTGGGTCTGACCCTAATTAAAATTCTAAGCTAGCCGAATTAAGGGAATTATGGCGAAATCCACGTTTTAACCTATCGGACCTTGGATGATCAAATTCGAACCCAATACCCAACCATTTGAGCTCATATCGGACCCAAATGGACGGCCTTGATGAGAAGATCTTTTCCCCTATGTTTCCAGCAGAAACCCAAAACCCTAGACTTCGAATTTTGAAGGTGAGCGGCGGCGTGACCGGGTCAAGGAGTGAATCTCCCGCGACCGGCATCGTGGACTCTATCCTCTCGATAGATGCCTATAGGAATCGATTCATCCTATAAAACTAACCCTAAGGACTCCTAGCATCGACGTTTGGTAGCTGCGGCCGACGAGGAGCTCGATCGAGGGAGAATTTAGGCGTGTTCTTGGGTGTTCTTCGCGCGATCGGCCCGCGACCATCGTCCCTCTTCTTCCTTTGTTTAAGGTAGGTTCTAGTGGACAAAACCTTAAGAGTTATATACTACTGAAATCATCGTCAAGTCCTCTTTCCAATGATAAAAAAGCACTAAATTTGATTCTATCTCATGTGAGTATTGGTCATTTTAGTCGGAGCATGTTAAAACTAGGGTTACCTCCGTTATCCTCAAACAAGAGTTAGTTTAGCAGGCTTAAAGTTTAAATTAATCAATCCATAACATGCATCTTTTTGTCCTCTTTCTAGTGGTATGTTTTTGCCCAATTTTGTGCTCTATATTGTGCGAATTTCTCGTTTTGATTAGCCTCGTTCGGATGTTTGCCGGACATCGGGATGACGAGTGGGCCACGGTCCAAACAGGAACCGTTTGGCACTAAGTGACCTCGCGATAGACTGCCGGGTCCATGGCGCAGTCATAGTTTTGACCATTTATCCTGACTTTGTGTCCGGCTTCCATGTCTTACATGGCCTATCGATAGACCGCTAGGGCCTGTTGGGCGGCTCTGGACAGACCGTTTACTTCACGCAATATCTCTTAGATAATATTTGAAGCATGATTAGTTCTTATTAATCTAGGCTTGTGAGTAAGATAGTAACCCACAATTAATTGGTAAATGTGAAGACTGATTAATGCTGATTCTTACATGTATAAATTTTGTCCTTCCTTTGTCAATCCTATTCCCTTGCTTTCATTAAATGAATGCATGAACTTTAATTGTGTTATATATTGGAATAAATTCTTATTAGAATTGTTTTACAGTCACTTCATCCCGGTGATGTTGACTGACCGTCATATATTCATTTTTCGTTGGTGTATTAGCCCTCAATTTCTTGTAATGGTTGGGACTCTCCGTCGGACAGTCCTTCCGTAGGACTAGGCCCTCCATTATGAGACCTCCGTAAGCTTCCGCGAGCCTTGGATTCCCACTAGGACGCCGGGTGGATTGTGCCCCCAAAAGTTGAACTTTTGGACTCTATCGAATCACGTGATTTTGTCAAGCCTAGAATTGGACTGTCTTGTTATTAGCGGCCCTTCTGGGACCTTTCCGTCATTAAGCGGTTCACGCTTGACCGTTTGTCACTATGAACGACCCTTGGGTGACCGTGTAGACCTTCATTCTGGGTGCGTCGAGCTCAGTCTTACACGGCCCTTACTGGACCGTTCTATCTGTTGAGCGGCCCATTTTAGGACCGTTTAGTTTCATAACTCTGGGCCTTGTTCTTTCAAACCCAGAGCGGCATTTCAGCGGTCCATGTTAAACCGTTCAATTGTTGGACAGCCCAATTGTGGACCGTTTATCCTTTAACACCGAACTGGGCTTTCATGTGGCCCCATTCACTTCCACGGTCCAGTATTACACCATTTTGTTATTAGCGGCCCAAATATGACAGTGTACCCTCCAGCTTGTGATTTCACGTGGATTCTTGTGTGCCTCGGTGGTCGGGCCAAGAGTGGCTTGTACTACTTTTAACCCTTGATTATTCTCATTATATATTAGAACTTTGATATCTTTTCTGGCCGAATCCTGTGAATGTCTAGACATAACTTGGGATCTTGGATCCACTTAAATCAATGCCAACGCATCATAACAGCCCGGTATGGTCCTGGGAGAGCACCCAAAAAGTACTAGTACCTCGGGGAGTTGTAATGACATGGTGAGACATTGCACCGAGTGCATGACTAGCGTGATGTCTATAACAATTCATTTACTTGACTCTTTTTCTTGAATTCAAGGTATTGATTTCCTCCATAGAAATAATTACATGACTTGCTTGTTACATGCATAATCGGCCCGTCCCTGGATATGCTATATTCTTGTTCTTTTATTTTAAGTAGTTCATTGTCGTTATCCTTTTCTTTTATCCCATAAGATTAATGTAACTGGTTAGTTACTTAAACATTGCCTGCTATTACCTACTGAGTGTTCGCTCACCCAGTTGTTTCCCCCCTTTCAGGTAGCTCAGGTGAGGACTCTCAAACTAACGGGGATGGGTAGGAGTGAAAACCTTAGAGCGAGCCAGCTAGAAGGCCTCGTGGAGTCGTTCTAGATAGTTTTAGTCTGGGAGTTGTAGTTATGTTAAAAGAGTTGTAATTTTGTTAAGTCAGTGGTTATGTAACTATGTTAAGTTGGTAGATATTGAAAATTTCTTGGCACATTAATGGAGGATGGTCGTGAAACTCATTATGTTTAATTAGTTGGTATTTAATGGTTATGATGAAATTATTTCTGGCCATGGTATTGAGCTGAATGGATTTCGCTAACCCAAGACACATCATGTCTGGAAATCAACATATTTTAAATATTTTTCTACTGTCGCGTTCCGATATTTCGCGTCGGGGCGTGACAGCGCGAGTATCGGAGGGTGGCGTTGGCGCGATCCCATTCGTGGATTCAAAGCAGGTGTGGGTTGTTCGTGTGATGGTTTCTGGTGAGGTTTGGCCGTCTCGGCACGTGAGATCTTTGGTGGAGGTAGGGGGACAGATGCCCTACTCTTTTCCTACATCCTCTCGCGATTTGGAGCTGAACGGTGTGAGTTTGAGCGGGTTTTGCCACGTTTGGGCGAAATGCATGTTCGGGGGGTGTGAACCGTGTTCGCCATTCCAGATGACGGTTTTCAGTTTGAATGGTTTCATTTGAACCCCTATCATCTTGGGATTCATTTCCCACCAGTTTTATTGCATTTGGTTGAGAATCGGAGCCGGTATGAGCCCGGCCGTCCATGTGAGTCGTTTTGGGTCGATTCATGGGAATCGCCCGTTTCTTGTGATTTTGCAGATGGTTTGATCCCTTCCAGCTTGTGGAAGGTCGACATCGACGTTAGGGTTGTTTCCCGGTCGTTTAGACGCGATTGGGGTGTGGAAAAATCAGGTTTTGGGTAGTCCCACGGTTTTCCCGCCGGAACGGTTTGGCGGTCCTACCTGAGACCGCTAATTGTGTTTAGCGGCCCTCTGGAGACCGTTAGGTAGAGTCCCTTATTGGTTTGATTTAGCAATATCACGATCGACCACAAGGCTGGTTTTAGCGGCCCTTGAGCGACTGCTATTCGACGTTTAAGTCGGTTATTTCATTTTAAGTCGATTTGGGCTAGCGGTCTAGCTCTGATAGCATGGGGTCTTTGGCGGCCCTGGGGTGACCACCATTCCCTGGAAATGGTCCAAGGGAGAATGTTATATGGTTTTGGCTCTTTTAAGTCGGTTCGCTGGTAACGGTCATGCGACTGACCGCCATTTGGTTTAGAGGCCCGTGGGTGACCACTAGGTGGGTTTGGAGGCCATGCGATTGACCGCCATTAACCTGTTGCTCTGTGTTGATGGTAGTGGCCCTTTGGATGACTGCTAGGTTAGTTTAGCGGCCAAGGGTAAGACCGCCACGGGCCCAGAGTATTCTTTTGTGTTGGTTTGGTTTCCGGTTAATGTGGCTTTGACCCCTTGGTTAGCCCATTGTTCCGTGGATGTCCTAGACATCCTATGAGGGCTGTGACCGTGTTATAGAGTGTCTGAGAGTGCCATTGTACCGAGTAGTATTTTGTATTATTTTGAGGGTCATTATGATTTCTAGTCAAATCAGTTGTGACCCAGTGGTTGACACGTGACTGCGTGAGTGTCTCGTCTATCCTTTGACGATCGAGACATGGTTTTGGGCGCTTGGAGGTATCATAATACCTTGCTCTTGTGAGAGACCGGAAGTGTGGGTGTTGCACTGGCAGCTTGTTGTTTTATTTTGTGTGTGTGTGTGCGTGTGTTGTGGATCTCATCCTCGTGTGTGCGTGCGTGTGTATGTGTGTGTGGTGGATCTCATCCCCGTGTGCGTATGGGGGGGGGGTTGAGGATTTCATCCTCGTGTGTGGGTTGAGGACTTCGTCCTCGAGTGGAGAAAGTCTCACCGGATTTGCTGAGGGGTGGATGTAGGTCTGCAGGTTTGCAGACTGAACCACCTTAAAATTTCTTGTGCAATGGGGTGTGCCTTGTGTCATTGATCCATTTCTTCTTTCCCCCATTCACAAGACGGGCAGCATAAAGGGTTTGTTCTTGGATTGTTTTATCAGCACTGACTTATGGATTTGTAGTTGCTTTTCCAACACACTCTATTACACTGACTTCACTCATGCAGGTAGCCTGTTCATTCATCTGGTTGGAATCTCGTGAGATCTCTGCAGACTAGTGCAGCAGATCTCCCTTGGCTCTTAACTTGCTCTAAAGGAGTGTCGACCTCACTATATAGTGGTGTCGACCTTGGTTGTCAGTGCATTGTGCTTTGCCGTTTCCCTTTGAGCTATTCCCTTTTATTCCGTTGTGCATTGTGCCTAAAGTAGTTCATTTGTATTAAAAGCAGTGGGTTCTGTTTTATGTAGCTAAGATTTTATTTAGGCCAAAATTTTTGAGAGGATCTATTCAACCCCCCCTTCTATATCCATTGCACCCAAGGTACCCAACATAGTCTACTCTATAGGACAAGCTTGGTCCTTTGTTTAAAAGTCAGGGGCAGTTTGGTCATGTAAAGAGTTGAGCTCCTATAAATAGGACCCAACTCTTCTCATTTGAAGCTAATGTTGAATGAATGAAAAATCAAGAGTTTTCTCTTATGTTTATTTATTGGTGGATGCCAATAGCTTAGGGTGAATTCCATAGTGGGAGTGTATTCTCCCTTGGGAGTGGATTCTCCCATCTCTCTCTCCATCTCACCTTCTCTCTCTAGGCACCCCACCTGCCCTCCACATCAGCCCTAGCCCGCCACCTCACCTGCCATGTCACCCGTTTGACCACCACCTCATCGTGACTCTTCCAATCCACAACACCCATTCAATTCCCTCATTAAGACCCAGAGCCCCATAAACACCCCTCCACTCCCCGATACACCTCTTCCACTCCCCAAGCCAATCTTTCACTCCCCTAGGCACCCCTCCCCACTCCCAAGCCACCCCTTGGCATACCCAAGACCCCCACCTTCAATTCCCACCAATACCACCACCAACTAGGCTGCCACCACCTCTCTCTCCCTCCACCCATACCAAGCTGCGACCCCAGCTCCATTCCCCCTCCTAGCTGCGCCCCCCTCTCTCTACCCTCTCCCAAACCATCTCCCCTCTCACCAGGGAAGACCCCCGTTCACCCTCACACCCCTTCCTCCCTCTATTCTCCCTTCTTCTCTCCTCCTCGCCCACTGACTGTCTAGACAGTAGCAGTAGCATAACCGTCCATCTAGTTGCAGCGCCACCCCAACCTCCTATGTGAAGCTTCTAAAGATAAAAACTGTACTGGTGGATTCTTCTCCAAACTAGCTTCGCAACGAGAGTTTGTGCACCCTCATCCGACGTCGGAGCTGTGCGGGAGAGCTGTTCTCGTCCGACTAGGCAAACTGACTCCAGCAAGCAACCAAAGACGAGTTGCAGAGACCCCCATGAACTCCACACCAAGTTTCTGGATGCTCCCTTTGATCTAGATATTCCCCTATGAGTCCTCCTCCAGCAATAGGAAGAAGGAGTCCATTTGGCCACCGGAGCACTCTAGATCGTTCATTTTCCATGGCGTGCGCAGACTGCTTGCCCCCTGCTTAAGTTGGACCACTCCCTACCTTTGGGTCTTTTGCTCCAACCTCCATCCCCAAACTGGACCGTCCCTCCTACCGCGCATAGCAGACACGTCCAAGATCAGTTCTACCCCTGTTCTGCCACTTTCAGAGATCGGAGGAGCTGGTAGTACCCCCGGCATCGCTGCGCTCTTCTGTTGGGTCCTGCAGGGTCGTCCTAACTGCTCAGTCTCGAAATGATCAGCACCAGGCCCATACGTTGTCAAACAAACATGTTCTTTCTATAGTACAAAGAAGGCTCAACTGTGGATAATTGACACCGACCTCACCTTGAACAGCGTCCGGAGGAGCCATAGGCGTCTCCTGCAACGACTTACTGTCCTATAGAAAACAGCGCAGGCAGATTGCGTACTTCATCCTCATTCCTCTTCCCGCCTGGCCGGCTGATCGCCCCTCCCTACGTGGAGGCACATTTTGGTTATAACGTCTCCTCCCCCGCGCCAGAGTCATCCCTCCTGCGTGAGGAGTAGTTTTGTAATAAACAGGTCACCCCAAGCTTCACCGACACAGCGTGCGGGGTTCCCCACGTCTCCCTGCTCGCCCTCGTCTTCGATTGAAGTCGGCTTCTTCAAGCCGAATAGGTGAGCTCCTTCCCCTCTTCCTGGTCGTTCCTGTGATTCAATATCGTTTCTGAGCTCCACCAGTGAGGAAGAGAGCACCCCGCCCCAGCTGACCAGCTACGTTGTGTGGCCATCGCGGGAGAGAGTGTGAGTGTTACCCGCGCCGTCCAAGGTGCGTGGTCTGCCTCATTGACATGAGAGCTTCAAAATCTAAGGGTGGGTTCCATCTCAGACCTGCCATTATCTCCAACCTGCAAGGGTCTGGTCATCAGACTCGTACATCCATCCCCGAGTCACCCTAGGAAGCGGGACGTGTCGTGTGAGCTAGTGCGCCGAAATCGAGTCCGTTACCTTACTAGTATGCTTGCAACGGTAGGTCTGAGGGTCCCCGTGTCATCCCTGCTGCTCCCCTAGGTCTTGTCACGTCATGAAGCGTCACCAAGTTGGTGAGGGGTGGACATTGGAAGACGTGTAGGTCTCACCGAACCACCTTAAAAATTTCCTGTGCACTCCTTGGTTGATTGATCATCTTGTGTTTGCTTGATATATTCTCAAGTGTGAATCTGTGAATGGTGAGTGGAGAGAACCTTGCTTCATCAATTTACTTGATTCATGAATTTAATTGATCTACAAAGTAATAGTTTCGATTGTTCGTGCGATTTGGGGGTAAACAATTCTACCCCCCCTTCTTGTTTACTTGCTCTCTGGGCCAACAAGTGGTATCAAAGCTTGTGGCTCTGGTTATTTAGTTAGACCTAGTGGTCTCAGAGTAAAGATCATTTTTCCATGGCTAACAAAGGCATACTTCCTGAGGGATATTCAATTCACCGACCCCCATTCTTTGATGGGAACAATTATTCCTATTGGAAAAATAGGATGACTGTTTTTCTAAGAGCACAAGAGTATGATGTCTGGCGTGTTGTGAGTAAATGATCCTATGAATTACCTGTAGATGAGGAAAAATGGAATGATGAGCATATTAAGAAATCATGTGCTAATTACAAAACTATGAATATTATCCAATGCATAATTCATTCGAATGAATATTCACGCATTTCAATGTATTCTTCTGCACAGGAGATGTGGGATAAGTTGAGGCTCATATACGAGGGGACTTCCGAAGTTAAAGAAACCAAGGTGAATATACTCATCAGGGATTATGAGTTATTTGCAATGAAGCCAGACGAGATAATATCACAAATGTTTGCAAGACTTAGTGAGATCACAAATGCACTAAAGGCATTGGGGAAGAACTACACCAAGAAAGAGCTGGTCCAGAAGGTATTACGGTCATTGTCACCACAATGGCATACCAAGGCAACTGTTATAGAAGATTTGAAGGATTTATCTACACTGTCTCCTGATGAGCTGATCGGGTCGCTCATGACATATGAGCTGAATATCAAGAGAACTAAGGACGAGAGTAAGAAGAAGAAAACAATTACCTTAAAAGTGAACTCACAATCATCCGGAGAAAGTGATGGTGGATCAATCATTGAAAGTGATGAAGAAGAGCTTATGGCTCTTATTACAAAAGGAGCTAGAAGATTTTCCAGGAGAGTTAAAAAGGATGAAAATTTCCCCAAAAAATTCTAGAAGAAATCAATGACCAAGAAAGGGGAATCAAGTAAGAAGGATGAGGTAATGTGCTACAAGTGTAAGAAAATGGGGCATATGAGGGGTGAATGCCCTAAACTCTAGAAGAAAATGAATAAGGGCAAAGGAAAGAAGCCAAGAGCTATGAAAGCGACATAGAGTGATGAAGATGAGGACGACTCCAAATTTGAAGAAGAAGATGACATTGATGAGCTCGTGAAAAGTTTTTGCCTGATGGCTCAAGGAGAAGATACCGAGGTAAATTTTGATTCAGAAAATCTTTCTAGTGAATAATGGCAACTTGCTTATGCTGATTTGTATAAAAAATATAAAAAATTTAAATCTAAAAATAAAAATTTGGAAAAGAAATTTCATGAGATTATTCACACCAAGACTCCTTGTGATAAATGTAGTTCATATGAGCATGAAATTGAATCTTTTAAACACGAAAATGAAATGCTTGTGTCTAAGCTGAATTTGTTTGAAGAAGAAATTTCAAGTTTAGAATTTGAAAAATAGAGTGTGTTCAAAATCAAGGATGGGTTGGAAGAGACAAATGAAACTTTGAAATTGAAATTGGAAGAAGTAACCATAAAACTAAATCAAAGTGAGCAAGCTTGCAAGGAAGCTGAGAAAAAATGCGAAACTTTGATTTTACAATTAAATGATGCGAAACTGGTTCAGGAAAAACTTGTCAAAGGAAAGAATAATTTGGACAATCTTTTAGGCATTAAAGTGAACTTCAGAAAAGAGGGTTTGGGATACATGCTCACAAATAAAAAGTCATTTGAATTCAAAGTTAAAACCTCATATTTGCATGATGGTAGCTCATCATCCTCACACACAAAACCACAAAAATCCAAAGGTTCACATTCACATTCCCCTAATGCTTTTCAAAATGTATATAGTTGGAACAATTTTGTAAAGAAGAAACCCACATTTTTATTGTGGTAGATTGGGACATGACATGTACATATACAACTTGATGAAATATGATGATGATCTGTTTGCCAAGAAGTTTAGGAATTCCATTGTAAATAGGAAAGCTAACTCAAATGGACCCAAGCTTTGCTTGGGTACCAAAATCAGCTTGAGATTTAATGTGCCTTTGCAGGTCTGCTTAAAAGTCAAGGAGAATAAATGGTACCTGAAGAGTGGATGCTCCAAGCATATGATGGGAAATAAAGAGCTTTTTGCAGACCTGGATAAAAAAGAAGGAGGTGTAGTGATTTTTGGTGGACAGGATAGAGGTAAGATAATCGTCATGGGAAAAATAAGTAAGAATTCTGAACAATTTATTGATAATGTCATGCTTATTAAGGGCTTAAATCATAACTTGCTTAGCATTAGTCAACTATGTGACAAAGGTCACAAAGTTATTTCTGAATCTTCACACTGCTCCATCATAGATGTAAATATAAATGAAATAAAATTCATAGGCATTAGAGAGAAAGATAGATACACAATTGATTTTGATGATTTACTTAAAGAAAATCTTTGTTTAGTTGCAAATAAACATGATGATGTTTGGTTATGGCACCGCTGTTTAGGGCATGTCAGTTTTAATGTTCTTTCTAAATTGTCTAGAAGAGATTTGGTCAGAGGTTTACCAAAAATGAAATTTTAAACAACAAAAATTTGTGAAGCTTGTAATAAAGGAAAACAAATCAGGATTTCTTTCAAATGCAAAAATATTGTTTCAACTGAAAGACCCTACAATTACTGCATTTGGATTTATTTGGACCCACCAGGACACACAGCCTTGGAGGGAAGTTGTATGGATTCGTCATCGTTGATGATTACTCTCGTTTTGCATGGTTATTATTTTTGGCTAACAAGAGTGATGCTTTTCAGGAGTTCGTTGATTTTTGTCAAAGAGTTCAAAATGAAAAAGGCTACTTCATTCAAAAAATTCAAAGTGATCATGATAAAGAGTTTGATAACCATGAATTTGATGAGTTTTGCAGGAAACATGGGTATGCTCATAATTTTTCTGCACCAAGGACCCCACAACAGAACGACGTTGTTGAACGAAAGAATCGGACGCTCGTGGAGATGGCAAAGGACAATACTGTTAGAAATGGTTTACCAAGGTATTTTTGAGCCGAGGCAGTTAACACGGCCTGCTATATCACAAACCGTGCCATGGTAAGACCAATTTTAAAGAAAACTCCATATGAGCTTTATAAAGGTAAGAAGCCAAAAATTTCTCATCTCAAGCCTTTTGGTTCAGTTTGCTACATCTTGAAAAATGGAAAGGATAATCTTGAAAATTTTGATGCAAAAAGTGACAATGGAATTTTTCTTGGATATTCATTAACTTATAGGGCTTACCGTTTTTATAATTTGAGAACTCTTATGGTAGAGGAAAGCCCTCATATAATTGTGGATGAATTTTCTCCAAGGAGGTCTAATGATAAAGAATATTTTCCTATTACAGGTGAGGAAGAAAAGGACAAAGCTGAAATGAGCAGACAAGGTGAGGCATGTGAAAATCAAGAACAAGGGGATCAAAATGAAGAAGCACAAGAAATGCCACAGCAGGAGCTTCTACACCAATGGAGCTTTCTCAAGGATCATCCTTAAGAGAACATCATTGGGAGCGTGGATGAAGGTGTAAAGACAAGGGTTTCAATAAGGGAAGTTGAACAATTTGATAATCTAGCTTTACTTTCTCATATTGAGCCTAAATCTGTAGATGAAGCATTAAATGATAACTCCTGGGTTCTGGCCATGCAAGAAGAACTACACTAATTCCAAATGAATAAGGTGTGGTTCCTTGTGCCCCGACCTGATGATCACCTAGTTATCAGAACTAAGTGGCTTTTCTGGAACAAACTTAGTGAAGAGGGGGTGATAATTAGGAATAAGGGAAGGTTAGTAGCCAAAGGCTATAGCCAAGAATTTAAAATTGATTTTGATGAGTCATTTACTCCTGTGGCTAGACTAGAAGCAGTAAGAATTCTTCTTACTTTTGCATGTTTCAGGATTATCAAGCTATATCAAATGGACGTGAAGAGTGCTTTCTTAAATGGAGTAGTAAAAGAAGATGTGTACGTGGAGCAACCGTCGAGTTTTGAAGATGACAAATTTTTAAACCAAGTATACAAACTAGATAAAGCACTACATGGTTTGAAATAGGCCCCCAGGGCATGGTATGAAATATTAAGTTCTTTTTAATTGAAAATGGTCTCAAAAGAAGTAACATTGACCAAATCTTATTTACGAAAACTTCAGATGAACATGTGTTGGCCCAGACTAGATGGCAGACAAGAAGGGGGGCTGAATTATCCCCCAGCCGAGATGTTGGATTTTAAAAACAATCTAAACAAATTACAACGAAATTAAAATAAACTATGTTAATTATCTAAACTTGAGTGAGATTAAAATGTTCTCTCGATCTTTCTGATCCCACACGGATTGACAATGCAAATAACAATTGAATTTAAGCCAGACACAGCTAGCAGATAAAGCGATGTGCGATGGTGCAGTGCATAAAAACCAATATAATTGATCTGTGAATGAAGATAGAGGAAATGGACAATCACACAGGCATCCACACAGAACACAAATATTTTTAGGTGGTTCAGGATCACGACGGGCTCCCTACGTCCACCCCTCATCGAAACCCGGTGAGGCTTCACTACACGCTACGAGATGTAGCAACATGGGGACGAGCCCCAACACCACACACGCTACTTTCGCAGCAATACACAAGCACGGGGCCTAGCCCCAAGCCGCTGCCACCGTAGCACACACACACGGAGTCAGGGAACACACCCTGGACACAAAACCCACACGGAGACACAGCTCCGTACACCACACACAGATATTCTGATGTTCAGAAAATTAAGAAGATATACAATACAAGCCCAGACTTTGTATAAACTGAAGACAAATGTTCAAAATAAACTTAAGAGGGTTGGAGAATGGTATCCTTGTATGATAAATGGCCAATAGATGATCTTTCTTGAAGCTTCCAAAGTGAGGGGGTCAACTTCAACAGATCCGAAGTCGCACGAACTTGTCGCTGCACATTCAGCTTCGTCGGAGCATGAAATATTGATGGAACTTGATGTAGCTTTGACTTCTTCACTTTAAATCATCCCTAAAAGAAAGAAAACACATGAAAACCTTTAATAAACCATCTCCCCTTTTCACCTGCGGCCAATCCCTCTTTCCTTCCTCTACAAGAAAGATAGAACATTAAGCATTTGCTTTTTTTCTCCCAAATTCGCAACATATATATACCCAAAGAAGGCCAGATTAAAGACATGAATGCCCTCCTAAAACCCTAGCAAAACCACTCTAATATGTTCATTAATAACCCAAGGGCATTAGGGTAAAATTTCAGCCCATTTGGAAGTCATTTCATAGGGCTACGGTGGCCCACAGATTAGCCGCGCAGACCTGCGAACTTGGGGGGGTCGACCCATCTGGATGGGGGGTCGACCCATCTAGCTGCCAGAACCTGTTTGCTGTAGATAGGTTACAGGGGTCGACCCATCTTGATAAGGGGGTTGACCCATCTTCAGCCAGCAAGCAGATTGCAGTGAATTAAGTCCCGGGGTCGACCCATTGAGTGGGGGGGGTCGACCCATTGACCTTGGGACCGTAAAAAAAGATTTTTAATGCATTCCCAATGACCTAAACATGCACCCCAATGTAATCAAACATGAATTACATTAAAAATAAATTCTTACCATGACTTCATGATTTGTGGACATGTTTAAACCTGCACTTTCTAGAAATTCAAATTCATGAGAATCATAAGTCAATGCATTTGAAGAAATCATTTTCAAACCATTTTTGTACACTTAACTATCTCAATCAACCTGCAGTATAGAATGCTAAAATGCAACTTCAAATGAGTGATTCAAAGCTTTTCAACCAGTTTCTCCATAAGCTCACACATCAATTGTGATTACAAACAAAGCATACATGAGTTGCATGAATAGTTCAAGAAGTCAAGTTCGGTTCAGTAAATTCAGATTCAATCCAAGTAAGACTGAGCCCATTCTTCACACAGGTAGTCTTAATGGAGAAACCATTCATCATGCTGTTAGAAGTCATGAGATACAATCACCTATAAAGATGATAGAGGAACTTTCAGTTCATACAGGGCACAAGCTCTCAATACACAATAGGTTTATGCATGAAAACCCATTTTCAAGATACCTGCAACTCATTTCAAAAGTATCTCAACCACCTTGGTATAAATTCACACATGAGCTATAATTGCAACCCAAGGTAAATGAAACTCGCACACTCCATTGACAGCAAGATTCAGAAACCAAGAATGTGAAATCATTAATAGGCCTCTCAAACTGAAAATGATTCAAGCAATCCATTTCAAAATAGAATTCAAGCAAGCCACTGATGAGTGCAAGTTCATTCCAAAACTAGGCAACTCAAATCAATACAAAACCAGATAATATAAGGATCATTAAACCCCATTCAAAGGCACTTAGAGACATGAATTTCTGTGACGTAAACTCATCATATAAACCAACATGGAAACCAGTTTCTCATTCAAAATTAATCAAATTCCTGCATGCAGGAACCAAGACTTATTATTATCTGAACAATTCAAAATAAGAGACAAGACTCAGAGAGCCAGGGGTCAACCCATGGGGTCGACCCTGGTAGTGGGAAATAAAGAGTCTGCCTAAAGGCAGTCCAGTTCCACCCAAGAGCATCCAATGACATTTAACCAAAATTAAAGGCCTTATGACCTTCTATGAAAACATGATTTTACCAATGAGAAACATCATGCATGAAGTGCATCAAGAGACCAAGGTCAAAGCATATAATGGAAACACTATAGGAAGATTGGTGCATATGACCCAAGGTCTAAGCATATGTAGCAAACATCAAAAGTGAGGTCGACACTTATGAAGAAGGGGTCGACTCCACAGCTCATTGAAGTCAACTCCACAGCATATTGAGGTCGACTCTTTAGCACAATGAGGTCGACTCCACAAGGCACATTTTGCATCTAAACAAATTATTTGCCAACCATCCAAACCTACAAAACAAGATATTAACACATAAGCTCCAAAATGATCAATGAGCATTTTCCACAATACTTATACACAATATATTATTATCATCAAAACCATCACCAAGGACAAAGAGGGAGCGCGTCAAACCTAACAATCTCCCCCTTTTTGATGATGACAATATATTATGGTCTCCAAAGCTCTCTCCCCCTTTGGCATTATCAAAAAGTGGGGGTTAAGATGACAAATGTGAAATTCCAACATGAATAATATATAATGAATTACCAATGGCGCATGAACCCGGTAATTTACCTACCATAAATGGAAGGTGTTTGAACTATGATCATCAAGCAAGAAAGTGAAATTTGAAGTGAAATATGCAAAGTTTTTATAATATGTGCAAATGCTCTATTTTTGGATTGTATGCAAATGTGTGACTAAATATGCACCAAATGTATGACCAGACTGAGTTATATGCAAGTGTTTGACTTGAAAGCATATTATTCCCCCCTGTGTCATTAACAATAACTGACTGACAACAGGGTTATTTAAGCTGATATGTACATGTATGAGCTAAAGATGCATCAATATGAAATGATGTATGGTATGAACAAAAAGGATCAAGCAATCAAGCACTCAAGCATGCATAATAAAATATATACTCAAGCAAGTAGTACCTTCGGGACAGGTGTAAGAATTATGCAATTGATGTTTGAACATGATGAACATGTGCAATACTAAGAAGGTTGTGCTTACGTAAAGAAGGTATTGCATTAACTATGAAAGACGACTGATTCATAAAGAACATTCACACAATCAAACCCAAGGTGTAAATGTGAAAATTGAGCAATGAATTCCAAAGTAATATGGATAATCATATTTTCTAAAGAACACTAAAAAAAACTTTTTTTCCATACACTTCCATACACAATGCTCGAGTATTGGTAGCTACGTATAACCCCAATTATTTTTAATTACTATTAATGGTGTGACTAACCTTTTTACACGAGTTGTATCCTTTATCTCAGGGACACTTCCTGGTTACTCAGTTTTGTCACTTATCTTAATTGCGGATTTTGTCACTTTTCGGCGCGAGTTGTACCCTTTATCTCAGGGGCACTTCCCGACTACTCGGTGTCAAATCCCACTTATTTTAAATGTGAATTGGCTTCTCTTTTCGACGCGAGTTTCCTCCTTTATTTCAGGGAAGATTCTCGGCTACTCGGATCACGTTCCACTTATACAGAATTTTTGGTGGGGCAAACATCTTTTTCCTCACGAGACATGTGATTTCTATGTAGGGAATCAAGAGTCCTCTGAAGTATTGAGAGGAATAATTGAAATTCTTATTAAATTGAATCATTTAACTCAAAAAGGTGTAAAGTGTGTGGGTGGTTGTATTGAATGTAAGACATGAATTAGTCTAATCACAGTTATGTCTCCCCCTAAGTGTATGCACAGTTATATAAAAAAAATCTCCCCCTTAATATATGCCATGTAACAAACATGTCTAAATCAAGGCAATTTTTTCTAGCAAGGGAAAATGTCATAGGATGTTTTCAAGGAGAGGGTGATATAATATATATACACTCAAACATTCATCAAGGTAAAGTTTTCACACAAGTTGACTACCGGTACGTGGCTGAGAACGTAGGTCCGAAGACCACCATCAAGCATGGGGAAGGCTTCCAGTTGGACAAAGTCCAACGTTCCACTATCGCCATTTGATATACCGGATAATCATGGCATTCAAGCATACAAATATGTCAAGTATATGCAAGTATATGCACGTAACCGAACAGATAATCAAAGACTTTCTTTATGTACATGTATGCAAAGATGTGTATGATGTGTAGTGTGTATCATGCAACTAAGTATGTGTTCTATGTATGCACAAATGAACTATTATTTGTAAGATGTGAGTAAAAGTATGAAAGACTTTATGCATAGACCAAAGCATTCAACACTGAATCATTATTTGCAAAACGAAAGAAAAGGTGGTGTATGTGAAACTATATATGTGCAATGTTAAGAATTTAAAAACTAAAGTTATTCAGAAGATGTGTAGAGAAGAGTGTTCAAGTCATCTAATCATCAGAATCACCAAGTCTCATTCCTTCAGAAATTGCCAAGGTGAACAAAATAGGAATGCAATTGTTTAAATGCGAACACTTTCCTCCAGACTCAAAATTTACCTTTTCAGATTTTTCAAAATGAACCTAAGCAAAATAATTTTCAAAAATAAACTATTTTTCTTTCTCACCTTGAGAGTCCTTTATTTATTAACATTCCTTGGCCTCAAGGCCCCCCCCCCCCCCACAAAAAATATTCTCATTTTGGGCATTTGGGTACTCAAGCCATCTTGGGTCCCGAGGGGTTAGTGTTAACACGAACAGATGAATTCTTATATCTCCTAGCAAACCGATCATCATCAAATCTCATTGTGGAACAGTCATCCATAGAATGACCATTCTCACCACAGTAATAACAATAAGAAAATGTCCTTTTCATAGACCATTTTTCATCATTTTTCATTGAAAAGTAATTATTCATCATATGTCCAAATTCTTTTTTTTTAACCAACACCGACCAATTAGAGTGGGCACAGGTCGAGTGCACCCTCCCTCAGAGAGGGGGAGTGTTCTCACTCCTCCTCCTGGCTCACCCTGTGGTCCTTATTTTTATTAAGAAAATGGGCGATGTACACTGTCAAAGGGGCATACCCCTGGGAAAAATAAAGGGCTTATTATGAGGGCCCGAACAAGATTACAATGATATTAGACACTAGAACTGAAATAACAATCAAGAGAATTAGTGACAACGGAAAGAGGGCAAACCAGCCTTTTCCACTCTGAGGACTCCCTTGGTCAGCTTGTAGACACGCTATTCCTGACGTCTCCTGAGAAAGTCTCATATCACTATACAATGCCCCGCGACGGCTTACGCGTTTTGAATCACTTGAGTGCTTTCTTTTCTTGAGTCTTCTTCCGCCCTTTTCGGCATCCGGAATCGTCTCGTCACGGCATTCGGACGGCATCAACACCAGTCTGACGCATCAGGAGGTTCCGGAACCAAGAAGGGTGTCTGTCGGGCGGCCGCCAACGCCTGAACTGAGGAGCCGGGTGGGTCTTTATGGGGGCGTCCAGGCCCCTGGACGCCCCCATTCTTTTAATTTATTTTTCAAAGCCCAAAATCAAATAAAAAATAAATTAATGGAGGCGTCCAGGCCCCTGGACGCCTCCATAAAAACAAATATTAAAAATACAAAATGCCAGTTGGCATAAAAGACAAAACACAAAAAATAAAATATATTTTTGGAGGCGTCCAGGGTCCTGGACGCCTCCATCAACTCCCTCACGGGCGCCGCCCACCGAATGACGGTTTGTCGTGTGTGAAAAAATCCAAATTGTGGAGACGTCCAGGCAGCTGGACGCGCCCATTTCAAAATCACGAGGCACCGCTCACAAAACCACGCGTTGTGTCAAACCGCATGCGGCCGTCGGTGGGGTTCGGTGGATCTGTTTGAGGCGTCCGGGGCCCTGGACGCCTCCACAAAAATATTCGGAAAAACTAAATAAAAATAGAATAAAATATTAGTTCGGCCCTGATGGAGGTGTCCAGGGTCCTGGACGCCTCCACCCTCCAGAGCCCTATAAATAGAGGCCCACCCCCTCAGTTCTGAGGGAGCTTCTAAGAGATCCGATATGCTTCTGGAGCCCAGAGACTACCGGAGTCATTTCTAACCCGTGGGGTCTTTTGTAGGTGGAGGTTCTGTCGGCTTCTCGGGTGCCCACGCTCGCGAGAGGAAGGTCGTCTTCATCCACCGCGCTTCCACGTCGTCCCTACGCTGCCGGAGCTCCGCCGAATTTCACCATCGGCATATCTAATAAGCCAATCCTTCCTTTTTCTCCATAGTTCTTTACATTCATCATATTGCATCCTCTATCTCCCTACATAAGGGCGCCGTCTCTTGCATACTTCTTGCATTCATCATCGCATTTTCCTCCTACTCGAGTCCGAGAGGGGTTTAAAACCACACCAACCAGGTGTGTGTCAGGTCACGATCTCGTTACTTTTATTGCAAGGAATTGTTACTACACTGCCATTTTCTAATTCCGTTCGTTTATTGTGTACTATTTTGCAAGGGTACCCAAGGAAAGCCCGCTCCGTCGGCCGGCCGAAGGGGGAGGAAGAAGCAACCAGCCATCTCCCGCTCTTGAGGTAGGCGCGATCACTTTCTTATTTTGGGGTCTTTTGGCCCCTGGCGATCACATATTGTTCTCGAGGCCGCGGCGAGTCACTCCCCCAATGGCCGTTTAAATTCCCGTTCTTATATTCTCTTTATATTCTGTTATATTCCGCTCATATTCTCGAGGCCGCGGCGAGTCACTTCCCCAATGGCCGTTTAAATTCCCATTCTTATATGTTATATTCTTATCTATTCATATTCTCGAGGCCGCGGCGAGTCACTTCCCCAATGGCCGTTTAAATTTCCGTTCTTATATGTTATATTCTTATCTATTCATATTCTCGAGGCCGCGGCGAGTCACTTCCCCAATGGCCGTTTAAATTTCCGCTCTTATATTCTCTTTATATTTTGCTATATTCTTATATGCTCATACTCTCGAGGCCGCGGCGAGTCACTTCCCCAATGGCCGTTTCAATTCTTGCTATTTAATTTCTGCACCATTCCCGTCCCCCCGAGGTCGCGGCGAGTCACTTCCCGCTATGGCCGTTTAACCCCCATATCTTGCTATATTACATTTGTCCCGCTCGCCCCGCCGGAGCAATCTCCCGTGGTGGCCCCTTCTCTCATCTCTTATTTCTGTGTTGCAGCAAACAAAAGAGGAGCCCGCGCCCTCCGCATCCTCTTCGTACCCCGAACCGCGTGACGTCGCTCACAGATTGGCGATCACGGTGGGACCTCTACTGCTTCCTTTCGGCTACCCTTGCAAGTTCGGCACCATCCGTGCCTCTCCACCTTGGCGCCCGCGTGCGCCCCCATTGTGCTCACGGTAGCACTGTCAGTTGTGATTGGTTGTTTGTTTTATATATGTCTGTTATTTCTGTTGTTTTCCCACTCCATATCTCTGTCAGCATTTCATTGCATGCATCCATCCCTCTTTTCTATCCTTTTTTCATTTTTTTGAGGATCACCCTTTCCCGGTGAAGGAAGGACTCTCCGTTTGGGAATTTCTCTCAACGGACTAGAATCTCCTACACTGGGACCTCCGTAAGTCCCCGACATCGAAGAATCTCCTCTTCGTTCACTGGGTCGATTGTACCATTGAAGTTCTCCGGAGTTAGTCATTTCATTCGTGGTGAGACGAGAGACCCTAGCTGACACGGCGGTGAAACAAAAATAAACTAGGGTCCCTATTTTGTGTGAACTTCGGATCTCGCTAAAAACACAAAAAAAATCATCAAAATCAAAACACAAAAAAGGCGTAAAGGCATCCACTTGTTTGATAATCTCTGCTACCTGCTTGCTAGTGTATATTTTTGCGTTCTGGGAAAACTGTGAGCATGGCTCACGAGTCTTTTGAGGAGAACCACCCTAGTCGTGGTTTGTCAGCCGACCCGCGAGTCTATGCTATGGACTCGGGTCCTTCTCATGAGCCCTCGCATGAGGTGCAGGTTATTGCCGGGGACACGTCCCCACCACAGGATATCTCTTCCTTACTGGGCGTCCTCGCCAACACGGAGCTTACCTCTGAACATCTCCGGGCCTTCCAGGCCATTTTGAAGGGGAAATCTATTTCCCCCACGCCCCAGGAATCAACTCCGGCCATCGCACCTCTCCAAGAGTCCGTGCAGGCCATTCCATCTCCTTCATTGGTGCAAGCCATCCAGTCTCCCTCGCTTCAAGGACAAGCGAGCCAACAGCCACCCTCATTCCAGTTCCCGTCACAATCTCAAACTCCCGTTGTTCCCCACACACCGCTTCAGCCACGGCCAACTGTCGGCGGTCCGATAGCTCCCTCTCATTTCGGGTTCCCCCCTCAAGTCTCCGGGAGACAATTTCTCCCCCAGTGGCAAGTGCCACCTTCACCTCCAGAGGAGCGTGCTTAATCGCTCCTCAATAGGTTCAATCGTGGACGAGCAGTTTCAAAATCTGAGAAGAATGGTGGACGTGAAAGCCACCCCGGAGGTTGCTTTGCCAATCCTTCCCGTCATTCATCTTCCTCCCTCTGAAATGCCCATGTACCACCGATGCAATGGTACCGGCAACCCCTTCATTCACCTCAAGGATTTCATGTATGAATCCTCCTATTGGCAAAACGATCAGAGGTCCCTGGCATACCTCTTTCGGAGATCATTGGATGGTCCCGCGCTAGAGTGGTTCTATTCTTTGGAGCCCCGCGAGGCCGAGAATTTTGAAATAGTCCAGAGAAGGTTCTTGCAGAAATATAGGGATAGGGTCGGTCCCTCACTCTCCATTACCGACCTAGTGGCCGAAAAGATGAAGCCCGACGAAGATTTTGTCCGCTATGCTGATAGATGGAGGTCTCTGGCGGAAAGAATAAGGGATACCCTCTCGGAGCCCGAACAAGTGAAGATGATTGTGTCTAATGCAACTCCACAGTTCAGACACGTCTTGGCCATGAATAAACTTACTACAATGGAGGAACTCTATGAAAGGGCCCGGTACATCCAAACCCAGTTAAAAGACTCCCCCATTATGAACATGTTTGAGTCGCCAAAGCCCAAAGTGGTCAGAAAAACAGGCGCTGGTGTCCCGGGCGGAGCCACAGAAGGGGTCGTGACAAATGAGCAAGTGGGTGCGGTCAACAATGCCAACTATGCAGTCAACCCAAGGCCTCCACAAATGCCCCGACTTCCCCTCCAACCAGGTCCTTTCCCTCTTCATCCTCCACCCCAAAATAATCCACCCCAGGATAATATGCCTCCATTACGTCAACCCCAGCAACAACAACCACAACCTCAGCAACAACAACCACCGCTTTAGTACAACCAAGTTCCACCCTCGGGGAACTATGGTCCCCAACAGCAACAAAGGAGGCCGCTCTGTCCCAAGAGAGCCTACTATCCACCATTGCCAAAAACCTTAGCAGACATTTTTAATGCCCTCATGGCATCAAACCAACTTGCCCTACCCAGAGAAAGGCCCGTGTGGCCCCCAAATGTTGATACCTCCAAATACTGCGTCTACCACAGGCAGCCAGGACACAAAGTAGATTACTGCTTCCATTTCAAAGATTACATCCACGATATGAATGATGAACATCAAATAGATTGGGATGAAATGAGACAATACGTCGCCGCTCTTAAGGCTAGGAGACCTCCTCATAGGCCACAGCAGCAGTTACAACAGCAGTAGCAGCAGCAACCACAACAACAACAACAGCCCGACATGGGCATAATCCAGAATCCATTACCGGAGCACCAATAGCCCAATCATCAGGTTAACCTCATCTCCTCCTTCCCGGAAGTCGGGAGAGAGCAGGTGTGGCACCAGGAAAGTACCTCCATTCTTTCTACCGTAAATCCTATCATCACGCAACACCCTTGCCTTGCCCGGGTAGCACGTCTCTCTCATCAACCCGCGTCAGTATCGCCTTCACCATTTCCACTACCATTACGCCATCTCATCCGTACCCCGATCCCCTATCAACCGACACTCTCCACTACGCCTTCACACCCTCTCATCTTATCCCACTCCCCCACTTTACCATCCACCTCTACAACATTTACCCCTACGCCTTCTAAACCCCTTATCATCCGTCAACCATACATAACCCCGTCTTTCTCCACCGTATCACCACTAATGCCTTCAAAACCACTCATTACCCATCACCCACCTCAAAATCATTGCCCACTTCAAGCCCTACCCATTTCTACTTCGTCTCCACCTCCGCCTTCCAGACCCCTTATCCTTCATAATCCGCGCGATATCCCCTCTACCTCCACCATGCCTCCACCTAACAAACCCCTCATCAGAATCTCTGCTCCCGTCGTCACCCCTGCTCCATCAACCATTCCTCCACCGCTACCCCTCAAATCCCTGTTAAAACCCACTACTACCCCCACAGAGGTACAAAAGCCGCAGGCAATGGTGCTCTGGAGTGGAAGGATTTTCCACAGGGTTTTCCCCCACAACAGTCAGAATCCTGAGCAATCTCAGCTAGAGAAGGATGATGGAGAACAACCAGAAAGAGCTATCCCTGGAACACAGTATGATCTATTGAAACACTTGGACAAGACACCTGCTCGGATCTCCATCCTGGAGCTACTTCAAAGATCCACATCCTACCAGGCGGCCTTGATGGAATACCTTCAAAAAGTCATGGTTAATGAGGACCTCCCCGTGGAGAAGATTTCGACCGTCCTGACCCCAACAGACACACAACCGGCCATCATGTTCCACAACTACGAGCTCGCTCCCAAGGAAGCTCGAAATATGCATTGTGCATTTCAATAAAAATTAATGGGGTATCCATAAACCCGTGTCTTGTGGACACGGGTGCGTCCATGTGGACGTAGATTTTTATCTTTTTAATTATTTATTTTGTTTATTATTTGATTTATTGGCGTGCCAGTCACATGTGTGATGATTTTATCGTGTGCTCATCCTGACTTGGTCAGTCGATTGTGAGGTCCGAGTCAGGACCAGAAGTCTGTCACACCATAAAGGCTATGACGTTAATTACGTCGTTCCAAGGAAGGACAACCCTTGATTAAACGCCAAAATAGGAGGCCTCGAGAGGCAAAAAAAATATATTCATGTGCGCAGTTTGAATTTCATACCAGAGCCAGGAAGGCTGGCAAGATAATAACATCAACTGTAGAAACAGATGATATCGTTAAGTCAGTGGTTAAAAGACCGGGCTTAGGGGGGAAGGGAAAATTTCAGTCACAGGCAGACTGGGCCGTGGCCATGATGGAGGTTTAAAGCATCGATCAGTATTTTGACAGCATTTCCCCTTTACCTGGATTATGCCCAGGGGGAAATAGGCTATCACCCACGGAGTGCCGGGATGAAAACCAGGAGAAAGAGAGAGGTCAAACCTCCCTACCCATATATATATATATGCCATGGGGCAATGTTTGATATTCCCTATAGAAGCCGGCGGAACTCATGCGATGGCAGAGCCCTCCCGAGCTAAAGGGGTTACTCATAAATTCGATGCGGGACGACGGAATGTAAATGGATGCTCAATGTTGCGCCCTCGCACGCGGATCGACTTGCGCGGTCAGGTCGCGGGGATCGACCTGCCCGGTCAAGTCTCGGGGGTCAAGGGGGCAGCGCCCCTTGCGGGGGTTTCCTGGGGCGGAGCCCCCGGAACAAAATTTGGATTGAAGACTCAGTAATACAACTTGAGTAGGTTATCGGTGTAGTTCGACCGTGCATAGGTTCCCGGCGCAAAGGCAAGATGGCCAGGGGATTCCCGGCGCCGAAGGGAAGAGGCCAAGAAGAGGCTCTCGGCGCACAAGGGGGAAGGTCAAGGAGAGGCTCCCGGCGTAAGGGAGAAGGCCACGGAGGGGCTCCCGGTGCCAAGGAGAAAAGGCCAAGAAGAGGCTCTCGGCGCGCAAGGGGGAAGGTCAAGGAGAGGCTCCCGGCGCGCAAGGGAGAAGGCCACGGAGGGGCTCCCGGCGCCAAGGAGAAAAGGCCAAGGAAAGGTTCCCAGCGCGCTCAATGAGGGCAGAGGGGCTAGGGTTCTCGGCGCAGGGGCCAAACGGCTAGGGGTTCCCGGCGCACCCGAGAGATTGGTTCTCGGCGCGCCCAGGAGATGGGATTCTCGGCGCAAGAAAGATTGCACCGAGAGCTATTCACAGTGGCACCGAGATGTGCAAGGGACGGCACCGAGATGGTTTTGAATGGTTGCTTGGAACCCTGCTTTTTGGGTTTTTGATAATTCAGGACAAGCTTTGACGATTCAGGCCAAGATAGATAGGTCCTGGAGGGTCAAAGTGAGTCAATTCATCAGGTTTCAGCTGGATTTGGCTTGGATTACAAAAGAAGGCCAAGATCAGAGAGGAAACGGGGCAGATCAGGGTCTAGAGAATCCCCGTTGCCGGTGTACAAAGTCTCGGGACAGCTTAATGTCGGCTTTCATCATCCTGGGAGAATTTTGGCAGCACCTCCCCTGGACCGAGCATTTGCCAGAGAGTGGTATAGGCTGACATCCACGGAGTGCCGGGATGAAAGCCGGAAAATGAGTGAGCACTAAGGCTCGAAGAGACTATCCACGTCTCTGGCATCGGTCACTATTCCCCTTCTCGGAGACTGACGAAACTCATGTAGAGATAGGGTTCGTCAGACCCACGGGGTTGCATGTGAATCCAGTTAGGGACCTCAGAATGTAGGGGAGGTCAATCCCCAGTTAATTTATCTCCTGGGGTACATATGACGACTCACGAACGCCCAGGATAAGTGGACGAAGAGGCCAAAGGGGTGGACAAAGGAGGGGCTCTCAGCATGGTTTTCATTGGCAAAAAGATGGCTCTCGGCGTGGGATTATAGGTTGGCCAAGGGGTTCTCGGCATGGGTTTACAGGTTGGCCAAGGGGGGCTCTCGGCATGGGTTGAGTTGGCATGAAGAAGCTCTCGGCGTGGGACTTCCCGGCGCGCCTATTACCGCGCCGGGAAGGTGGCGCCGGGAAGCTAAGGGCTGGGGGGTTCATGTGGAAGTGGCTTCTTGGCCAAAAAAAAAAGGGGGAATCTCGGCGTGGAGCTTCCCGGCGCGCTCCTCGCCGCGCCGGGAGCCTGTGGGCTGGGAGGTTTGCATGGAAAGGGGTTTAGATGGTTTTTTTTGTCAGTTTGCTGAAGAGGGAGGCCTCTCGGCAGCGTAGTTCTCGGTGGGGAATTTTGTACGCCGAGAAGGTGGAATTGCTACAGGGTTTCAGAGCTCGATAACGATGCTCTGTTCGGGGATTTTATGAGATTTCTGGCTCGGATTGAGGCTGGATTTAGAGTGTAGGCGAGAGATTTCATGGGGGCTTCTGTTAGAAGGATGCCAAGGGAATTAGAAGGTGGAATCAACAGGGGGAATTGAGACCATCGTCCAGATCCTGTGGAGAGCTTTATCTATTTGATGCAGGCCGTCTGGGGGGATCAAGAGATGACTGTCTCTGATCCCCGGACGAGTCCTAATGGCATCTAAAATCGGCGACGGAGGAACCCTCAGCATCGAGACTCCAGACCCTAATCATTCAAGGGTTAGAATGGAGGGTCGAGAGATCGAGATCCGTTTGCTAGAACCTCGCGGGATGGCGTCAACCTGCAGAGCAGACACATCTTTGTACAGCCAGCAGTCCAGGGAACCAAGAGATTGATGTCTCGGGTTCCTGAACAACACGAAGGGCTCGAGGGAAAACTCGGACTATACGCGGAGGATCTGCCATTGAGACAGAAGGGGAGAAGGAAATAGAGCCCAATCACCCATTAGATAGGGATGGGGGCCCTATCTTCATGCCTCTTCGGAGAACCAACGAGGATTCTGAAACCGGTACTATATAAACTATTAGACATTTCGAATAGAAGACATATCCACGGGATACAAAGGGGAAGAGCTTCGATTGCCCAATATTCATCACTACAGCTGCAGCATTCCATTTCATTGCATCGTCTCATACTTACATCAACCATAAAGGGAAAATAAGAAGCAGAGATACAAAGCAGAACCGGATTGTCCGGCTACATTTGATAAATCGAGAAAAAGAACTCGCTAGATTACATCAAAGAAAAGGAAAGAAAGCATGGGGGAGGGCGGAGCATTGACTCCTCTCCCTCCCCGGAGCAACCCACCTGCAGCTTCTTCTTCCTCCTTCTCTTTGAGCTCTCGTTTTCTCTTTTTGGTTTCTGGCTATCCTCTCAATATATGCCTCTTCCTTTTTTTTCTCTTGCCGCCCTCAGTCGTCCCCCTTTTCCTGTGGGCAAAGTAATGGGTTTTATAGGACCCTGTTCACATCAATGGCACTCGGCGTGCCTGCATCACCGGTTCCCGACGCGCCCATTCGAGGGGCTTCCCGGCGCGCCTCCTTTGGAGGGGCTTCCCGGCGCACTCCCTTGGAGGGGCTTCCCGGCGCGCCTGCTGCCATGGAGAGGTTCTCGGCGCGAGGGGTATCAAGCCATCCTTAATAGCACATTAACAGGCCCATTCAACAGGCCCATTCTTTTCTTTGGCCTTGTTAATTCCTTTGATTGCATCAGCACTGACGAGGGCTCCTTCTTTAACGGTGTATGCATCATCATCTGAATAATCCAGAAGTTTCTCATCAGCCAACAGACCGGAGTTTCATCGGTATCGCCGTTTGGATGACGACAATACTGGACATCGGCTCAGCCTGAGAGTGTCCTAGCTGGGCAAGTAGTTGGTAGTGAGGGCCCTCCCTCAATCCTGACTTTGCAAGCATCTTTCAGTCTTCGTTGCTGGTCTGGTCTCATCTTTATCTTTGTTCATATTTTAGCTGTCAACAAATGCCCCCCACCTGCAGACGGCGTAAGTGCAGAATAAGCGGCACGGTGTCCGCAGGTGCATCTTTAGCTCAATGCTATTGACTCATTCTTTCAGTTATAGCTTGGCAGTATCCCCATATTGGGATTTCATCCTGGCATGATCTTCTTGGCTTGAGCCTCGATCAGTTGAATATCTATTGGCTTGGACCGTGATCAACTGGCACATCTGACATCTGTCGGTTTCAGGCCCCGATCAACAGCACATTTGACTTTTATCGGCTTCAAACCCTGCCTGGATGACCATCTGGCATCTGTTGGCTTGAAGCCCCGCCCGGCTGAACATCTTGTATCTGTCGGCTTGAAGCCCCGATCGGCTGTACATCTTGTATCTGTCGGCTTGAAGCCCCGATCGGCTGTACATCTTGTATCTGTCAGATCGAAGCCCCGATCGGCTGTACATCTTGCATCTATCGGTCTTAAGCTCCAATCGGCTGTACATCTTGTATCTATCGGTTTTGAACCCCGATCGGCTGTATATCTTGCATCTGTCAGTTTTAAGCCCTGATTGGCTATATATCTTGCATCTGTCAGTTTTAAGCCCTGATTGGCTGTATATCTTGCATCTGTCAGTTTTAAGCCCTGATTGGCTGTATATCTTGCATCTGTCGATTTTGAGCCCCGATTGGCTATACATTTGGCATCTGTCAGTTTTAAGCCCTGATTGGCTGTATATCTTGCATCTGTCATTTTTAAGCCCTGATTGGCTGTATATCTTGCATCTGTCAGTTTTAAGCCCTGATTGGCTGTATATCTTGCATCTGTCAGTTTTAAGCCCTGATTGGCTGTATATCTTGCATCTGTCAGTTTTAATCCCTGATTGGCTGTATATCTTGCATCTGTCAGTTTTAAGCCCTGATTGGCTGTATATCTTGCATCTGTCAGTTTTAAGCCCTGATTGGCTGTATATCTTGCATCTGTCGGTTTTAAGCCCTGATTGGCTATATCTTGCATCTGTCAAGCCCTGATTGGCTATATATCTTGCATCTGTCAGTTTTAAGCCCTGATTGGCCGTATATCTTGCATCTGTCAGTTTTAAGCCCTGATTGGCTGTACATCTGCTTCATGTGTTGTTATTTCCTTCGTATGGAAGAGTAGTGGTCTCAGCAGCCTTTATGCGGATGACCCGTGTTCAGCAGGAGAGCGTCCACCCCTTCAGAGAAAGGATGGGGAACTCGCTCCACCACGTGACGGCATCCGAGGAGGTGCTTGAACCGAATTTTTGTTGGTGGCAGCAAACGTCCTATTGGCCATGTGTGCCGTAAGGGAGACGATTTGCTGGAATGCAAATGAGGAGGTCTCGTCAGAGTAGACGTATGGTCTAGACTGGGTAGAGACTGTTGCAGGTGGGACATTGAAAAGGATATGTGGTTCTCATCAGAACGGACATAAAGTACGAACTGGACAGATTTTATCATTGGCCGGGCGATGTACCGATCAGCCAACGGTTGACTTCATCATCGATATTGAGCTTATATCGATGCAAGGGGGATTTTAGAATAGACGTAAGGTCTAAACTGGGTAGGGTTTCATCATTGATCGGGCAAGGTGCCGGTCGATCAATAGCGGGTTTCATCATCGATATTGGGTTTATATCGACGCAAAGGGATTTCATATGTTTCATCAGAATAGACGTAAGGTCTAAACTGGATAGGGTTTCATCATTGATCGGGCAGGGTGCCAATCGATCAACAGTTGGTTTCATCATCGATATTGGGTTTATATCGATGCAAAGGGATTTATAAGTTTCATCAGAATAGACGAAAGGTCTAAACTGGGTAGGGTTTCATCATTGATCGGGCAGGGTGCCAATCGATCAACAGTTGGTTTCATCATCGATATTGGGTTTATATCGATGCAAAGGGATTTATAAGTTTCATCAGAATAGACGAAAGGTCTAAACTGGACAGGGTTTCATCATTGATCGGGCAGGGTGCCAATCGATCAACAATTGGTTTCATCATCGATATTGGGTTTATATCGATGCAAAGGGATTTATAAGTTTCATCAGAATAGACGAAAGGTCTAGACTGGATAAGGTTTCATCATTGATCGGGCAGAGTGCCAATCGATCAACAGTTGGTTTCATCATCGATATTGGGTTTATATCGATGTAAAGGGATTTATAAGTTTCATCAGAATAGACGAAAGGTCTAAACTGGACAAGGTTTCATCATTGATCGGGCAGGATGCCAATCGATCAACGGTTGGTTTCATCATCGATATTGGGTTTATATCGATGCAAAGGGATTTATAAGTTTCATCAGAATAGACGAAAGGTCTAAACTGGATAGGGTTTCATCATTGATCGAGCAGGGTGCCAATCGATCAACAGTTGGTTTCATCATCGATATTGGGTTTATATCGATGCAAAGGGATTTATAAGTTTCATCAGAATAGACGAAAGGTCTAAACTGGATAGGGTTTCATCATTGATCGGGCAGGGTGCCAATCGATCAACAGTTGCTTTCATCATCGATATTGGGTTTATATCGATGCAAAGGGATTTATAAGTTTCATCAGAATAGACGAAAGGTCTAAACTGGATAAGGTTTCATCATTGATCGGGCAGGGTGCCAATCGATCAACAGTTGGTTTCATCATCGATATTGGGTTTATATCGATGCAAAGGGATTTATAAGTTTCATCAGAATAGACGAAAGGTCTAAACTGGGTAGGGTTTCATCATTGATCGGGCAGGGTGCCAATCGATCAACAGTGGGACGTATGTGAAGGTGTTGGTCTCGTCAGGACAGACGTAAGGTCTATTCCAACAGGTTTTATCGCATGTGGGGCTTGCCAAGAAATACGTAGGCTTCATCAGGACAGACGTGAGGTCTGAGCTGGATAGGCTTCATCAGGATGGTGATGGGTTTCATTGTCGGTGGGACAGTCGAAAGAGAGTATGTAGATTTCATCAGGGTAAACGTAAGGTCTACCCTGGGAAGGCTTTATCATCGGTGGGGCATAGAACCAGATGACCGACGGAAAGCTTCATCAGTGAAGGGGAGGTAAAGGCAGCGTGTCGGTTGGCATGGAACTTTTGAATTACCACATTACTGACCCAAGTGCCCTTTCAGGTTTTCACCGGAGCCAGCCCCCTCTTGCTTTTTCCCACGCGCCCTTTCGGGTTTTCACGTGTCGGGGTACCCAATTTTGCCTGCAGTGCCCTTTCGGGTTTTCACCACAGCTGGGTTTTTGGCCATTTTTTTGCCCTTGTCCCTATTATAGGAGCAAGTCTGGCGGGGTATCTCTATTTTCAACCCCATTTCTATTCTCTTTTTTTTTTTAGAGGGTGACAGGTCGGAATGCCATCGGATTAAGATAAGGGGTAGCTTGGTTAGGGTGGCGTGCCGCTAGACCAAGAAGAGGGTAGCTCGGTTAGGGCGGAGTCCTGCTAGACCAAGAAAGGGTAGCTCGGCTAGGGCGGAGCGCCGCTAGGCCAAGAAAAGGGTAGCTCGGCTAGGGCGGAGTGCCGCTAGACCAAGAGAAGGGTAGCTCGGCTAGGGCGGAGTGCCGCTAGACCAAGAAAAGGGTAGCTCGGCTAGGGCGGAGTGCCGCTAGACCAAGAGAAGGGTAGCTCGGCTAGGGCGGAGTGCCGCTAGACCAAGAAAAGGGTAGCTCGGCTAGGACGGAGTGCCGCTAGACCAAGAAAGGGTAGCTCGGCTAGGGCGGAGTGCCACCAGGCCAAGGAAAGGGTAGCTCGGCTAGGGCGGAGTGCCGCTAGACCAAGAAAGGGTAGCTCGGCTAGGGCGGAGTGCCACCAGGCCAAGGTGGGTAGAGCTTATCGAGGGCGGAAAGCCACTCATTGATGTGGGGTAAACATCAATGCAAAGGAGAGTAGGGCTTCATCATGCAATTCAGACGGAAGGTCTGAACTGAAGTTCGTGGATGGCGGGCTTGGGTATGAAGCTGTTTGTCGGGAATGTATGTTTCATCATTAATGTTGGGGTTTTTAGCATTAATGCAAAGGAATAGGGTTTCATAATCTACCCAGACGAAAGGTCTGAATTGATTTATGGGATATGGATAGCAGCTCGGGCACGGAGCCGTTCACTGGAAATGTAGGTTTTATCGTTAATGTGGGGTTTGACATTAACGCAAAGGAATAGGGTTTCATGATCTGTCTAGACGAAAGGTCTGAATTGACCTAGAGGGTATGGATAGCAGCTCGGGCACGGAACCGCTCACTGGAAATGTGGGTTTTATCGTTAATGTGGGATTTGCCATTAACGCAAAGGAATAGGGTTTCATGATCTATCCAGACGAAAGGTCTGAATTGATTCAAAGAAGGTGTATAGCAGCTCGGGCATAAAGCCATTCGCTGGAGATGTGGGTTTCATCGTTAATATGGTCTCATCTCTTCTTTTCCTTTCTCTTTTCTTTTTTTTTTTGCATACATCTGCCCCCGGAACGGGGTATCATTCGCATCCCTCATTTTCTTCTTCTTCTTTCTTTTTTTTTATTCATTTTTTTATGTGTACATCTGCCCCTGGAAAGGGGTATCACTGGCATCTTTGACCATCATTCTTTTTGGCATACACCTACCCCAGAACGGGGTATCATTCGTATTGAAAATGCCCTTTAGAGCAAATCGCTCTTTGGCGGGTGTGGTGCGGCCATATCGGCTGCCTTCTTGAAATTGAGCATTCGATGGGGACGCGGTGGGTCCACTTTATATTCCCCTATCTGTAGCTCACCTTTCTGTATCAAGCTTTCTATAACATCTTTGAAGACGTAGCAGTCCTCAATAGGGTGTCCGAGCATCTGATGGTACGGACAGAAGCGAGGCTCGTCTTTCCTTGCGGCATCACCGGGCTTCTTTGGGGCCGGGGGTATGATCTTGCCGTGGTGGGTGACCCATTCGAATAGGACCCGAGTCTTTTCCTTTGGAAAGGAGTAGGGTTTAGTCATTTTGCTTCTTAGGGAATGGCCTAGCTCGCCAGTCTTTGCTGGCCAAGAGCTAGCTGCCTCCTTCGCCTTTTTCTTCTCGAGAGCTTGGAAGTCGGCAATGTAAATATCTTTATGCATTGGCTGTTCACCAGCAGGCTTGCTCTTTTGTCTTAGGGCGGTAGCGGCCGGGTAATATTTTGCCAAAAAGGCCTCAATATCAGCCACAATCTCATTCAAGAGATCGAAGGACTTGACTTCGATGCCAACCAACCTTGTTAAGACTTCTGTCTTCAGGTTGCGCTTGCATATCTGGACAGCCTCCTCCTGGTTTGGTGGGTGCCGACATCTGGCATAAAGGTCCTTCCATCGGTAGATATAATCCAGAGCAGATTCATCGGCCCTTTGTTTGGTCTCATACAATTCTGCCTTAGTAACTTCTCCCTTGGCAGAGTTGATTTTCATTATTTGTTTCATATCGGGTTTACCCATCACTGCCGGAGCTGGTGAGTTTAAGTGCAAACCAGGCAGATGCAAACCCATTTCATTCAGCTTGCTCTGTAACACTTTGACTTCTTGTAGTTTTTTAGATAGCTCTGTCATCATGGCAAGGTCAAGAATGTTGCCCCCGGCCCTAATCCTAGGAGGGACTGGCAGTACCCTATTACAGGCGCCGGACGCGTCCAAGCTTTCAGAAATTAACATCTTGGCCCTCGTCCCCACATATGGAGGAGGAGTGTGGTAGCATGCTTCTTCTTCTGGTAGCGGGAGGTGCCCAGGCTTCTTGCTGGTTTTATCATCAGGACAGGAGGCTGAAGCTTTGGCTTGCTCTGACCTTATCGGCATGAAGCATATCTCTTCATCATCCCCTTCGGAAGTCTGGCCATTGCCGGGTAAAACTGACAGCATGTTACAGGAGAAGACTTTGTCCCTCCTTGTGTTTGTTTGCATCTGCTCTTCCTTCCTTTCAGCGGTCGACATCTGCACCCATAACGGGTCATCTAGCACATCTGGCATTTTTTGATTTATTTTTCATCTTATTCATCAGGCCTGGGGATTTGACGCGCTCCCACAGGATGGGCTTATCGGTGTCTGATTCTTTTAACATTTCTTTGGTCGACTGTCGGTATAGAGATACCATATTGACTGCTCTTTTTAACTCAGGCAACTCATGCAGGCATGGAGGGTCCACTCTATACTCACCCAGTTCGAGCTCCCCTTTTTTAATCATTCTTTCAATAATATCTTTAAATACATAGCAATCTTCAATGGGATGACCCAATGCTTGATGATATGGGCAGAAGCGGGGGTCATCTTTTCTTTTGGTATCATCAGGTCTCTTTGGGTCTGGAAGGACAATCTTGTCAAATTGGGCCCCCCATTCAAACAGGAGCCGAGTCTTTTCCTTAGGAAAGGAATAAGGCTTGCTCATCCTGGCTCGCAGAGCGGGGCCCTCCTTCTGATCAGCCGGCCTAGCGGGAGGAGGGTGAGCAACGCCTTTTTCTTTATCTTTTTGTTGCTCGAACATATTGAAGTCTACTGTACTGACTTCTGCAGGCATGGGACGTTTATCAGCCGACCTAGCTTTATGGTACACAGCAGTAGCAACTGAAGGACTACTGGAGAGGAAGGCCTCGACCTCCGCCGCGGCATTGTTTAGTCGGTCGAATGACCCTATCTCCATCCCGATCATCTTTTCGAGAGTCTCCCGCCGAAGATTCTGCTTGCAAATCTGGACGGCGTACTCGTGATGAGGAGGCCGCCTGCATCTCATGGCGAGATTTCTCCATCTTTTTATATAATCCAGAGCGGTCTCGTCTTGCTTCTGCCTTGTTGCATATAGCTCGGCTATTGTGATTTCTCTCTCCGTGACATGAAATCTGTCGCGGAACTTTCTTTGCATATCAGGCCAATCAACCACTGATCCAGCCGGCAGGCTTGAATACCATTCAAAGGCTAACCCAGTGAGGGATGAGCCAAAGAATTTGAGCAGATAAGCTTCGTCGGCTGCCAAATCGCCCATAATTATGGTTTAGTAAGCTATGTGCTCCCTGGGGGAGCCTTGGCCATTGAACTTCTCAAATTTCGACGGCTTACTGACGCCTGGAGGTAGTCTTTTAGCAGCATATTGGGGAGGATACGGCACCTTGTACACATCATAGGTGCTAACATCGTTACCAGTCTTCTCAGACAGCTTCATCTCCACAATTCTTTCAATCATCAGCTTGTGGGCTATGGCTGGATCTATCTCTTCTGGGAAGAAGTGAGCTTGTTGCTGGCTGTGAGGAGTTGTCATCACAGTGGCGCGCAAGATGGGCGCGGTAGGCTGTGTCTGAGACACAGAGGGCTGAGCTACTGTTTGCTGTGGAACGGGTTGGCTCGGTGTCTTGCCCTTATCAGCTAGGAGAGGGTTAGCTGGGATAGCCGTCTCTGCTGAGCTGGATGTCTGCCCCGCAGGTTCAGCTTGCTTTGAGACTGATGTAGCTTCATGTCTCTCATTGAGCTGCCTTCGGAGAGCACTGATCTCCTGCTGGTATCTTCTGAACATCATCTGGATCATAGGATCCAAGGCTGATGGGATTTGAATATCTTCAGAAGTCCCTTCAGCATCATCAATAAGGGGATTGTCTTCATCCTCTGCCGTCACCACATTGACTGTCATGGTGGTGATCTTGCGGGCTTCATCATATTTCTTCATCTTATCTTTTGCGGCCTGGCCTCTTCTTGTGACAGGACCAGGTCTAGTAGCCAACCTGAGCAGTTCATCTGGCTGAGTTGGTAGTATATCTTGCCCCCTGCCAAGTCCAGCCATGTTGCAGGCGAAGATTTGCATTTTTCCCTTCCGCCTGTAGACCTTTCTTTTCACCTAGTCAGGATATTTGAGCCGGTCAAAGATCGATATTCTTTCTTTGGCTTCTTCCCGGTACAGGTCTTCTTTGTCATATCCGGCCCTGAGACCTTCTTCATAGTGATTTGAATCGGAGGAAGAGGCTCCGATCATCGTTTCTTGAAGTGTTTCTTCTTTTTCTTCACCTCTGGTGCCCAAGGCACGGGATAGTCTTTGTTGACCGAGGGCGGAGCTCCCCAGGTATCGGAAGTAGTCCTGGACCACTTGCTTCATCTCCTCTGGATTGTGCCTTTGTGGCTCGGGTTGGAGTATCAATCTGTCCTGGCTCTTTTGCTGATAAGCCAGTCTTGCCACCTGAGCATTCAAGTGCTCGGTTCTGGAGTATCTGAAGATATCAGCCTGTCTGGCACAGGCTCTTGGTCTTCTTGCAGTAACCACAGTGACTGGTTCACTCCTTCTCACATCGCCAACTTGGCAGCGGTTGGCAGCAGTATCATAGATCTTCCTTTCCCATCTTCTGCCCCCGGCCCTGGAACGGGCGGCGGTAAAGTCCTCCATCTTCTCATATCTTCTGCCCCTCATCACGGGGCGAGTAGCGATCAGATTTCTTCCTTGACCCTCAGTCTCATCTCTCCTACCCCGAGCCCTGGGGTAAACAGCAGTAGCATCTCTTCTGTATTTTCCTTCTTCCCTTCTGCCCCCTGCTCTGAAGCGGGCAACAGTGATATCAGCAGGGTTTTCTTCATCTTGAGATGGGGCCCAGCTCTGAATCTTCTTTGGCCGCCATATCTGCTTATATCTTGCTGGCTTGGGCGCCAGTGGCTTCCTCCCATCAGCTTCCCAATTGGCCTTCCTGGTGGCCAGAACTTGGAACTTGTTGTCAATCTGGATGGTCGGGACAATCCTGTCCGGCCAGACTTCTCGGGGGCGACCGTCGAGGTTCACCCTAACATCACCCATCATCATTGTCTTCCCAGAATTTGAAAGACGACGGTCAGCAGCAGCATACCGGCTCCTCCGGTTGGCTCTTTTTCCCTTCTGGGCAGCAGTGGAGACCATGTCCCTCCTTTGAACAAGGTGCACATAGCAGGCGACGGCTGTCGAGGCCGTCTTCTCCGGTAAGCTGGCCTTCTCATCAGCAGCCCTTATCGGGGCACTTGCAGCGGTGCCTTGCTTGTTGTTGTCGACCTGCAGACGGTCGGTGAAGACGAGGCCCAGACAGTTGGGCAGCCCGACGGCAGGGGCAACGATCCGAATGACAGTGGTACAGCCAGGTAACCCTCTCGCACATGCATCTCGACGGGTTGCCGGTCAAAGCATACGGACATGGTCCTGGTCGTCATCGTAGCTTCCTGAAAATAGAGAAAGCACACGACATCAGAAATTGGAGGGGGGCCCTCTGGGGCTCCTATCTTGGCGTAGAGATGAAGGGAGACTCAGTCCCACCGGGCGTGCCAGACTTGTGGACGCGGATTTTTATCTTTTTAATTATTTATTTTGTTTATTATTTGATTTATTGGCGTGCCAGTCACCGAAGTGACGATTTCATTGTGCGCTCGATCTGACTTGGTCAGTCGATTATGAGTGATCGCGTCTGGACCAGAAGTCCGTCATACCATAAAGGTTATGACGTTAATTATGCCCTTCCTAAGAAGGATAACCCTTGATTAAACGCCAAAAATAGGAGGTCTCGAGAGGCAAACATATATTCGTGTGCGTAAATGGAACTTCATATCGAAGCCAGGAAGGCGGGCAAGATAATAACATAAACCATAGAAACAGATGATATCGTTAAGTCAGTGGTTAAAAGACCGGGCTTAGGGGGGAAGGGAAAATTTCAGTCACAGGCAGACTCGGCCGTGACCATGATGGAGGTTTAAAGCATCGATCAGTATTTTGACAGCATTTCCCCTTTACCTGGATTATGCCCAGGGGGAAATAGGCTATCACCCACGGAGTGCCGGGATGAAAACCAGGAGAAAGAGAGAGGCCAAACCTCCCTACCCATATATATATATATATATATATATATATATATATATATATATATATATATATATATATATGCCATGGGGCAATGTTTGATATTCCCTATAGAAGCCGGCGGAACTCATGCGATGGCAGAGCCCTCCCGAGCTAAAGGGGTTACTCATAAATCCGATGCGGGACGACGGAATGTAAATGGATGCTCAATGTTGCGCCCTCACACGCGGATCGACCTGTGCGGTCAGGTCGCGGGGATCGACCTGCCCGGTCAGGTCGCGGGGGTCAAGGGGGCAGCGCCCCTTGTGGGGGTTTCCTGGGGCGGAGCCCCCGGAACAAAATTTGGATTGAAGACTCAGTAATACAACTTGAGTAGGTTATCGGTGCAGTTCGACCGTGCATAGGTTCCCGGCGCAAAGGCAAGATGGCCAGGGGATTCCCGGCGCCGAAGGGAAGAGGCCAAGAAGAGGCTCTCGGCGCGCAAGGGGGAAGGTCAAGGAGAGGCTCCCGGCGCGCAAGGGAGAAGGCCACGGAGGGGCTCCCGGCGCGCAAGGGAGAAGGCCACGGAGGGGCTCCCGGCACCAAGAAGAAAAGGCCAAGAAGAGGCTCTCGGCGCGCAAGGGGGAAGGTCAAGGAGAGGCTCCCGGCGCGCAAGGGAGAAGGCCACGGAGGGGCTCCCGGCGCCAAGGAGAAAAGGCCAAGGAAAGGTTCCCGGCGCGCTCAATGAGGGCAGAGGGGCTAGGGTTCTCGGCGCAGGGGCCAAACGGCTAGGGGTTCCCGGCGCGCCCGAGAGATTGGTTCTCGGCGCACCCAGGAGATGGGATTCTCGGCGCAAGAAAGATTGCGCCGAGAGCTATTCACAGTGGCACCGGGATGTGCAAGGGACGGCGCGGAGATGGTTTTGAATGGTTGCTTGGAACCCTGCTTTTGGGGTTTTTGATAATTCAGGACAAGCTTTGACGATTCAGGCCAAGGTAGATAGGTCCTGGAGGGTCAAAGTGAGTCAATTCATCAGGTTTCAGCTGGATTTGGCTTGGATTGCAAAAGAAGGCCAAGATCAGAGAGGAAACGGGGCAGATCAGGGTCTAGAGAATCCCCGTCGCCGGTGTACAAAGTCTCGGGGACAGCTTAATGTCGGCTTTCATCATCCTGGGAGAATTTTGGCAGCACCTCCCCTGGACCGAGCATTTGCCAGAGAGTGGTATAGGCTGACATCCACGGAGTGCCAGGATGAAAGCCGGAAAATTAGTGAGCACTAAGGCTCGAAGAGACTATCCACGTCTCTGGCATCGGTCACTATTCCCCTTCTCGGAGACTGACGAAACTCATGTAGAGACAGGGTTCGTCAAACCCACGGGGTTGCATGTGAATCCAGTTAGGGACCTCAAAATGTAGGGGAGGTCAATCCCCAGTTAAATTATCTCCTGGGGTACATATGACGACTCACGAACGCCCCAGGATAAGTGGACGAAGAGGCCAAAGGGGTGGACAAAGGAGGGGCTCTCAGCATGGTTTTCATTGGCAAAAAGATGGCTCTCGGCGTGGGATTATAGGTTGGCCAAGGGGTTCTCGGCATGGGTTTACAGGTTGGCCAAGGGGGGCTCTCGGCATGGGTTGAGTTGGCCTGAAGAAGCTCTCGGCGTGGGACTTCCCGGCGCGCCAATTACCGCGCCGGGAAGGTGGCACCGGGAAGCTAAGGGCTGGGGGGTTCATGTGGAAGTGGCTTCTTGGCCAAAAAAAGGGGGATCTCGGCGTGGAGCTTCCTGGCGCACTCCTCGCCGCGCCGGGAGCCTGGCGCCGGGAGCCTGTGGGCTGGGAGGTTTGCATGGAAAGGGGTTTAGATGGTTTTTTTTTGTCGGTTTGCTGAAGAGGGAGGCCTCTCGGCAGCGTAGTTCTCGGCGGGGAATTTTGTACGCCGAGAAGGTGGAATTGCTACAGGGTTTCAGAGCACGATAACGATGCTCTGTTCGGGGATTTTATGAGATTTCTGGCTCGGATTGAGGCTGGATTTAGAGTGTAGACGAGAGATTTCATGGGGGCTTCTGTTATAAGGATGCCAAGGGAATTAGAAGGTGGAATCAACAGGGGGAATTGAGACCATCGTCCAGATCCTGTGGAGAGCTTTATCTATTTGATGCAGGCCGTCTGGGGGGATCAAGAGATGACTGTCTCTGATCCCCCGGACGAGTCCTAATGGCATCTAAAACCGGCGATGGAGGAACCCTCAGCATCGAGACTCCAGACCCTAATCATTCAAGGGTTAGAATGGAGGGTCGAGAGATCGAGATCCGTTTGCTAGAACCTCACGGGATGGCGTCAACCTGCAGAGCAGACACATCTTTGTACAGCCAACAGTCCAGGGAACCAAGAGATTGATGTCTCGGGTTCCTGAACAACACGAAGGGCTCGAGGGAAAACTCGGACTATACGCGGAGGATCTGCCATTGAGACAGAAGGGGATAAGGAAATAGAGCCCAATCACCCATTAGATAGGGATGGGGGCCCTATCTTCAAGCCTCTTCGGAGAACCAATGAGGATTTTGAAACCGGTACTATATAAACTATTAGACATTTCAAATAGAAGATATATCCACGGGATACAAAGGGGAAGAGCTTCGATTGCCCAATATTCATCACTGCAGCTGCAGCATTCCATTTCATTGCATCGTCTCATACTTACATCAACCATAAAGGGAAAATAAGAAGCAGAGATACATAGCAGAACCGGGATTGTCCGGCTACATTTGATAAATCGAGAAAAAGAACTCGCTAGATTACATCAAAGAAAAGGAAAGAAAGCATGGGGGAGGGCAGAGCATTGACTCCTCTCCCTCCCCGGAGCAACCCACCTACAGCTTCTTCTTCCTCCTTCTCTTTGAGCTTTCGTTTTCTCTTTTTTGGTTTCTGGCTATCCTCTCAATATCTGCCTCTTCCTTTTTTTTCTCTTGCCGCCCTCAGTCGTCCCTCTTTTCCTGTGGGCAAAGTAATGGGTTTTATAGGACCCTGTTCACATCAATGGCACTCGGCGTGCCTGCATCACCGGTTCCCGGCGCGCCCATTCGAGGGGCTTCCCGGCGCGCCTCCTTTGGAGGGGCTTCCCGGCGCACTCCGTTGGAGGGGCTTCCCAGCGCGCCTGCTGCCATGGAGAGGTTCTCGGCGCGAGGGGTATCAAGCCCATCCTTAATAGCACATTGACAGGCCCATTCTTTTCTTTGGCCTTGTTAATTCCTTTGATTGCATCAGCACTGACGAGGGCTCCTTCTTTAACGGTATATGCATCATCATCTGAATAATCCAGAAGTTTCTCATCAGCCAACAGACCGGAGTTTCATCGATATCGCCGTTTGGATGACGACAATACTGGACATCGGCTCAGCCTGAGAGTGTCCTAGCTGGGCAAGTAGTTGGTAGTGAGGGCCCTCCCTCAATCCTGACTTTGCAAGCATCTTTCAGTCTTCGTTGCTGGTCTGGTCTCATCTTTATCTTTGTTCATATTTTAGCTGTCAACAAAACCCGCTATGAATTTTTGAAAGGTAAGAAGCCAAATGTTTCATACTTTAAGATTTTTGGATTAAAGTGCTTCATTCATAACAATAATAAAAAGGACCTAGATAAATTTGATGCAAGGAGTACCCTAGGAATTTTTCTAGGATACTCTGAAACAACTAGGGCATATAGGGGTTTCAATGTTTCAGACCAAACAGTAGAAGAATCTCTGCATGTTATATTCAATGAAACAAACACTGTTACTAACTTGGATGATGATGATAGGAGTTCAAGGAATGATGGAAACTTTCTAGAGGATCTGGTGGAGGAAGAATCTGAAACACCTGAAGCATCAAATGTTCCAAATCAAGTAAGGTCAGCTAAAACAGGTGAGTCCTCAACTAATGTTAGAATCTTGAAAGATCACCCTGTGAATAACATCATAGGCAACTTAGGAGATCCCCCTAGGACAAGGTCTTATCTCAAAAATGTAAATAATCAAGACCTAGTTGCTTTAGTGTCACAGATTGAACCCAAATCTGTTGATGAGGCTTTGAATGATGAATCATGGGTTAATGCAATGAGTGAGGAGCTAGGTCAATTTGAAAGAAATAATGTATGGGAATTAGTTCCGAGACCTAAAAATACAAATGTTATAGGAACTTGATGGGTTTTCAAAAATAAAATGAATGAGGATGGAATAATTTCAAGAAATAAAGCCAGACTAGTAGCCAATGGTTACTGTCATGAATTTGGGGTTGATTTTAATGAATCCTATGCACCTGTTGCTAGGATGAAAGCAATAAGAATTTTATTGGCTTTTGCAAGTTTTAAAAACATAAAACTTCATAAAATGGATGTCAAAAGTGCATTTTTAAACTGTTTTATTAAAGAAGAAGTCTTTGTAGAACAATCCCCGGGATTTCAATTGTCTTCACATCCTAACAAAGTTTTCCGATTAAATAAAGATCTGTACAGTTTAAAGCATGCCCCTCGGGCCTGGTATGAGAGGCTGATAGAATTTCTGATCAGCAAGGGCTACAACAGAGGTAAAGTAGATCAAACCTTATTTACCAAAATTTTGGGTAAGGATCTAATCATAGTTCAGGAATATGTAGATGACATAGTCTTTGGCTCAACATGCATTGAACTATGCAATGAATTTGCTCAATTGATGTCTGCTGAGTTAGAAATGAGTTTGGTCGGTGAATTAAAATACTTTCTTAGCTTGTAGGTACAGCAGCTGGAGGATGGATGCTTCATTAACCAGACCAAGTACACCTTGGACATCCTTAAGAGGTTTGGCATGAATAATTTGAAGTACATCACAACTCCAATGGGTACCAATACATCATTAGATGCAGACGAATCAGGTAAATAAGTTGATGCAATGTTATACCAAGGTATGATTGGATCCCAACTCTATTTGACTACCTCGAGACCTGATATACAATTCAGTGTAGGTGTGTGTGCTAGGTACCAATCTAGACCTACTGAATTGCATCTATCTATTTTGAAAAGAATTTTCAGATACATATCTCGTCACGCCCCGAACCGATAGCAGCGGAAAGCGATGCTCGGAACGTGGCAAGAGACAAGTCACGATAACAAGAGTGGAAGATAAATAATCACAATAAAATACAAAGAGGCCAGACACACATTTGAGAAAATACGAACTCCTATTAATTTAAAAAGATATATTTTGACACCACTTACAATAAAAGATTCAAAATAAATAACAAAAAGAAATAACTAGACTAGCTAGACTCAAGAAAATGAAAGAGCAGACTCCAACTCTAGGTTCCAGGTTCCACTCGATCACACTGATCCATTTCCCAATGCACGTACCGATACTCGCATAACCTGAAAAGGGTTGGAAGTAGGGGTGAGCAAAAAGCTCAGTAGGAATTATACTCTATCATCAGGCATAGTTTAAGTGATTAACAAGTAAATTACAGTTTCATATGCCATGCTAATAAGAGAAATAAATGACGATATAAAGAAACAACGATAATAAAACAGATCTTGCAAGGTCAAGAAATATAAAGGAACAGAATGGTAATACTTAAGAGGAATAACAAAGACAAGAATTTACTACAGGAGATTACGATAAAGAGTTGGCCATATCAAGACGATTCAAGTCATGTCAAGCACGTATGTAATTTCATTTCCACGTCCAAGTAACAGCAAGTAAAGTAACAACAAGTAGAGTATAGAACAGTGAAGAGTGGAAAGTGCAACGTAGTAAAGAGTAGTGGAGAGTAGTGAAGAGTAGTGGACAGTCCTAGATTTAACTCATGTCATAGTACTGGTGCCAAATGTCACACCTAGTCAATCACCTCCCCGGGGGTACACGTAGTGTTCGGGCGCTCCTCCCAGGACTAGACCGAGCCCTTAATTGTTTGCCAGGCATTGATTTCTTTGGATCAAAGATCCCACGAATCTAGACTTCCACAATTTATGGCCAGAATTCCAAGGTTTGAACTATGTAGCAATAACAATTTCAAGTAGGAAGGAGATTCATTTCTGAATTTCAAGGTAAGCACAATCATCAAGAAGATTGAAAACCAAGTCACAATAAGAGTTAATCGTGTTGCGCTACTGTAGTACAGCAGTTAAACAGCAAGCTAATGAGCATATTAATCCTAATTACAAGCCAAATTAACAAGAATTAAGTTTTACGTTAAGCCAAGATGCCAAAAAGAATGATTCAAGATGATAAGCTAATGAACAAGATCGCGTAAGTCGCGTAGGCACAAATAACAAGCAATTAACAAGAATTTAGTTGCATAATTAGACATTTATTAAGTGGGTTTCTATTTCACTAATTACCATTAATGACATGAAAAAGAATGCATTAGAACCAGTATTAAGTCACGCTCTGAGGGGATAAACGGTTCGGATTGGACCTTATATCCCCTGGGCTTAAACAGGGCTGAACGGGGGTCAAAGGCTGAAGCAGGGAGTTGGGCAGTTCCTGTTGGGCCGCCCAAGTGCTTGGGCGGTTCTGTCTGGGCCACCCAAAAGGTTGGGCGGTCAGGTATGGGCCGCCCATCCCTGGCCCTGCCAGTTGTGTGGTCCTCTGGGGACCTTTTATCCTGCCAAGGGGATATGTGGTTACTTATGGACCATTTATCTAGATATGTGGTCAGTTTGGAACCGTTCATCCTGGGATGTGTGGTTCTTCATGAACCGTCCATCCAGGATGTCTGGTCTATCGTAAAATCGTCCAAGTTATGTGGTTGCTCCGGGACCTTATATCTAGATATGTGGTTAGTTTGGAACCGTTCATCCTAGGATGTGTGGTTCGTGAAAGACCGTTTATCTCAGGCCATGCCAAGGTCAAAAGTGGTCAACAGAGATGTGCGGTCTATCCTAAGACCGTCCATCCCTGGGTCGATTCCGGTCATCCCTGTCGCGTCCGGTGAACGCCTTGAAGTGAGGGTTTACTAGGGTTACACTAAAACGCTAATAACTAATGGTAATGGACTCCAAATGAGGGGATTTTGGTACCGTTGGAAAGCTAACAGAGAATACTATCTAACAGTAAGGCCAATTTTAAATTATCTTACCGAAATCAAGGTTTATTAAGGCAAGAACACGGGAACCCTAATTCTGACATGCTGTGACTAAAACGTAAAATTCTGTCAACATACAGAACGAAAACTGGGGCTTCTTATGGCAAAAGAAAGCCACTCCGATGCTGAATCCAACCATATAAGATATGGTACATGTGGATTAGGATTAACACTTCGAAATCAGTCGAAATCAGAAATCAACTCGGAGGAACACATCAAAACTAGGTCTAAACATGTTGTTACTACGAACAGAATTTCTCTAAACATGCTGGATGGAATTTAGGGCTTTTATAATCAATGGAAAGAGCAAGAAAAACTATACAAGATGGATGGATCAATTTCATATTTACGTCCTGAAATCAGAACTAAATCGAAGAAGGAACAATGTTAACCCTAATCTAACATGCTTCTAACATGCTTCTACTAAACCTCGAAATACTCGCAGGATACTACATGATATTTGGGGATTTATATATCAAAAGAAAGAGGACTTCATGCTGAACATTTTGATATATGATTTGTTGTTTGAGCCCGAGAGAACCTACCTCAATTTGATGAAGAACAAGGAAGAACAAAGGAGGAAGAAAGAAAGAAGGAAGCCGACACCCACGCACTCAACGTGAGATATCTCCCAGATCTGAAAACTTCAGCGACTGTCGCGGCTACCAAATGAGAATAGACTGGAAGGGCTTAATTTTGATAGTTTATACACGTTCTGGGATGGTCTGTGGTGAGAGGAATCGACGCCACAAGAGGCGTGTTGGACAAGGCGCCGCCAAGCAAGACCAAGTCAAAACTCGACCAGCCGCCTCAATTAGGGTTAGGGTTTCGAGCAATTTTTAGAGGGTTATTGAAGTTAAGATCATGGCCTTTAATTTGACACAAATTTCAGATCAAATGGTTGAGTATTAAGGTCGGATTTTGTGTTTGAAGTCAAGGTTAGGTAAAGGTTGAAAGTGTGGATTTTTCACTTAATTCTTTAAATAGATCTTGCTACGGATTGTTACTGGGTTAATCCCAGAAGACAAATTTGTTACATACACTTCCAGAAACCTAATTACCATTTTTATGGGTTTTTATCACGTAGAAGAATTTTCGATGGTACTATTCTAAGGAATAAAATATTATTTAATGGAACTCACTTAAACGATAAATAGATTTAATTACAGATTTTTACTGATAAAACTCAAGAAGGCAAAGTTGTTTCATAAATCATTCTCTATCAATTTACTATTTTTCTAGATTTTTTGAGAAAGTCAAAATTACGCTAGCACTATTCACTGAGGAATATAATATTAATTTTCAAAATTCATTTATCTAAATTAAAAATTCACTATTTCAATTAAATTTCAGATTTTTAAAAATCGGGGTGTTACACCCTCCCCCACTTAAAGGAATTTGGTCCCCAAATTCACCGACTATTATCAGTTATGTGAATGTTCGAACTAAGATGATCTTACTCATTAAAATAATGTTAACTATACAATTGATGACGAAAGGAATTAGCTAACTAAGATGATCTTATTCATTAAAAATAGCATGTTAACTATACAATTAAAAGAATTAACTATAGCTAGGGGTAAAAGAGAACGATACCATATACTAATACTACGCTTCTTCTTCTTATTACGTCGGGTTTCCTTACGACGGACTCGCGAGCCTTTCGCGGAACCGAAACTTAGCTTACCGGAACCACTCGGTTTCATTTTAAGAATTGGCTTAAAAACTTGCAAGATAGTTATATGGTTAACCTTTCATTACCCTTACGCGTAACGCAACACAATCTTGCATATATTTTATTACTTACCCCACGATACTACCCAATCTCACCAGGTCGGGTTCTAAGACTTTAACAAGGTTAGGGGTACTATGCACCTAGACATGACCAAAACTCGGTACCTGGCAGAGATAATCGATCCGAAGTCCACTCGCGCAAGTATGCGATCTTCCCGAGAGGCGTAGCCTAACGTCCGGACAACATCTTTTGATATACCGGGTCATTGGGATGCAAGGCAAAACTTAGGAAGCCTAGAACTTAGGAAAACCTATATTCTTGGACAAATTCCAAGGGACTCAGGCAAGGAGACAACACTTGGACAAAATCCAAGCGACTCGGGCAAGGAGGCTCTGATACCAAAACTGTCACGTCTCGAACCGATAGCAGCGGAAAGCGATGCTCGGAACGTGGCAAGAGACAAGTCACGATAACAAGAGCCGAAGATAAATAATCACAATAAAATACAAAGAGGCCAGATACACATTTGAGAAAATACGAACTCTTATTAATTTAAAAAGATATATTTTGACACCACTTACAATAAAAGATTCAAAATAAATAACAAAAAGAAATAACTAGACTAGCTAGACTCAAGAAAATGAAAGAGCAGACTCCAACTCTAGGTTCTAGGTTCCACTCGATCACACTGATCCATTTCCCAATGCACGTACCGATACCCGCATAACCTGAAAAGGGTTGGAAGTAGGGGTGAGCAAAAAGCTCAGTAGGAATTATACTCTATCATCAGGCATAGTTTAAGTGATTAACAAGTAAATTACAGTTTCATATGCCATGCTAATAAGAGAAATAAATGACGATATAAAGAAACAACGATAATAAAACAGATCTTGCAAGGTCAAGAAATATAAAGGAACAGAATGGTAATACTTAAGAGGAATAACAAAGATAAGAATTTACTACAGGAGATTACGATAAAGAGTTGGCCATATCAAGACGATTCAAGTCATGTCAAGCACGTATGTAATTTCATTTCCACGTCCAAGTAACAACAAGTAAAGTAACAACAAGTAGAGTATAGAACAGTGAAGAGTGGAAAGTGCAACGTAGTAGAGAGTAGTGGAGAGTAGTGAAGAGTAGTGGACAGTCCTAGATTTAACTCATGTCATAGTACTGGTGCCAAATGACACACCTAGTCAATCACCTCCCCGGGGGTACACGTAGTGTTCGGGCGCTCCTCCCATGACTAGACCGAGCCCTTAATTGTTTGCCAGACATTGATTTCTTTGGATCAAAGATCCCACGAATCTAGACTTCCACAATTTATGGCCAGAATTCCAAGGTTTGAACTATGTAGCAATAACAATTTCAAGTAGGAAGGAGATTCATTTCTGAATTTCAAGGTAAGCACAATCATCAAGAAGATTGAAAACCAAGTCACAATAAGAGTTAATCGTGTTGCGCTACTGTAGTACAGCAGTTAAACAGTAAGCTAATGAGCATATTAATCCTAATTACAAGCCAAATTAACAAGAATTAAGTTTTACGTTAAGCCAAGATGCCAAAAAGAATGATTCAAGATGATAAGCTAATGAACAAGATCACGTAAGTCGCGTAGGCACGAATAACAAGCAATTAACAAGAATTTAGTTGCATAATTAGACATTTATTAAGTGGGTTTCTATTTCACTAATTACCATTAATGACATGAAAAAGAATGCATTAGAACCAGTATTAAGTCACTCTCTGTGGGGATAAACGGTTCGGATTGGACCTTATATCCCCTGGGCTTAAACAGGGCTGAACGGGGGTCAAAGGCTGAAGCAGGGAGTTGGGCGGCTCCTGTTGGGCCGCCCAAGTGCTTGGGCGGTTCTGTCTGGGCCGCCCAAAGGGTTGGGCGGTCAGGTATGGGCCGCTCATCCCTGGCCCTGCCAGTTGTGTGGTCCTCTGGGGACCTTTTATCCTGCCAGGGGGATATGTGGTTACTTATGGACCATTTATCTAGATATGTGGTCAGTTTGGAACCGTTCATCCTGGGATGTGTGGTTCTTCATGAACCGTCCATCCAGGATGTGTGGTCTATCGTAAGACCGTCCAAGTTATGTGGTTGCTCCGGGACCTTATATCTAGGTATGTGGTTAGTTTGGAACCGTTCATCCTAGGATGTGTGGTTCGTGAAAGACTGTTTATCTCAGGCCATGCCAAGGTCAAAAGTGGTCAACAGAGATGTGCGGTCTATCGTAAGACCGTCCATCCCTGGGTCGATTCCGGTCATCCCTGTCGCGTCCGGTGAACGCCGGGAAGTGAGGGTTTGCTAGGGTAACACTAAAACGCTAATAACTAATGGTAATGGACTCCAAATGAGGGGATTTTGGTACCGTTGGAAAGCTAACAGAGAATACTATCTAACAGTAAGGCCAATTTCAAATTATCTTGCCGAAATCAAGGTTTATTAAGGAAAGAACACGGGAACCCTAATTCTGACATGCTGTGACTAAAACGTAAAATTCTCTTAACATACAGAACGAAAACTGGGGCTTCTTATGCCAAAAGAAAGCCACTCCGATGCTGAATCCAACCATATAAGGTATGGTACATGTGGATCAGGATTAACACTTCGAAATCAGTCGAAATCAGAAATCAACTCGGAAGAACACATCAAAACTAGGTCTAAACATGCTGTTACTACGAACAGAAATTCTCTAAACATGCTGGATGGAATTTAGGGCTTTTATAATCAATGGAAAGAGCACGAAAAACTATACAAGATGCATGGATCAATTTCATATTTACGTCCTGAAATCAGAACTAAATCGAAGAAGGAACAATGTTAACCCTAATCTAACATGCTTCTACTAAACCTCGAAATACTCGCAGGATACTACATGATACTTGAGGCTTTATATATCAAAAGAAAGAGGACTTCATGCTGAACATTTTGATATATGATTTGATGTTTGAGCCCGAGAGAACCTACCTCAATTTTATGAAGAACAAGGAAGAACAAAGGAGGAAGAAAGAAAGAAGGAAGCCGACACCCACGCACTCAACGCGAGATATCTCCCAGATCTGAAAACTTCAGCGAATGCCGCGGCTACCAAATGAGAATAGACTGGAAGGGCTTCATTTTGATAGTTTATACACGTTCTGGGATAGTCTGTGGTGAGAGGAATCGACGCCACAAGAGGCGTGTTGGACAAGGCGCCGCCAAGCAAGACCAAGTCAAAACTCGACCAGCCGCCTCAATTAGGGTTAGGGTTTCGAGCAATTTTTAGAGGGTTATTGAAGTTAAGATCATGGCCTTTAATTTGACATAAATTTCAGATCAAATGGTTGAGTATTAAGGTCGGATTTTGTGTTTGAAGTCAAGGTTAGGTAAAGGTTGAAAGTGTGGATTTTTCACTTAATTCTTTAAATAGATCTTGCTACGGATTGTTACTGGGTTAATCCCAGAAGACAAATTTGTTACATACACTTCCAGAAACCTAATTACCATTTTTATGGATTTTTATCACGTAGAAGAATTTTCGATGGTACTATTCCAAGGACTAAAATATTATTTAATGGAACTCACTTAAACGATAAATAGATTTAATTACAGATTTTTACTGATAAAACTCAAGAAGGCAAAGTTGTTTCATAAATCATTCTCTATCAATTTACTATTTTTCTAGATTTTTTGAGAAAGTCGAAATTACGCTAGCACTATTCACTGAGGAATATAATATTAATTTTCGAAATTCATTTATCTAAATTAAAAATTCACTATTTCAATTAAATTTCAGATTTTTAAAAACCGGGGTGTTACACCCTCCCCCACTTAAAGGAATTTGGTCCCCAAATTCACCGACTATTATCAGTTATGTGAATGTTCGAACTAAGATGATCTTACTCATTAAAATAATGTTAACTATACAATTGATGACGAAAGGAATTAGCTAACTAAGATGATCTTATTCATTAAAAATAGCATGTTAACTATACAATTAAAAGAATTAACTATAGCTAGGGGTAAAAGAGAACGATACCATATACTAATACTACGCTTCTTCTTCTTATTACGTCGGGTTTCCTTACGACGGACTCGCGAGCCTTTCGCGAAACCGAAACTTAACTTACCGGAACCACTCGGTTTCATTTTAAGAATTGGCTTAAAAACTTGCAAGATAGTTATATGGTTAACCTTTCATTACCCTTATGTGTAACGCAACACAATCTTGCATATATTCTATTACTTACCCCACGATACTACCCAATCTCACCAGGTCGGGTTCTAAGACTTTAACAAGGTTAGGGGTACTATGCACCTAGACATGACCAAAACTCGGTACCTGGCGGAGATAATCGATCCGAAGACCACTCGTGCAAGTATGCGATCTTCCCGAGAGACGTAGCCTAACGTCCGGATAACATCTTTTGATATACCGGGTCATTGGGATGCAAGGCAAAACTTAGGAAGCCTAGAACTTAGGAAAACCTATACTCTTGGACAAAATCCAAGGGACTCAGGAAAGGAGACACTGACAAATCCAAGTGACTCAGGCAAGGAGGCTCTGATACCAAAACTGTCACGCCCCGAACCGATAGCAGCGGAAAGCGATGCTCGGAACGTGGCAAGAGACAAGTCACGATAACAAGAGCCGAAGATAAATAATCACAATAAAATACAAAGAGGCTAGACACACATTTGAGAAATACGAACTCTTATTAATTTAAAAAGATATATTTTGACACCACTTACAATAAAAGATTCAAAATAAATAACAAAAAGAAATAACTAGACTAGCTAGACTCAAGAAAATGAAAGAGCAGACTCCAACTCTAGGTTCCAGGTTCCACTCGATCACACTGATCCATTTCCCAATGCACGTACCGATACTCGCATAACCTGAAAAGGGTTGGAAGTAGGGGTGAGCAAAAAGCTCAGTAGGAATTATACTCTATCATCAGGCATAGTTTAAGTGATTAACAAGTAAATTACAGTTTCATATGCCATGCTAATAAGAGAAATAAATGACGATATAAAGAAACAACGATAATAAAATAGATCTTGCAAGGTCAAGAAATATAAAGGAACAGAATGGTAATACTTAAGAGGAATAACAAAGATAAGAATTTACTACAGGAGATTACGATAAAGAGTTGGCCATATCAAGACGATTCAAGTCATGTCAAGCACGTATGTAATTTCATTTCCACGTCCAAGTAACAGCAAGTAAAGTAACAACAAGTAGAGTATAGAACAGTGAAGAGTGGAAAGTGCAACGTAGTAGAGAGTAGTGGAGAGTAGTGAAGAGTAGTGGACATTCCTAGATTTAACTCATGTCATAGTACAGGTGCCAAATGCCACACCTAGTCAATCACCTCCCCGGGGGTACACGTAGTGTTCGGGCGCTCCTCCCAGGACTAGACCGAGCCCTTAATTGTTTGCCAGGCATTGATTTTTTTGGATCAAAGATCCCACGAATCTAGACTTCCACAATTTATGGCCAGAATTCCAATGTTTGAACTATGTAGCAATAACAATTTCAAGTAGGAAGGAGATTCATTTCTGAATTTCAAGGTAAGCACAATCATCAAGAAGATTGAAAACCAAGTCACAATAAGAGTTAATCGTGTTGCGCTATTGTAGTACAGCAGTTAAACAGCAAGCTAATGAGCATATTAATCCTAATTACAAGCCAAATTAACAAGAATTAAGTTTTACGTTAAGTCAAGATGCCACAAAGAATGATTCAAGATGATAAGGTAATGAACAAGATCGCGTAAGTCGCGTAGGCACAAATAACAAGCAATTAACAAGAATTTAGTTGCATAATTAGACATTTATTAAGTGGGTTTATATTTCACTAATTACCATTAATGACATGAAAAAGAATGCATTAGAACCAGTATTAAGTCACTCTCTGAGGGGATAAACGGTTCGGACTGGACCTTATATCCCTTGGGCTTAAACAGGGCTGAACGGGCGTCAAAGGCTGAAGCAGGGAGTTGGGTGGTTCCTATTGGGCCGCCCAAGTGCTTGGGTGGTTCTGTCTGGGCCGCCCAAAGGGTTGGGCGGTCAGGTATGGGCCGCCCATCCCAGGCCCTACCAGTTGTGTGGTCCTCTGGGGACCTTTTATCCTACCAGGGGGATATGTGGTTACTTATGGACCGTTTATCTAGATATGTGGTCAGTTTGGAACCGTTCATCCTGGGATGTGTGGTTCTTCATGAACCGTCCATCCAGGATGTGTGGTCTATCGTAAGACCGTCCAAGTTATGTGGTTGCTCCGGGACCTTATATCTAGATATGTGGTTAGTTTGGAACCGTTCGTCTTGGGATGTGTGGTTCGTGAAAGACCGTTTATCTCAGGCCATGCCAAGGTCAAAAGTGGTCAACAGAGATGTGCGGTCTATCGTAAGACCGTCCATCCCTGGGTCGATTCCGGTCATCCCTGTCGCGTCCGGTGAACGCCGGGAAGTGAGGGTTTGCTAGGGTTACACTAAAATGCTAATAACTAATGGTAATGGACTCCAAATGAGGGGATTTTGGTACCGTTGGAAAGATAACAGAGAATACTATCTAACAGTAAGGCCAATTTCAAATTATCTTGCCGAAATCAAGGTTTATTAAGGCAAGAACATGGGAACCCTAATTCTAACATGCTGTGACTAAAACGTAAACTTCTCTCAACATACAGAACGAAAACTGGGGCTTCTTATGCCAAAAGAAAGCCACTCCGATGCTGAATCCAACCATTAAAGATATGGTACATGTGGATCAGGATTAACACTTAGAAATCAGTTGAAATCAGAAATCAACTCGAAAGAACACATCAAAACTAGGTCTAAACATGCTGTTACTACGAACAGAAATTCTCTAAACATGCTGGATGGAATTTAGGGCTTTTATAATCAATGGAAAGAGCACGAAAAACTATACAAGATGCATGGATCAATTTCATATTTACGTCCTGAAATCAGAACTAAATCGAAGAAGGAACAATGTTAACCCTAATCTAACATGCTTCTAACATGCTTCTACTAAACCTCGAAATACTCGCAGGATACTACATGATATTTGGGACTTTATATATCAAAAGAAAAAGGACTTCATGCTGAACATTTTGATATATGATTTGCTATTTAAGCCCGAGAGAACCTACCTCAATTTTATGAAGAACAAGGAAGAACAAAGGAGGAAGAAAGAAAGAAGGAAGCCGACACCCACGCACTCAACGCGAGATATCTCCCAGATCTGAAAACTTCAGCGACTGCCGCGGCTACCAAATGAGAATAGACTGGAAGGGCTTCATTTTGATAGTTTATACATGTTCTGGGATGGTCTGTGGTGAGAGGAATCGACGCCACAAGAGGCGTGTTGGACAAGGCGCCGCCAAGCAAGACCAAGTCAAAACTCGACCAGCCGCCTCAATTAGGGTTAGGGTTTCGAGCAATTTTTAGAGGGTTATTGAAGTTAAGATCATGGCCTTTAATTTGACACCAATTTCAGATCAAATGGTTGAGTATTAAGGTCGGATTTTGTGTTTGAAGTCAAGGTTAGGTAAAGGTTGAAAGTGTGGATTTTTCACTTAATTCTTTAAATAGATCTTGCTACGGATTGTTACTGGGTTAATCCCAGAAGACAAATTTGTTACATACACTTCCAGAAACCTAATTACCATTTTTATGGATTTTTATCACGTAGAAGAATTTTCGATGGTACTATTCCAAGGAATAAAATATTATTTAATGGAACTCACTTAAACGATAAATAGATTTAATTACAGATTTTTACTGATAAAACTCAAGAAGACAAAGTTGTTTCATAAATCATTCTCTATCAATTTACTATTTTTCTAGATTTTTTGAGAAAGTTGAAATTACGCTAGCACTATTCACTGAGGAATATAATATTAATTTCTGAAATTCATTTATCTAAATTAAAAATTCACTATTTCAATTAAACTTCAGATTTTTAAAAACCGGGGTGTTACATATTTGCTACACACACCCTAGGATTATGGTTTCCTACATCACACACCATAGATCTGATTGCATATACGGATGCAGACTATGTCGGGTGTAAGCTAGACATGAAGAGCACTAGTGAACACTGTCAATTTTTAGGTGGGTGTTTAGTTTCTTGGGCTTCCAAGAAACAACACTTTGTGGCCCTCTCCACTGCAGAAGCTGAGTATGTAGCTGCAGGGAGCTGTGGTACACAGGTGATCTGGATTAAACACCAGCTTCAGGACTACCAAGTAGACCTGGGCTGCACACCCATATACTGTGATAATACTAGTGCCATAAATCTTGAAAAAAACCATGTCTTACATTCTCACACCAAACATATTGAAATCAGACATCATTTTATCAAAGATGAGGTTTCTAAAAACACTTTTGAATTGATCCATGTAGGCACTGCACATCAGATAGCTGACATCTTTACTAAGCCTCTAGACAATGAAAAATTCACCACCTTGAGGAGAGAATTGGGGATTTTTAAAACCCCTTGAATTCTAAATTTTTGGAATAAAATGCATCCATGCTTCTGTGTCCATGTTGAGCTTCATACAGTCCTCATTTGCATGAATTTTCATCCGGTGTTTGTCATATTTTAGTAAATAAGATTGGCATGCATAACCTGTTGGTATATCAAATGATAAGCTGGGAGAAGGTCAGATTTCTTCTGGCTGGAAACCAATATCTTGTGTGAGGTGGTCTTCTGACCTACTCTCTCCACCTGGTACCACAAGCTCATTTACATATAGATCAGGTTCAATGTCCATACATTTTCTTTTCTGCATTTCAATACATTTTGCATTCCAGCTGTCTGCATACCTGATTCATATGGGGGGTGTTCTCGATATGTCTTAGTGTAAGAGGCATTTGCATGTGTTAAGCTGATCGGTTTGAGCTCATCAGTCAGTCAAATTGACAGGGGGAGTTTCTTATCTGTTAGTTTGTGGTCTTAGGAGACTGATTCAAAGGATTTTGAGAGATCTTGTCACTGCACAAAGCTCACTGAGAACCTTATGCAGTTTTTTTCACAAAAGCTAAAAACTCTCAACACTCTTAAATTTCTAAATTTAATTAACTAAAATTTAGCTAAAAAGCTTCTTTCTAATAATCCTGCAAAGACCTAGATAAAGAACCTGAAGACTATCTTCCTACATCATTAATGAACATGGATCACTGTTGACATTTTTATGTCATGAAATCTCCTAAATGTTTGAAACTTAAATTTCTGGAAGCAAACTCCTTGAGGATCAGTACATATGGTATTGTCTTCAAACATCACATACCAAATAAAATAAATTTGTTTAGGGGAGTATCAACATTTTAGAGCAATATTCTGGTTACCGAGAAACTAGACACTTCATCAAAGAAATGAAACACACTCTATGTCATGAAGTGTCAGAATATCTCTTTTTAAAAAGTTTCTAAAAATTTAAAATTCATGGCAGAGCAATAGCATTAAAGTGTTGAGTAACTGGGGATTCCGGCCTCTGATCAAGGTGTCTCCTAACGTCAAAAGATACTTCTATTACAAACTTTGTTCTCTAAAGAGAAGTAATACAGTTATCACACTGAGGAACTGGAAATTCCAGTCTCTGATCAAGGTGTCTTCTCATATATCAATGTGTGATTTACCAAAATTACTCAATGGCAATTTTGCTGCTCAGCATAGAAAAATCTTCCACCCCTCTGAAATAATTTGTAGACTGTTTGTCCTCAATACCTTTGGACCATTCAACAGTAGATGAGCCTCCAGTTACTTGATTAGTACAGCATTTAGACAGCTTTCTCTTGGCATAACTATTTCACCTTGGTCCTCATTCTTATTTCTGTACGATGATAATCTTCACTCTTATTCTTTGTCTTTTCTGCTTATTAGCCATGAGGTCTTTCAGCTCAATCCAGTTATCTTACTAGACTCTTTAAGGGATGCATATGAGATTTTTCTACCACGTGAATTCATTGTCTCTGGTCTCACCATCTTAGCAGTACCATATTTCTCCCTACACTCCTTTTGATGATGTCAAAGGGGGTGAATGGAATTGAGAATGAATTTGAGCATGACGTATGTTCTTGTTGGAAGTCAGTGTGTCAGGGGGAGCTAGTGTGTCATAAGTTAAGTCAGTGTGTCAGGGGGAGTTAGTGTGTGACATTGCATGCATGTCTGATCATCCTCATTTTTATTGACCGCATTAATTTTGATTGGCTCATAGAGTTGTCATCATAAAAAAGGGGGAGACTGTTGTATCCCTGTGGTTTTGATGATGTCAAACACCATAAGTCATAAGTCAAACACCATAAGTCATAAGTCAAACACCTTAAGTCAAACATAATAAGTCAGAAGCCTTCATGAGTCTGTGCATTGGAGGTTGTGCATTTGAGTCATTGGAGTCAGTGTGCCTGCATGAAGTCATGGTTTGTTGCTTTCAAGTCTACCTACATTACTGTTACAAGTCTGTGCATATTTCTCATCTTGCATGAAAGGTCAGTGCACATTACTATTGATGCACATAGGTCGGTGCACATCATTGCTCTTGCATATATAAGTCAGTGCACATCAATGCTCTTGCACATGTAGGTCGGTGCATATGCATACGCCTTGCATATACATGTCGATGCTAATTTTGGCTGTTATAAAACTAAGGTCGATGCATGTTCTGCTTTAAGCTAACTAAGGTCGATGCATGTTTCATCTGCACATAACTAAGGTCAATGCATGTTTTTACTTTAGGGAAACTAAGGTCGATGCATGTTCTGCATTAGGCTTACTAAGGTCGATGCATGTTTCATCTCCACATAACTGGGGTCGATGCATGTTTTGCTATAGGGAAACTAAGGTCGATGCACGTTCTACTTTAGGCAAACTGAGGTCGATGCATGTTTTGCTTTAGGCTAACTGAGGTCGAAGCATGTCTTGCTTTAGGCAAACTAAGGTCGATGCATGTTTTGCTTTAGGCTAACTGAGGTCGAAGCATGTCTTGCTTTAGGCAAACTAAGGTCGATGCATTGTTTTCTTTAAGTTAGCTAAGGTCGATGTTCATTTTAGTCATATGCATATAAGGTCTATGTGTTGTATCCCTGTGGTTTTGATGATGACAAACACCATAATGCAAATGTCAAACACCATAAGTCAAAAGTCAAACACCTTAAGTCAAACAAATCATGTCTGAAGCCTTTATGAATCTGTGCATAGGAGTCGGTGCATATTGTCATCTTGCATGACTAAGGTCGGTGCAAGTGTGTCTTACGCATGACTAAGGTCGGTGCATATTTCGCATCCTGCTTAACAGAGGTCGGTGCAGTTTTTAGCCATATGCATACAAAGTCAGTGCATATTCTGCCTTACGAATGTAGATGGTCAGTGCATTATTTGTTCCATAGAATATCAAGTCCATGCACATCTGCAATAAGCTTAAAGAGGGTCGGTGCAGCTTTCACCTTGTACATACAAGGTCCGTGCACATCTGCATTAAGCATAAAGAAGGTCGGTGCAACTTTCGCCTTGCACTAAACTAGGTCCATGCACACTTTCTTTGTGTGATACAAGGTCGGTGCACGTTTGTCCTTGTGCCATACAAGGTCGGTGCATTCTTTGTTAATATGCATATCAGGTCGGTGCACCTTCTGCTGGTCCGCAAACGAAGTCGGCGCATGCGGTGTTAGTCTTCATGCAAGGTCAGTGCATATTTTTGTATCATGCAAGTCTGTGCATTTTTTTGCCATACGCATACAAGGGTCAGTGTACATTTTAGGTCCATGCATATAAGGTCCGTGCACTCCACTGCTTAGAGTCTATGCGAGGTAAGGCCAGTGCATATCATCATACAAGCTAACCCTCATGACTGTTTCTTTGCCAGGTGAGCCATATGATCGAGCATCTACTGAGCAACCTGCGAACTTACCTTATGTGGAATTTAAAGTACCATATTAATGGCACGTGATCCAAGGCAAGGAGCAAACCGGATGATTCTGCCACGTTGATTGGTCTGGTACCACGATTCTGACATGTGGGACCTCGAAGGATTAGATCTGCATGGAAGTTTGGGCGGGAAACGTGGTATCCACGCACCCATCGTCTGCTGCCTATAAGAGAGGATCGAAAGGCTGGAGAAACAAGGAGGACAAAAGAGAGAGAAGAGAATATCTGAAGCCTTTGCCAGTGCCGAAACTCCCCATTCGAGACGAGAGAAAAATCCAAGAGAAAAATCAAAAAGAGAGAGAACCAGATCAGAAAGAGAAGACCCTGAGTGATCGCCAGTCTTGAGTCTGGAAGTCTGCTTCTACAGAAGCTTCATTGTTGTTGTTTCTGGGTGATTTTTCTCTTTGTTTATTTTCATCTTCGAGTTTTTCGCCTTTTCAATTCCACTTTGTTACCCTCTAAGTTCACTTGGAAGAAGGGAGAGGTACTCTGGTTTCCCTCCATCGTGTTTGGAGGAAGAGAGGAACGATCCTCTGGTTCGTGAGTTGCTCGGAGCAATTCACAGGGTTCCCTTTGTTGAGTGCAAAGGAAGGGTGGTTGGACCTCCAGTGATTCTTCTGGTCTTCAGAAGAGCGAGGAGAGTGTTCCTCGGGGCAAGCTGTCAGGCTGCGGGTGTTAGCAGACTGAGTCTGTGATTTCTGATGCTTAGTGTAAGGAAGCCTTACTCCGGAGGAGTAAGGGGTGGACGTAGATTGCAGATCACAATTGAACCACCTTAAAAAGCTCTCTGTCTCATCTGTGTGGATTGGTTGACTGATATCTCAAATTAGCTTTAGCACGTCAGCTGTTCGATCATTGTTTCATCATAACTCTCTTTCTCGATAAGCTTTTATCTATCTATCTGTTCCGTGCTCAATCTGGAAGGGTTTCTTTATTGCATTTCAGATTACATAATTTGTTTCTTCAAATTACTCTGAATTGGGAGTGATCTATCCATCCCATCCTTCTAGCTCACTTTCTGTGTGAAGTATCAATTGGTATCAGAGCAGGTTACCCAACATGTGGTCCAACAACCAGGGTAAATCTGAATCTAGCACCCCTCGCAATTTCATGGCTGAGGGACATTCTATTAGCCGCCCTCCTTTCTTTGATGGTAATAATTACTTTTACTAGAAAAACAGGATGGAAGTATTCCTGAGAGCACAGAGCCACGAACTCTGGAGAGTGATCACGACAGGACCATACGACCTCCCACAAAATGAAGATGCGTGGACAAATAATCACATCAGGCTTTCAATGGTCAACTGGTCGGCTCTAAACATAATTTAATGCGCAGTACATCCAGAAGAGTACGCTAGGATCTCAGCCTGCTAGACAGCCAAGAAAATGAG
>JAHNEJ010000589.1:0-41016 GCA_022559845.1 Amorphophallus konjac | reverse complement strand
TGATTTATCGTATCTGCATGATTTTATCTTGTTCTTTAGAGCTAAGACATTAATCACTTTAACATTGCTTTCATGTTGATGCAAAGATACCTACTGGGTGAGTGTGCTCATTACCTATTTTCTAATCTTTTCAGGAAGTACCAGTGGGTCAGATTTGGATTCAGGTCATTCCAGTGATGAGTCCGAGAGCGATTAAAGAGTGAAGACTTAGGAAGTTCAAAATGTCTAGATTGAGTCTATGTAATTTTCTCTTATTGAGTCTAGCAAATTTAAGAAAGTCAATGTCGCATGTATTTGAATTAGGGTTGTTATTATTAATAAAAGTGAAGGTTTGAGTAAGTTATTGTGCAATTACTTTGTGTGATTATTTTACGCTCTGATTATTCTTACTTGCAAGAGACTTACCATGCCGGCTGTTCGCGTTCTCGATTGTTTCCGCTGCATAATCTCGGGGCGTGACAGATACGGACCAGCTTCTCCTGGGTTCAAGTGCTGGCGGCCTACCGGGGGTTGCCTGACTTCCATAGGGAGAGAGTAGAGGCGATGGGATTCGGCCCCTTCCTCAGCATAGAGCTGGGGCGGCCAGATTTGATCCTGATCCTGGTGCTGAAGGCGAGATGTAATAGACGGAGCCGGGCATTCTTGATGCCCTGGGGGCATCTGGTGTCGAGTCTAGAAGATGTGACGAGGATTGCTAGGCTGAGAGTTGATGGAGAGGCGGTGAGTGGGGTGACCCTCCCTGACTATGGAGACCTAGCCCGTAGACTTCTAGGCTTAGAGACAGTGGTAGCTGACCCTAGGGATTGTAGGATGATCTGCAAGATATAGCTGATGGGTGCCCTTGGGTTAGGAGAGGCTCGGCAGAGGATGGGTGAGTCTTTAGAGGAATTTGTGGATAGGATGACCATGAGGGCTAGAGCAGCCTATTGCCAGGACCCGACCCAGAGAGGGAGGGTAGATAGGGATTTGAGGAGGTTCCTATTTCTGATGCTAGGGAGATTGTTGTTGGGGACGAAGGGGAATGACATGAATTGCCGATTTCTAGGACTCCCGGAGGACTTGGACCAAGTGGGGCGGTACGTCTGGGGTGCCGCTCTACTGGCGCACTTGATAGTTGATATGTCCATGGGGACATGTCATGAGACAACTGTCAGCGTCTTCTCACCTTTCCTTCAGGTATGCAATTTTTTTGTTATTTTCATGCTTGTGCTTACAATGTGTGCTTATGCTTATGAATGCTTATGATTATGATTATGCTAATGATTATGGATGCAGGTGTGGAGCCACCTATACATGCCGATGGACCGGGTTGGCCCTCGACACACAGACGCATACCCCTTGGCACGACGCTGGCTGCCATGGATGACCGGCGCACCACACGCCTACGAGCTGAGAGTTGTCAGGCAGGAGTTCCGACACTACCCCGCTTCCCTGGTGTGTGTAATTATGATGCATTTTACTCTATTTCCTGCTTATTATGTTATGATAAGATGATAATATGTGTGCATGTAGGCTGTGTGGAGACCTTATCTGGGGATGCCTGATGAGGGCCAGCCTTGGGTTGCAGCGGGTCGACCTTTGTTTGGGCATGACATCTAGGTTCACTACCTGAACGAGATCGAGCCATTGCAGTTGAGGTTGGCAATGAGGACGCTAGGCCTACACCAAGAGTGGGTCGACATAGCAGAGCCACACGGCATCGAGCGAAAGACCCAAGGGCAGATGATTGTGACGGAATGGTGGCTGCGATTCCCGGAGCAGTACGTCGACTGGCAGAGGGGTGCGACTCCGGTCGTCTCCCATGCGTCGGATAGTTCGACGTATTTACAGCGCTACTGGGAGACATACGCTGGTCGGCCTCAGATGAGGCCAGTGGGGGTACGTATGTTATGAATGCATGCTTTCTATTTTAATGCTATATGCTTATTGAGATATGCAACTAACCAAGATACGACGAATGCAGGATGCACGGGATGCAGTGGCAATGGACATGCAGGTTCATCTCCACAGTGTAGAGGCCCAGCTTGCGACTACACGGGCAGACTTGGAGGCCCTGGTGAGTATGCATTGACTATATGCTATTAATTATTCTTGAATTCTTGGTGTTTGGCCACTAACAGTCTCAATTAATGCAGCGTGCCCAGCAGGGAGCAGCAGTAGGAGGAGCAGGAGGTGCTTCTTCGAGCGCGAGGGACCCGGCTGCTGAGATCACCTCATTAGAGGAGCGTCTGGCAGGAGCAGTGGCGCGGGCCGAGGCAACGGAGCGTGACTTGGCTGTACGGGTTAGTTCACAAATAATATTCATACATGCACATTATTTCCTTGCAAAAAAATATATCAGTATGCTTATGAAATATGATGAATTATGCAGGCTAAAGAGTTACAAGAGGCGCTCACTCGGGCCGCTCTAGCAGGGACCGAGCTCGTGATCCGTGACCAGTGGGTCACAGAGTTGGAGGAGGCAGAGAGGAGGCGGCGAGAGATAGAGGAGCTACCTCGAGAGTCGATCGAGCTACAGATCCTCTTCGGGGTGGAGAGGAGGGAGCGAGCCCGAGAGAGGGAGGAGTTGTCGAGGGAGCAGCTTGAGCGCGAGCGAGAGCTGTCAGAGCTGAGGATCCGCCTCGGTGCCCTCTAGGAGCGCTTACAAGCGGTAGAGGAGCGCTACCGGAGAGGCCGGGAGCGGGCGCAGCGATAGGGGCATCCTAGTGCCTATTCTAGTACAAGTTACCAGGCCGATTCCTTTACGCAGTAGAGGAACGAGGCGAACGAGCGAGCCCGAGGTGAGAGGTCAACTGCCACCCAGGGGTCGATGAGGCCCACACGAGTTCCTCCAAGGGACAGAGGTGAGGCAGAGAGTAGTGAGAGGAGAGAGGAGAGAGGAGGGTGGTGATGAGAGCTAGAGAGAGATCATTGTACACCACCTCCTTGACATTTTGTACACAAATATATGTATGAGAATGGAATGAAAAGATCATTATTTTGATGTTACCTGAGTTGTTCCTTTTGTGTTCTTTGTGTGCTTGTACTTCTCCTGTCCCTGTGTGTCACACCTTCGCAAACAAGTTAGTTAATCTCTACAACTTGGCCCCTTGCTCAATAAGCAAGTGGATGTCTTTTTGACCTTGGTAGAGGGTCAAGGGGCCAAGCCTTTAATCAACTAAGGCAAAAGAAATGACATGGAAGATGCAATATACGAGCAAGCAAATGCGAATTGGAATTGAAAGATGATCACACGTAATGTAAACAAGCAAATGATTTTTTTTCTTGTGTGTGTGTGTGTGTGTTTTTTTTCTTTTTTGTTTGTTTTGTTTTGTTTTTGCTTCTTTTTTTAATTTTTTTTTGTGAGACTTAGCATGGTACATAGGTCATAAAACCTTACTCATTCACCATCTTAAATTCATTAGCCATTCTTAAATAAGTTAACAAAGGGTCAACGTGGTTGAAGTTTGTGCTTTTACACAAAATCTCGCGTAGCGCATCCTGCTAAGTCCATCTTTGCCATCCCTCAAGCTTATGACATACCGCGGGGAAGAAGAGAAGAGGATGTTGGGGGAATTTCACGAGCGGGTTCGAGAGACCGGGAGACTTCCCTCCCGTACCCTATTGCCTTTTGGGGTTTGGTCTTTGTCTTAGGAAAATTTTGTTACCTTTTGCCCTTATGGATGCATGCTTATGACCAGGGTTTTCCCTACAGGGACTTTGCCCTCTTGACATATTTTTTTGTGTTTTTTTTGATTTTTTGCTTTTCTTTTTTGAGATAAAGAACTAATTCTACTTGGGCTTTTGACATATTATTCCCTTTTCGGCCCTGACTTCCACCTACTAGGGCAGCGGGTAGGTTTGATGGTCTAACCCAAGGCCTCACTCCCCCTCGTGAATCGAAGAGAAGAGAATGGGTAAATACCTTACACTTTTAGTTCGACTTTGACTTTTCTTGGATTTTGGACCGCTTGAGTTTAAGAGCTAAGTGTGTTGTATGTGTGGGTGTTGACCCAAGGTTAAATTACCAAGAGTGGAGAATGAATTAGAGATTTTGATTTTTCAAGTTTCGTGGCCCACGTACCATGCTAGCCTATGATTCTTTTTTAGACTTAAGGGTAGTACTTTTTCAGATAAAGTCCATTCCATGGGTGAGCCAGTTCTTCCCCTTCAGCATTAATCAGTTTGTAAGTGTTGCCAGGATAAACTTCTCGTATTATAAAGGGCCCCTCCCAATGTGGTTGGAGTTTTGAACGGGGTCCACCAGGTTTTACCAAAAAAAAATTGATCACCATTTCACCAACTCTGAATTTTCTCTCAATTACTTTCTTCTGATAAAAATGTGAGAGCATGTTTTGATAAATTCTTGCATGTTCAGCGGCGGTCAGACGTCTTTCATCTAAGAGTTCCAACTGTGTAAGGAGCGATTCATGGTGCTCATCAATAGAGAGCTCCTTGTCCAATTGTACTCTAAGAGAAGGTATAAGAATCTCATAGGGGACTACTGCCTCCATCCCATAAGTAAGGGCGAATGGTGTTTTCCCAGTGGCTATATGAATAGAGGTACGGTAGGCCCATAGAGCTTCAATAAGCTTCTCTAGCCAGTCTGAGAATTTATTAGCTTCACATGTTTTCTTGATGATCTTAATTAAAGTTTTATTGATTGCCTCTGCTTGGCCATTGCCCTGCGGATAATAAGGAGAAGAATGATGCATTGTAATTTTATACCTTTTGCAGAGGTCCGACAGCTCTTGCGAGATAAACTGTGGTCCATTGTCGGTGATGATGGAACTTGGTATGCCGAACATGGCGATGATGTTCTTCATGATGAATTTGTAAACTGTTGACGCTTTAATCTCCACATAAGCTTCTACTTCCGCCCACTTGGTGAAGTACTATGTGGCCGTGAGTATGAATGATTTTGATTTAGTGAAGAGGTTCGCATCACCAAGAGGCTTAATGATATCGAAAGCCCACATGGAGAATGGCCTTGGGGAGGACATAGGATGGAGTGAAGAAGCAGGAGAATGAATCTTGTCGACGTGCAGTTGGCACTTAATACACCTTAGAACATAGATAGAGCAATCCTCTTCTAAAGTGGGCCAATAGAAATCTAGCCTAAGGATCTTCTTAGCTAACATTTGGTTATTGACATGACCCTCACAGACTCTTGAGTGTGCCTCTTCCACGACCTTCCATGATTCGTCATCTCCGAGGCATCTAAGAAGAACACCAGTCAGACCCTTTCTATATAGCACACCTCCAACTAGGTTGTACCTTTGGGCAGCTCTCCTGATTGCTTTCTTTTCTTCTACGGTGGCTTTTTTGGGATATGACTGATCTTGACAAAATTTTGCAATCTTATAGTACCATGGCTTTTCCTCATCAGCCAATTCTTCTTCTAGATCTAAAAGCATGACCTATTTATTCTCAATAATATCTCCTTCCTTAACCTTCTTGAGCAACTCCTCCTTAACTCTAACGAACTCGAGATCCCTAATAGCAGGAGTGAGACACCTATGAATGATGATAGAATGGAAGTTCCGTCCAAGAGGAAAGGATAAGGAGGAAGCGAGTGAAGCAAGAGCATCAACTAAAATATTTTGGTTGCGAGGAATATGGACAAAGGTTGGTTTGGAGAAGAGCTTGGCATAGATAGATGTGAGTTCTTGGGAGGGTTTAAGCTTAGGATCGAGCGTGCGACATTTGGTGAGCACTTGGCGCAAAATAAGCTGACTATCACCTACAATCTGCAATTGGGTGACACCATATAGATGGGCAGCCTCAAGTTCAGCCAGAAGAGCCTCATATTCAGCTATATTATTAGTGACATGGAATGCAATCTGAAAGGCTTGTGGAATGGTGACTCCCTCAGGTGATAAGAGAACAATATCGATCCCCTTGCCATGAGAATTCAAAGCCCCAACAAAATGTAATGTCCACATGGGATCAGAGGGTCGGTTGATGGACATTAGTTCCTCATCTGGAAATTTTGAGCGGACAAGATCAAATCTAGGGAGAGGGTGATGAGCAAGATGTTCTGCTATGGCATAGCCTTTAATCGCTTTTTGCTGAATATAGATGATATTGAATTGAGAAAAGAAGCTTTGCCATCATGCTAACCTATCGGTGAGAACAAATTTTTCAAGAAGGAATTTGATGGGATTCATTCGAGCAATGAGATGGATCTCGTGAGCTAAGAAGTTGTGCTTCAATTTCTGCACCACCCAGACAAGAGCAGCACATGTTTTCTCCATAGCCGTATACTTCTGCTCACAGGGGTTGAGGAGCTTAGACAAGTAGTAGGCTGCCCTCTCCTTACCTTCTTCATCAACTTGCGCGAGGACAACACCTACCGAGTCGTCCAGGACAGAAATATAAAGAACAAGTGGTTTGCTTGGAATTGGTGACCTCAGGACAGGAGGATTAGCTAGATAATCCTTCAATCTATCAAAAGCCGCCTGACACTTGTCATCCCAATAAAACTTGACTCCCGGCTTGTTGAGCTCGTAGAACGGCCTACACGTTTGTGAGTGTTGAGAGAGAAATTGTCAAATAAATTGTAACATCCCGATCAATCCTCGAACTTCTTTCAAATTCTTGGGAGGGGGCATGTCTCTTATTACCCTTGCCTTGTTGGGATCAATCTCGATACCTCTTTTGCTAACAATGAATCCAAGCAATTTCCCTGACGAAACACCAAACACGCATTTCTTGGGGTTCATTTTCAATTGATATTCATACGCCCTTTGTAGCACTTTGGATAGAATCCCAAGATGCTCAATCCTTGTCCTTGATTTCACTACCAAATCATCAGCATACACCTCGATATAAATATGGATCATATCATGAAAAATAGCCATCATAGCCCTTTGATAGGTGGCTCCGGCATTTTTAAGTCCAAACGACATGACCACATAACAATACATACCCCAAGTTGTAGTGAAAGATGTCTTCTCTTGATCCTCCTCAGCCAAGCGAATCTGATTATAACCAGAGAAGCCATCCATAAAAGAGAGAGTATCATACCCTACCATATTATCAATTAAAACATCTATGTGAGGGAGGGGGAAGTCATCCTTAGGACACGCGCGGTTAAGGTCCCAGAAATCTATGCAAATCCTTACTCTTCCATCTTTCTTCATAACCGGGACAATGTTAGCCACCCAATTGGGATAGAGGATGACTCTAATGAACCTAGCCTTATGGAGCTTATCGACCTCTTCTTTCATTTTTAATGCCATATGTGGGTGGAAACACCTTAACCTTTGTTTGACCAGGACAGACCCTAGCTTAAGTGTTAAGTGATGTTCAACTAGCGCAGGGTCCAGACCCGACATATCCTCATTGTTGTGCTATGTGGTTTTGATGATGTCAAACACTATGAATCAAATAATGTCATGATTTTGATATCATGAATTTGATGTGTGCGTGCTTGAATGTCAATGCTATGTGTGCTTGAAGAATTGCTACGTTTGAAGAATAGGATAGCTCCGGTCGACTTCACAAGCACCCAACTCGAGTTAACCAGCAAGCAGCAACTAGCAGTTATGTAACAGCACAGTAGCAGCATAACAGTAACCAGTAGCTCAGTAGCCCTAGAAGAAGTCCATAAGAAGAAGCCTCCAACCGTTGAAAAATCAAGGCTGAAAAATTATCTCAAGTTAGCTTTGTACCCCTTGAAGAATAAGGGTGACAAATATCCCTTACGGGTGACAAACAACCTCTTAAGGGTGACAAATAACTCCTTAGTGGTGACAAATATCTTGGAGGCTTGCTATAAAGAAAACTTTGTGAAGGAGAGTCGATGCAGGCACTATAGCGAGTCGACTCCAATCAAGTCCAGCCAGTCAATATCAAGAAGTCAATGTCAACTCTCAAGTCAGTTAAATCTTAGCTGGTCAGCTAGTCAAGTTCCAATTTATTTAGTCAGTCAAGGTCAGCATTTTTTGGTCAGTCAAAGTCAGCATAGTGACAAAGAGCTTCAACGTGACAAAGGGCCACTGCCTGTCACCTATGGAGAACAAGGATGTAAAAGACAGTCTTATGGGTGACAATTAGGTTGTTAAGGCTACATAATAGGTTGTCAGGGTGAATGCTCTAAAAAGCAAGAAGAAGAGTTGACTCAAGAGGACTCTCGAGTCGACTCCAAATAGAAGAAAATTCACAGTATGAAAGAAGATCTTTTAGCAACAGAATAAGGGTGACAAATAGCTAGTTAATGATGACAAATAGTTGGTTAGCAGTAATAAATGGCTAGTTTGTGGTGAAAAATGGCTCATGGCCGTGACAGTTGAAGAATGATCAAGTTGGTCGAAGAATTTGATTGTCTATGAGTTTTCTAACCCTACTAGGTTGAATCTGGAGGTCCATTGAGCATTAAACGACCCTGATTGTCCTTGTTCTAGATCATGAAATTGGATTGATCTCCAGTTCTGATGGCGTCCGATAGTGAATGGGTCAAGCAGTAGCGGCTGTGTACTTAGTAGCTGAAACTGCACTCCAATGGGTTAAGAAGGAATTCAAGATCTGATGTTGTTGATCGTATGTCTTTGGAGCTCTGGCTTGCACAACTATATACAAATGTATGAGCTTATTCCGGCACCTACAAAGAAGAAGGAGAAGCTGCAGACCAGGAAACAAAAGGGACCAGTAGAGGCTACGAGGAAGATAGAAGAAGAAGAAGAAATTGAGAATCTATGAAAGAGCTGAAAGAGATGTGGATAAGAAGGAACTGCAATGGAGTTGGAGCTGTGAAGTATCACCGGTAGCTGAAGGAAAGCGAAGGTAAAAAATAAACTCTTAAAGGCCACAAATATCACCTATGGCAGGGCCTTAGGCTATGGAGAAAACAGCAGCAGCGACGGCTCTTTGTCTAAGGCTGACAAATAGCTCTGTATGGCTGACAAATAAGTTGTTAAAAGTGAATAATGGCTGGGCAACGGTGACCAATGGGTAGCAGCGTGAAAGCTAAAGGAAATCACGTGAATTCGATCTGCAAATGATTGGCACGTGATCCTAGGAGGGCTGGCTCGTCTCTAGAGTATTCCAGAGAGAGAATATTCTTTTCTGACACGTGGACCAATAGAAGTTTTTCTTCTTAGAAATATTTTTTCAAAAAATAAAAATATATCATCTCCGTGAGAGAAGAGTGTGCGGCAAGGAGAGCAGCGAACTGGAGAGCAGCGGCGAGCAGAAAAAGAAAGAAGAAGAAGAGTGAGAAGAAGACGAAGAAATAGAGAGAGTGCTGCGAAGAAGAAAAGGAGAGTCATCCACGAAAGAAGAAGAAGAATAGAGAGTTTCCCATTCAGAGAGAGAGAGAGAGAGCAAGAGAAGTAGAGTACCAGAATTATATTCAGTGCTTCCAGTGGAAGCTACAGATCTTCGTGTTTCTATTTTGATCCATTGTGTTGTTCTGTTCAACATTTTATCTTTGTTATTTTCCTTTTTCATTTTAACTAGTGTCTTTGCCTTTTGGTGCACTGTGCACGCAAGGTGTTTGCACACAACTTACCCTATGTGTGGTTTGCTCTGGGAAACCAAAGTGTGGAGGTGTTCCTCCGGGTTCCCTCTGAGTCTATCAGAGGAAGGGAGATCTGTTCTCCGGGGTCCCCTCTATGCTTCAGAGGAAGAGAGGATTGGTCCTCTGGTTGTGGGCAACTGGGTGTTGCTCATGTTTCCTTCTGAGTCTATCAGAAGAAGGGAGGAGAGTGTTCCTCCCGGTCAAGCTATTTGACAACGTTTGTTGCAGACTGAGTCTGCGTTCTTGCTTGTTGCAAGGGAAGCCTCACTTAGGTTAAGTGAGGGGTGGACGTAGGTCTGTGGGTAGCAGACCGAACCACCTAAAAATTCTATGTTGTGGTTTGCATTCGTGTGATTGTTCCTTCTTATCTACCTCCCTTCACAAGTTAGTGCTGAACTATTTTTCATTATACGCCATGTGTTTGAATCAAGTTCTGTTTGATCTATGTTGGATATGTGAGATAGCCTTCTCTTTGTTATTGTACTCTTGTCATTATCGTTCACATAGTGCTCATCAGATCTCATCTGAGCTCGAGTTTTGACAACTAATTCTTAACTGGTTTAGAATTTCAAATTGAGTTTAATTTTTTATATAGGATCTATTCACCCCCCTTCTAGATCCTGCTGCACACACTTCGTGTATCAACACATCCAACTGTAGTCATCAGAGCACACAACAATTGGTATCAGAGCTGCTCTCTGATCTTGTTTCAGATTTAACAATCTGCAGAGAAAAGATCGGTGTGCTTCATTACTGCTTGTTTTTATCATTCTGAATTTGTCTTGATGGATTCTTTGCCCGTTTTTGATGGATCTAACTTTAAGAAGTGGCTAGGAAACATTTGCACATTCGTTAATGCTCTTAATCCAAAGCTTTGGCTTCTAATGGCTCATGGTCCATACAAATTTCCCAAGGACACGTCCTAATGGACCAATGCTCATAGGATGAAAAATAGTGATAATCTTAGAGCTCTTAATATCTTGAATAATGTTGTTGATCACAATGCCTTTCCATTTGTCTCTGATTACAGGAATGCCAAGGAGATCTTGAACAAGCTGACTGCCATATATAAGAAGCAAGAGCAACACGTGCCTCATGGTTGGCAACATACAAATCAATGAAGGTGAAAATGAGGATGAACAGGTAACTTCTATGTTTGAAATTTTTTCTATAGAAGATTGGGAGAATGCTTATGGTGAATTGATAGAGATGAATGAAAAGTTGAGAAAATAAAATAAATCCTTGAAAAAGAAATTACATGATGTTGTCTATTCTGGCAATGAAAATAAAGATGTTGAAATTCTGGAATCTGAAAATGATTGTCTTAGAAAACAATTGAAAAATCTTGGCACTGTTAGTTCAGAGCTGGATAAATTGAACTCTGAAAATGGAGTTCTCAGAAAATACATTGAAGAAGATGAAGAAAATTTTAAAAAACTTGAAGAGAACAAACTAATTTCTGAGAAATTTGAAGCTGTCAATGTGATAAATGTGGAACTTCAGAAAAACACCAAAAAACTTGAAACTGAAAATACAAAAATCAAAAAGAAAGCTGAAAATGTGTGTTCTAGTAACTCTTCATGCAATAATTGTTGATTCCTGAAAGAGTTAAATGAAGGTCTTCACCTTGATCTAGAATGGCAGAAAGAACTAATTGCTTCCATAAGAGAGGAAAACAAAAATATGCTAGACAACAACTTAGAATTTGAACAAAGAGAGGAAGAGCTGAATGAAAAGTTAAGTTTTGTGTCTAATGATAAAAAGCATATTGAAGAAATCAAAATTTTGAAAGAACAAAATGAAAATATGAAAGAATTGAACACTGCCATTTCTGATAGAATGCTAATTTTGGAAAAAGGAAAATCTGTTGTCACAGATGAATCTAAAAAATTGTTGATTCTACAAAAAGAGAATGCAGACTACAAATCTCTTAATGAAACCCTGAAAATCAGAATGGAAGAGTGTGAGGAAGAAATAGTTAATTCTAAAATATTAATAACTTCCCTGGAAAAATAAGTGTTTGGTTTGAATAACTCTCTGTCGAGGTTAGTAAATGGAAAGAACAACTTGGATAAACTTCTCGGCAATAAAATTAACTTTCAGAGAGAGGGGCTGGGCTTTAATCCAATAAATAAAAAGAGCTTTGAAAATAAACTCCAAACATCTTTTGTGTGTAGCTCTGAATCTAACAGCACCTCAAACCCACCAATCTTTCAATTTACTGCTCAGAAAATAGAAAAATAGACTGAAAAATTGAAAAAGGCCAAAAACACTCATGCTCCCACTATGCATATTGTACATAAGTCTACCATACACACACATGCACACAAGAAAATTCCATGCCATTATTGTGGTAGAGGTGGGCACATAATGAATGATTGCCATATCTTGAAATCTGATGATTTAAATGCATGCGAGAGAATGAATGCATCTAAAAATGTCAAAATGTCTTTGTCTCAAAATTCTCATGTGCATGCTAAAAATGGTTATGCTAAAAAACATGTTGTCCATAAAAGGACAATTCATTATTTTTTTATTGTGAAAAATCTGCTCATGAAATGCATGGTTGCCTTGTCCGGAGAAATGATGAATTGAGGGCTTGCAGAAAAGCCAATGTCTCGAAGAGGCCAATTTTTTTTTCAAACAAGAGGCCTTATTGTCATCATTTTAAGAAGACCGTCCATACAGTCAAGGACTGTTGGCACATGAAAAGGAAACAAAGTTTCCAGAGTAGAAATGGCAAAATTCCTGTTCACCCACAGAGATTTCATGCATATTCTATGAATAAGAACATGAATGCTTTAGTTACTGTCACTACTGTGGGAGATTAGGACATGTCATGGATAACTGCTTCTGGAGAGGGGGATTTCCGCAGCCCACCACAAAGGCAGCCCAACAAGACCCACAAGGTCCAACTAGGCGAGCCCGCCCGAGTGATAGCCCACAGGGCCCACTTAGGGAAGAAAAGCCCAATAAACAAGACTCGAGGAACTAACTCTCCCCGGCGGCCTTCTAGGCTCGGAGGGCCCGAGACAACTGTCAGGTCCCAAGGAAGGTCCGGCCTAAAGCCCTCTCCCCGTCCGAGAGAGATAGGCTCTAGCCGACCTATCCGACCCCACCTTCGCCGGGCCATGCCTATCGCTCGGACAAGAGCTAGCATCCCCGAGGCTCGGTAAGGCCGGTTGATTATCCGCATGTGCAGCCGTTCAGAGTCCCCCGCCAGCGGGAGAGTCAGGGGAGCCGCCGGACTCCAAGGGGATAACGTTCCCACGATCAGTCCATGAAAGCCCCCGTTAAAGACGTAACTCCCGCCGGGAACCCCTCAGCTTGCAGGACTCCTGAAGGCGGCGCACTATTTAAGCAAGGGATACCCTCCGGAAGAAGGTAAGAGAAACAAGGCATTCACACACCCTAAGCTCCTGAGCACGATTCGCTTCACCCTCTGGTGGAGAGGATTCTCGCGCATCAGCTCTCTCCTCCCCCCATTATCGCTTCCACCATAGCTCTACTGACTTAGCCATCGGAGGGTTTTCCCCCAGGGAGATCCCCTGGGCCCTCTGATACGTTTCCCTCTCTTGCAGATTCATCTTCTGGTGATCCATAGCCCGCTCAGGACTCAGCGCGAGATCTCGCCTCTTCATCTGGCGCCGTCTGTGGGAAACGCACGAAGAGCCAAGATGGTGAGAAGAAGCTCAGGGAGGAGATCCGCCGATGGGAAGGGTAAGGCTATGGCAGCGGCGGGAGGCGCCCCCTCTAGGGTCTCACAGAGCCCCCCCTCCAACGCCAGCATCCCCACCAACAGGCCACCACCCCCCCCGGCGGAGACAGGGGCACCCCTCGACGGTGGCGCCAACGCCTTCCAGGCCCTCAACGAAAAGATGGACGTCCTCGTGGAGCTCATGAGGGCCCAGGCGGCTAGGGACGCAAGGTCCCGCGCCCCGTCAGGAAGTCCCCCTCGAAGGAGTGCGACGCAGCACACCGCCGGAGGCCGCTTCACCCTCCGCGGCCGACAGCTCCTCCGCAACGACGTCGGAGGACCCTCGCATGCTCCGCCTATGGAGCAAGAGGCTTCCTCCACGCCGAGGAGAGGGAAGCAGGGGGCGAGGCCGCTGCGCCCGGGCACCAGTACTCCGGGAGATCGCCACGACGCCCCCCCCCCCCCAGCCCCACGGCGCGACCGCAGCCAGAGCTGTCTCTCCGGCTACGAGATTTTGAAAGACGGTTCGCAGAGCAAGAGCGCGCCCTCCGCGCCCTGCAGAAGACCTCTTTCCCGGAGGACGAGGATAAATCTCCTTTCTCCGAGTACATCTTGAAGGCAGAGGTCTCTCCCAGAGCCTCCATCCCAACCTTCAAGCTCTACGACGGCCAGGGTGACCCAGCCGACCACTACGATAGCTTCGACGCCCTGGTGACCCTGCATGGAACGCCGGATCCCATCAAATGCCGAGCCTTCGCGGCCACCCTGGTCCAAGGCGCTCAGGCATGGTTCCGGGCCCTCGCCCCTGGGTCCATCCGAGACTTCAGGCAATTTGGGCAAATTTTCAAGGAGAGTTTCACCGGTAGCGCCCCCCCAAGGTCAGTAGCAGGGCTCCTGGCTCTCAAACAGGCGCAAGGGGAGAGGCTCCGAACTTATGTCCACCGATTTAATTTGGAAGCCCTCAGGATTCCCCGCCTGGATGTGGCCTCAGCCACAACCGCACTGACCGGGGGCACCCGGGATGAGAATCTCCGCCGCGAGCTTGTCCTCCACCCTCCCTCGACCCTTGCCGAGCTAGTGACTCTGGCACTGCGCCACGCCGAGTGCGAAGAAGTACTCAGCGCCTGCCGAGACGCAACCGGCTCGGGTCGGGAGGGGGACAAGAAGCGGACCTCCGAGCCAAACCCTGGCTCGGGTAAGAAGCGCGATCGAGAAGGAGAGCGCAAGAGAAAGTACGAGCGGTACACCCCCTTGACCGCGCCAGTCTACGAGATCTATGAAGACATCAAAGACTCGGGACTTCTCCGCCAGCCCGAGCCAATGAGGTCAAAGAACCGCAAGCGGGACAGGCATTGCCTGTTCCACGGCGACCACGGGCACCATACCGGAGATTGCCATCAGCTCCAGGACGAGATCGAGCGCCTCATCCGTCTGGGGCATCTAGCCCGGTTCACGACCGGGCACAAAGAAGACCGAGACGCCGCAGAGGAGATCGACAATGCCCCCCGAGGGGTCCACATCAACGTCATCTCCGGAGGAGCGGCATCGGGCGGCGACACTAGCCGAGGAAGGAAACGTCATGCCGAGCGGGCCAGCCGAGCCTTAGAGCCCCCCAGAGGCCCGCTGATGGAGCCCCAGGTCATAGTCTTCTCCGACCAAGACCTAGAAGGGCTGAGCACCCCGCATGACGATGCCCTCGTTATCTCGGCCACGATAAATCACTGTAATGTAGATAGGATTTTGGTTGATAATGGGAGCGCCCCCGATGTATTATCTTATGACTATTTTCTCAAGATGGGGGAAGACCCATCCAAGCTCCGCCCGATCCGAACGCCCCTTTGCGGGTTTAATGGCCTGGCCATCTACCCCGAGGGAGCCCTAAGCCTGTCGGTCACTATCGGCACCCCACCTAAAACCGTTACGGTCATAGTGGACTTCATAGTGATTAAAGGTATGATAACGTACAACGCCATTTTCGGCCGGAAAATTCTCAGCCGAATAAAGGTCGTACCATCTACCTATCACCAAAAAATGAAGTTTCCCACCAAAAATGGATTGGGGGAAGTCCGAGGTAACCAGGCCACGGCTAGAAGGTGCTACAATATCTCGGTGGAAGCCTCAAGGCCGGACGGGAAGGATAAGGGCCCCAGGGGAGTCGAAGGAAAAGCCGTGACCACCGAACCCGGTGGCGAGTTATTAACGGTATTCCTGAACGACGACCCGGCCCTAGGAGTAAGGATCGGCGCCGACCTACCACTAGAGGAACAGCAGCAATACAAGGAGTTTCTTTCTGAGTACGTTCGGGTCTTCGCTTGGTCTGATGATCAACTCCCTGGTATACCAGAGGAAACTGTGATGCACAAACTCAACCTCGATACCACCGTGAGACCCGTACAGCAGCGGAGGAGGAAGCATGCGCCCGAGAAACAAGCAATCATCAAGGCGCAGGTCACCAAGGGACAAGAGACTGGTCTTTTTAGACCGGTCCTGTACCCGACGTGGCTAGCCAACGTCGTCCTGGTGCCGAAAACCACAGGCAAGTGGCGAATGTGTGTAGACTTCACCGATCTGAACAAGGCCACCCCCAAGGACTGCTATCCGCTACCGAGCATCGACCAACTGGTTGACTCAACCTCGGGCAACGAGATACTCAGTTTCCTGGATGCCTATTCGGGTTATCATCAGATCCGAATGAACCCTGAAGATGTCGAGAGGACCGCCTTCATCACCGACTACGGCGTGTACTGCTACACCCGGATGCCCTTCGGATTGAAGAATGCTGGAGCCACATACTAGTGACTGGTCAACCATATGTTCGAGGGACAGTTAGGTCGGAACGTCGAGGCCTACATCGACGACATGCTCGTCAAGACCCCGAGAGCCCAAGACCACTTCACCGACCTCACCGAGACTTTCGGCACCCTCCTGGAGTACAGCATGAAGCTCAATCCCGCCAAGTGCGCCTTTGGAGTAAGATCCGAGAAGTTCCTCGGTTTCCTGGTCACTCAGCGAGGGATCAAAGACAACCCCGACAAGGTCCAGGCCATCCTGGACATGCGCCCGCCCACGTGTATTAAAAACATCCAGCGTCTGACGGGGCGTGTCGCTGCTCTCAGTCGTTTCCTGTCCCGTGCGGCCGAACGATGCTTGCCCTTCTTCAAACTGATGAGGGGGCCCAAGGTAGCATCTGCTACGTTCGCATGGGATGGGGAATGCCAGACAGCGTTCGCGGAGCTCAAAGAGTTCCTGGCTTCGCCCCCGGTGCTTTCCAAGCCCGTCCTGGGCGAGGTCTTGTTGCTCTATCTCTCGGCGACGCCATCAACGGTCAGCTCGGTCCTAGTCAGAAATGACTCGGGAATCGAGAGGCCGGTCTACTACACCAGCAAGGTGCTCAACGAGGCTGAGCGGAGGTACCCCGCAACCGAGAAACTCGTGCTAGCATTGGTTACCTCCGCAAAGCGCCTCCGACCCTACTTCCAGGGGCATCCCATCACCGTGCTAACCGGCGAGCCACTGAAGAAGATTCTGGCCCATCCCGAAGCCTCGGGGTGACTCGTCAAATGGGCCATCATGCTCGGGGCCTACGACATCTCGTATCGGCCACGATCAGCTATCAAAGGACAAGCGCTCGCCGACTTCATCGCCGAGAGCACCGTTCCGGTCGAGGACAGGCCTCTGACAGCAGCCGGGCCAACCTGGGAGCTGTTCGTCGATGGATCGTCCAACTCGGTCGGCAGCGGCGCAGGGATCCTCCTAAAGTCCCCCGAAGGAATAGAATTGCAATACGCCCTGAAGTTCAACTTTCTGGCGTCCAACAATGCTTCCAAGTACGAGGCCCTTATCTCGGGAGCCCGCATGGCCCGACGGTTGGGGGCCGAGCGAGTCAGGATCCACATCGACTCCCAGCTAGTTGCAAGCCAGGTCAATGGCGAGTACGAAGCTCGGGAGGCACCTATGATCAAATACCTCCAGTTGGTCCAGAGCCTGGCCCAGCAGTTCGAGGAGTTCGCGGTAGTCCGAATAGCTCGGGAGCAAAACTCTCGGGCAGACGCCCTCTCCCGACTGGCCTCCTCCCTAGACCCGGAAGGTACACGATCGGTCCTCCTAGAAGAGCTAGAGCGCCCGAGCATAGACTCGGAGCTCCTCGCCATTGACTCGGCCACTCCCGGTGACTAGCGCTCCCCCTACCTGTTCTGGCTACGGGACTCCCAGGAGCCCTCCGACCCTCGGGAAGCCCGCCGAATGAAGTACCAAGCTCGGTGCTTCGTCATCCTCGACAACGTTCTCTACCGAAGATCGTTCTCCGGGCCCCTTCTGAAGTGCCTCGGTCCCGACGAAGCAAGCCAAGCTGTTGAAGAGATTCATCAAGGCCTGGGCGGAGCACATTCAGGAGGTCGGTCGCTGGCCAGAATCCTACTAAGGCAGGGGTACTGGTGGCCTACCCTACAGTGCGACTGCACGGCTTATGTACAACAGTGCGACCATTGCCAGCGGTTCGACCATTTGGTCCATCAGCCGGCCACGAAACTTATCACCCTTACCGAGCCCTACCCTTTCGCTCGGTGGGGGATCAACATCCTTGGGCCATTCCCAACGGCTCAATCCCAGAAGAAGTTCATCATCGTCTCCATCGACTACTTGACCAAGTGGATCGAGGCTGAAGCTACAGCAAGGATCACCGAGACAGTCGCCTGGGGCTTCGTTTGGAAATCGATCATCTGTCGCTTTGGCATCCCCCGAGTGATAGTGAGCGATAATGGGTGGCAATTCGACTCTCGGTACTTCCGAGATAGATACGCCGACCTAAATATCTGCAACCACTTCACTTCGGTCGCCCACCCTCAGGCCAACGGGCTGGTTGAAAATGCCAACAAAACCATCTTGAAGGGCATAAAAACCAGACTCGGCAAGGCTAAGGGTAGCTGGCTCGAGGAACTGCCTAGCGTACTATGGTCGCACCGAACGACCCCCAAGACGGCAACCGGTGAGACCCCTTTTCAGTTGGTATATGGCACCGAAGCCGTCGTTCCGTTAGAGATCGCCAATCCGTCTCTCCGAGTGATCAGCTTTTCGCCCGAGGCAAACGAGCAGAAGTTGCTCGAGAACCTCGACCTGGCAGACGAACTCCGAGAGATCGCGAACGTCCGAGCTACGGAATACCAGCGCCGCCTCACTCGGTACTACAACGCCAAGGTCCGGGGCAGACAATTCTGACCAGGGGACTTCGTCCTCAGGAAGACCGAAGCCTCTCGACCACTGGAGGCGGCGGGCAAGCTATCCCCCAACTGGGAAGGCCCCTACCGAGTGATCGAGACGCTCGGGAAAGGTGCGTACAGGTTGGCCACAATGGAAGGGGAACCCATTCCCCGGACATGGAACGCAACCACACTACGCAGATTTTATTTCTGAAAACTGTATCAACAAATCGGGTAAAATAAAACCCCCTTTTTGCATTCATTCAAGATAATTGTTGGTACATCAGAAAGGCAACTGCCAATACATTACATAGTGAAAAGCAAAAATCCATCTAACACCACGGCAGACGGCCATCGCCCGGCCGACCCGGTCTTGACCTTCTCGCATCCAGCCACTGACTCTGCCTCGCGTAGAAACTGGCTCGGACAAGAGATGGTCGACCCAGTTGGCTCGGGTGGACCGTGACAAGGGTGACAGAGGGATGACAAGGAGAAGGCCACCTTTCACGCGAGGAAGTCTACCTTCCAAGTTGGCAACAACTTGGAAATAGGAGCGCCGTGAAAGTCTCCTCTCTGCCAATCCACCAACTCCTTGGAGGCGAACAGAAAGCAAGCAGCCCCCGAAGAGTGAAAGAAATGAAGAACAAAAGAGAGAGAAAGAGGCTGCGGACAGAGGTGAGCCGCCTCCTCCCCTCCCACGGAGGGGAATGGCGGCCGGCATCCCTAACTCCCCCATCCGCCCTCCATCTCGGCGTCCGCCCGGAAGCCTCGCCGGAGCCAAGAGGAGGCAAACGGCGTGCCCCCACACGTCGAAGCCCTCTCCAGATCCGTGCGGCGACCGTCAGACCCGTCTCATGCACACGCGGCGACCGTGGGATCCGACCGATATTCCAGGACAGCTGGAACCGGCCGCTCCCCGTCGTCTGCGACGTCACTGATTAGTGTGTATTTTTATCATTTAATTCATGAGTATATGCATTTTTATGAGCTTAATTGATATTAAATATACACTTCTCACACTTATTGTTGATTTTGTATCAAATGTTTAATTTTTTTGAAATTAAATAAATTTTTATGATAATTTTTATGTATTTATGCAGGCACGCAGTTCGAGGAAAGCTCCAAGAAAAAGAAAAAAAAGAATAAAAATATTATGTTGAATGGGCCAAAAGCCCAGGAAATTGTTCAAAAAGAAAAGAAAAAAATTATAAAAAATAAATAAATTTATTTGCTATTTTTTAGCATTTTATACAAATATATACAAGATATATATATATATATAATTTAAATAAAAAAAAGAGTTTAAAAAAAGCCGCCCCCGCCCTTCCCGCCTTCACCGCCCGCACGGGCGACGAGGCGAGAGGGCGAAGGGGGGGCTCGAGAGCGGGGTCGTGGCGGGGTCGTGGCGACGCGGAGGGCGAGGCAGGCGGGGGTCGTGGCGAAGGCGGAGCGGCGACATGCGGCGGAAGCGTGCGCCGCGTGCGACGCGTGGCGACGGCAGAGCGGGCGGGCGCACGAGGGCCCACGGCGGTCGGCCGCCTAACCCAGTCGGCGGTCGGCGCAACGTGCCGACAGAGAGGAAAATGAGAGAATAAGAGAAAGAAGGAGAAAAAGGGCCATAAAAATTCCAAAAAATTTTTGGAAAAAATCAGAAAAAAATGACAAAGGTGCAGCACATTCCAGCCTACCAAGTTGGGTCAAAATTAGGTGCACTTGATTGTTTCACATGGGCAAGAAGAGTTTGTAACCCTATATAAGGGCTTCATGTGTAATGGAATGGGAGTGAGTAGTGAGTAAGGGTTGAGTAGGGAAAGAGAGCTAGCTATGGATCATGTTTAATGTAAGTTTGTTCTTTATTTTTCTGAAGTTGTTGATTGTTAGAGTTGTATTTTACAAGCTTTTGAAGTCAAAGTTGTAAGTTGAAGTTCTTTCAATAAAAGTTTCATTTTTGAATTCAACCTTTTCCTAGCCTTATTTCGTATGATTGTGATCTTCATTTCAAATTCTTGTCTTCATAAAAGTTGTTCCTTTTTAAGTTTTCTTCAACTTCTCTGTTTAGCATTTCTTCAAATTCGTCCAAATTCATAGAGTTAATACCCATTTTCTTAAGTGCTGTCCTGTGCATTTACTGTTCATCCGTGGTGATACCTTCTTCCATTCATTCATTTTGAAGTCTTTCTAGTCCTCAAATAACTCTGAGTTCTTCATAAGAGTTGTTCCTCTCTTGTATCTCTAAGTTTTATTCTTCTTGCACTTTGTCAAATTCCTCTTCTTTTGAGCTTTAGAATTAAGTTTTCTAGGTGCTGGTTTTCTGTCAATTACTGTTCATCCGAACCAATAGGTCCTAGTTTTTCAAATTTTTCCTTATCTTCCTTTCATTTTCTGTTTCTGTGTTCTTCATAAAAGTTCTTCCTTTTTCAATTCTCTACAACTTTCATGTTTTCAACTTTTTCTAATTCCATTCAGATTTCAAGTTATTTCATTTCTTCCAACCCCCATTTCCACTTGAATTCTGTTTTGTTTTCACCTTAAGTTTCAAACTTGTTATATGCAAACCCTTTCTTCTTAAGTGTTTCAAACATACCCAAAGCGGTGATTCTTCTTCAAATCCTCTCACGGCGTCGACTTCCTAGGCGGAGCGATCTTCATCAAAGGCTCGGCGTGGAAACGACGACGTTCTTCATCAATTGGCTAAATTTCTTTACTTATCTCTTGTCATTTAAAGTTGTAATTTCAATTTCTTTAGTTTTAATCGCACTCCAAATACCAACAATTTGATTTTCCAAACATAAGGATATTTCCAACTTGAGCTAAAATCAACTATTCTCTCCCCGTGGGATCGACCCGTACTTACCATTATACTCATGTTTTCAAATCCATAAGTGAGTGAGTGCGGTTATAAATATTTGAAATTTGTGTGGCACGGCAATTTTAACAACGACTGTCGAGCGACATCAAATTTTTGGCGCCGTTGCCGGGGATGGAAATACTTTTCATAGTTGGATACTCTTGTGTTTGGTGTATATATGTGATATTAATTTTGCTCTTTTACTTGTGCAGGAAAACGAAAAAAATTTGAAAAACAAAGAAAGAGGAAGATCGAATCTGAAATTCCAAGGATATGAAACGTCGTTAATAGCTCGGCAGCATTGCTAAAGGGCTGAAATCAAGAAACAGGTTCTATCTTTCCACTTTCTGAAAATTTTTTACAAAAATCTGAAAATTTCTTGAAAACTCTATAAAAATAAAAAACAATCAAAACAAAAGAAAAATTTTCATGCTGGTTAGTTAGGTTCATTAACTAAAAAAAAAAAAAAAATCTTCATTTGTACCAAATAAAAGACCTCATTGCAAGAGTAGAAACTACACTTTCATGCTCTAGGTCATGCATCATTTAGCTTAGAATTTGTCTTTGTTTAATTTCTGCATTGCATTTTGAAGATCGCGAGGGGCAAGGTACGTTCTACTGATCCCAGTCTGGCATTCATTTTTGCATAAAGAACCCCTTGTTTGAAATTGTGGTGTGCATTTCATTTCAAAATACTTTAAGGGCAACACCCCTAACAAGATAAGGTGGGGATTTCATCACCCTCCCTTAGCCCGAAAACCACAATTTCCTTGCATCTCTGCATTACCTAGGCCTTAATAAAAGCCAGTAGACGTTGGCCCTAGGATCACACTGTGATTCCTGTGATATTTAGGTTTATCCTCTTATGAAAACTGGTGTCTAAGGCAAGACGGTCGGATGGCAAACGCCTTAAGCGGGATTGTGGTTTTGTATAATAAGGTCCCTACGAAAGTAGGGGGAACCTCCCACTTCCCCACCCCTTACCTGGCCGGTGGACATACTGAGGGTGAATTTAAGTTCATTTTAATCACTTTGTGAAACCACATTTGTAGGTCTGAGTCGCATCTAGGTCATTAGGATAATTTGTGTTAACTTGTTTGTGTTTGCATAAAAAAAGTTTTGAAAAATTGAAAAAAATATATATATAATTTGAAATACTTAAAAAAATGTAAAAAAAAATTCATTTTATGGCCATTCATCTTGGAGGGAAACCCACGCCTATGAAGGAGCATTTTTATCCTTCTTCTTACAAGCCCTCCACCTGTATTCAACTCCCCGATATTCACGTTGATCAATATGAGATTCGCCCTAGTCTCATCCAGATGCTCCCATCTTTTTATGGGAATCTCAATGAAAATCCTTATAGGCATCTAGATGATTTTCTAGAAGTTTGCTCACTGATCAAAATTCAGAATTTTAATGATGATGCCCTTAAATTAATTTTATTTCCATTCTCGTTAAAAGATAAAGCAAAATGTTGGTTAAGGAGTTTTCGAAAGATTATCAGGACTTGGGAAGATATGCAGTCAGAATTTTTAAAAAAATTTTACCCCATAGGCCAAACCAACATGATGAGAAGGGCGATTACAGGATTTACTCAACGTCCGGGAGAGCAACTTCATGAATCTTGGGTGAGATTAAAGGAGCTAGTGAGTCAATGTCCACATCATGGGTTGCCCAGATGGCAAATTATCTTTACATTTTATGAGGGGTTATCCAATTTTGATAGGCAGATGGTGGACATATATTGTGGAGGGGCATTTTTAAGCAAAAGTGAAGATGAGGCATATGATCTATTTGAGATTTTGAGTGAAAATTCAATAAATCGTGCCTCCATCTCATCTCATCAACAACTTGTAGGACATGTCAAACAGGCGGAAAACCCAATCCACACTTTCATGGAAGTGTGTGAATTCTGTGCCAGTCTCACTCACCATGTGAGTGAATGCCCTACTATAGCCCGACTCTCTCCCGTCATCCAAGCACAGGTCCAAAATTCCCTAGGATTCTCTCAGCTCAAGCATGTTGCAGATGATGATAATCTTGGCTGGAGTAATCACACAAATTTGCCTTGGATGGATTCAACAATCCAAACCCATTTGTCTACACCTCTACCCCAAGCAATTCACGAGCAGCCCATGTATACTCAACTTCATCTCAACTCATCTCACCCCGATTTCGGACTCAATGTCCATACTAAGGGTGATTCACCGGGCCACTACTTTGAAGCTCAAAGCGTGTACTCTCAGTCTACTTACCATGACCCTTCGTCAATATTCAACCAACCCCCTCGATACGTGAATGATGATGATGATGATCCGATGCCTGGCATTTTGGCTCAAGATATCATTATTGGGAGTGAGGGGGAGTGCGCAAGCCATACCATGATGAAGGAAGGGACGGAATTAGGGGATGAATTAAAGAATACAAATGATCCTATTGATATCATCACCCCATTCTATGAATGTTTTGAGATTGAGAATATCACTGAGAAAATTAGTGGCCCAAACAACTTAATTGAGGATCTACATGTCGAGGAGGATTGCTTTATGATTAATAATCATGTTGATTTAGTGGAACTTAATTCTCCTCCCTTGGAAGAACTTGATGATGGGGCCTTGTTCGAAAAGTTTATATTTCATCTATCAACCCCATTTTTGGAAAATTTGATTGAGAATCTTCAGGTGAGTGATGAGTATGATGAAAGCTCCGTCTTTGAAAAATTCCCATTTGATCTTACCTTTGATGAAGGGGCCGAGCTGGAACAATTTACATTTGATCTTCCCACTTCATTATTGGGAAATTTGATTCACAATTTTCTATTAAATGATGAGTGTGATAAAGGGGTTTTATTAGAAACTTTCAAATTTGATCTACCCATTGAGCCCGATCCCCTCATGTTTGAATCATTGGATCAATTTGATTCTGGGCTCGTGCTACCCCTGCCAGATGAGCCTCTTCAATATGACATTCTGGGACCTGAGGGGGATGGACCAACAATATTCACTTTTGATTTAACTCCCCATCAGGAAGACAAGTTGATTAGTACCCTTCTAACACATGAGGCTGTTACTGGGAAGACTGTGGCTAATAATGACACTCTTATCCCTAAGCCACCGTTAGATGACCAAGTTCCCAAGGAGGAAGTAGTCAATAAAGAGGTCATCAGGAGGGACGATACAGGTGAAGGGGACCGATGGATTGATATTATGCAAGGGTTATACCTTGATCTTGACAAATTATTGGCCATAGATCATTTTTTGATATCTAAAGCTGAAAACTGGATCGCACACAGGGTTAATGTTACAAACAATCATGTGCGAGTCCTGCCTCTTTCTAGCCCCGGTCCATACATGTCTACTCTTGTCTTCCAATGGATTAAGGGCTGGAATTTGAAGGAAGACAAGATCACGTGGTGGCTCATTCTGAATGCCACGCGTTGGTTAATGAGCTAATGAGCTACATGGTGTCTGGCTGACGACATAAAAGTTAGCGCTTCTTAGGAGGCAACCTAAGTGATTTTTGTGTGGTAATAAATTGTTGTGGGAAATTAGCTGTGTTTAGGGATTCGAGAGATAAGGACAACGGAGAGCCAAGCAAAAAGTATTTTATTACACACAAAAGCAAACAAAGAGATTACATCGGAATCCACCTTCTTTCTTCACATTACTTGTCTTGCCGCTCTCTGGGGCAAGATTCTCTAGAGGGTATTCCCAAGCCGAGAGCAGCGGTATTACTACCGCACTATGGACGCCGATCTGAGGGGGCAGCAAAGAAGCTACTGACACGAAAGCCACGCTCTCGTGCTCTTCGATAGCGTTCTTCGCCATCCTTCAGCCATTGCTCGGCTAGGCCGAGACTAGTCCTCAATTCAAAAAGTTGGGCCTCCAGGGCCCTCTTTTCCTCTTTCTCGGCCGATCTCTTGGCTTTCTCTCTGTCTCTGTCCTGTTCTCTCTCAGCCCGTTCTCTCTCTCTATCTTCTCTTTCTAATTGAAGGGTGATTCTCAACTCCACAGCGTCCCTTGAAGAATCCTCATCTGGACGACGCTGTAGTTCTTCTTCCAGCTCAGTTATTCTAGCTTCCTTCTGAGTGGCATTTGCAAGTGCCTCTTGTGTTTCTTTCTCCTGCCACACATTTCATCTCAGGCAAATAGCAATACTTGAATAAGGGATGTTAAATGGTGAAATCCTCACCTGTACAGAAAGCATCCCCTCTGCCTCTGCAGCCCGTTGTGTGGCATGAGCAAGTTGCTCGTGGAGTTGATCCAGCTCGGATGTGGGAATCCATAGACTGGAAGAAACACCATCTGCTCCCATCGCCGAAGAAACTGCATCAAGCTGAGCACGCTGCACATGTGGTGACATTAAGTGGTTAGCGCCCTGAATCTCAAAGCCTACCCGGAATATGTACTGAAATACTTACTGATGAACCTAGAGCCGCTCTGGTATCACTCAGCTCTTGCTCCGTGTCCGCCAGACGAGCTCGTAAGTTCGTTATTATAGTATCACGGACATCCTACAGTTATGGCTTTTGAGTTCACAAACAAAGAAAAAAAATTTTTAAAAATAACAAAATGTAGAAGATACAAACATGGTTTCCTTACCTCTACAAGCCCTCCAGGCTGGAGCCTTTCTGCATACATTGCTCTGTAGAGGCGTAGGTAATCATCGCTATCTTGTGCTTGAGATTCCACGAGTGTGCCTCCCCGTTGCCAATCTTCATATTGTTCGGGGAAGCGCACTCTCCAATCAACACAGGTGGCTGGTCCACGCGTCTGCCTTCCGACGCTAGGTGACATGGTCATATCCACCCATTCTTGAGCCAGCCCTAGGGTCCGCATAGCTAATCGCAGCCTGAGGGGCTCGATTTCATTTAAGCAATGGAGCCAGAGGTCCCGTCCAAACCGGGCGCGGCTTCCAACTACCCAAGGCTGGTCAACATCGACCATGTTCATGAAAGGCCTCCAGTTCACCTTTAATGGGTTGCACGTATCTTCTCAGTTAAAAAAAATGAAATAAATGAAAAAAAAAATTGAGAAAATAATTATCCTACCATCGTTGCAGGGAACTCTTGCAACTCTCGCCTGAACACCATCAGTTGGTAGGGTAAAGGTGCAGTGCTCATGATGGGTTGCCACCGTCTCGCTAGAGGGACCGTCAGTGGTCGACAGTGTCGAGCCCTCCCCATTGGAAGGTAATAGTAGCTCCACAGCTACACCATCATGTGTCATTGATGAAAACACAAACAAAAAGTCAGAAAATAAAAACAAAAAAAAAAATTTCATTACCTGGATTAAAGGCGTAAACCCATTTAGTGTCATCTCTTTGTCTGTCCTTTGCGACAGACTTGTAAACAGATGTGCCAGCACAGCAGCTCCCCAGGCGTATTGTCCTACTCTTTCCAAGTCTACAAGCAGTTCTAAGAAATGACAGTGGATACTGTCTCCCTTGGACCCCAGCAACAACTTGCCTAATAGAAAGAGGAGGAACCTCCTCAGATCCATATTGGTCCGCTCCCAATTGCTGGTATCCATACAATACATAGCACGGGCACCTCTTTCTGCCCTTTCCATAAATTCTTCTATGGACTCATCATCACGCGGACGCATGTCAGTAAGCCCTAAAGCTTCCATGATCGATGCCCTGGCTACTGACCTGTTCTTCCGACTATCTAAGTCCATCCCCAACAAGTTATGGGCACCTTCACGGTAATCCGCGTAGGTGACACCAGTCACTGCTTCCCCATCCACTTTGAGGCCCGTGATTCGGACCACATCTTCCAAGCTGGGTACCATATGCCCCCACGGCATCAGGAATGCCCTACTTACCGGGTCCCATCTTTCACGTAGAGCTTGGATCAGGGCAAGGTCGATCTTGAGTGGCTCAATTCTGAGAAAGGGCCCGAATCCCATCACGTCCAACCTCGCTTTCTGGAAGTCCGGGAGCCCTCGATATGCAGCCACGACCAGCTCCCACGAGATGTGTGACTTCATCACACTCTGCACATACGCCAGAAGTGAGAAATGGGAAGCTTTCCAAAGAAAGAACAGAGAAGAAGAAAGGAATGAAAGGAATCACTTACAAGCTGTGGTAGAGTCCTTTCACTCACAAGTCCTTCAACTTCAGAGAATCTCCTGGCACTACTGCCCGATCTACTCCTCTTCGAGGAGCGAGACGACTCCCCTTCAGCTCTGATGCTTGATTCACCCTCCATTCTGAACTTTGAGCAACACTCACTACTTCCCTTTCACTCGACTCTACTCTCACAACTTCGATGTTCTCCGGTCGAGTGGAAAGGGGGGGTATTTATAAGATTGACGAGGAGTGATCTGCATCTCGCACCATCACATCTAGCCATAGCCTTTGCGACACGTCATCCTCCCGTTAATCTCGCACCCACTCTACCATGTGGAGTGGTCAAGTCGGAGACGTGCTTTATTGACTTTCTCTCTCTTTTTGGTCCAAAGATTCGTTATGTTTATTGTCCCGTTGTAGCCACCTTTCGCCATAACACACGCATTGAGGGGACATTTCTGCGGGAAATCCGGCTCCGTAACTCACGTTGCCATCATTGGTCGATTCCTTTTGAAATACATGAACATTGGGTCCCACTCCTTGTGTTAATTCCTGGCTTCTGATTGATTTCTTGTTTTAGTATGTTTATTTTTCAGTTGTCAGGCCAAGCTGCACCGACGCCCTCGTCATTTTACCCCGCCATCAGGTTGTATCCTTCCATCCCAACTATATTATCTCTTTACATGTCCTCTGATCTTTCTACTGTTTATGCCATTGAGGACAATGTCATTTAAGTTGGGGGGGGGAGATAAATTTCAAAATTTCAAAAATTTTCAACAAAAATTTTTCTTACTTTCTTGAATTGTCATGTTAAACAACAGTTTTCCCCGAGTTGAATTTCTTGATTCATGTCGCATGAAAAGTGATTCTGAATAGAAACAACTGGGAAAAGGATGATGGATAATTTATTTAAGCTAGCACTGGAAAACTGATTTAAAGAATCTCTTTAAAGTTCAGATGCACTTTCAAAAAAATAAAATCACGATGCACGCTAATGAAACAAGAAGGACAAGCCTTCTGTTATTTTCGACAGACTGTCTGATATTCTGCATTTTCTGAAGAAGAATATGTTAGAAGCTTTCTGCCATACAAAAGTATGAGAAAAAAAAACACACACCATGAAAAATGCTCCGATTCTGAGTAACCGGGCCTACTTCACTTAAGACGTGTTGAGGTTCGCGTCAAAAGGAAAAGGGAACTTTGATCTGTGGAACCGGGCCTCTTCACCTAAGACGTGTTGAGGTTCGCGTAAAACAGTGAAGGGTAGTGCAGCATCATGTGTGTAAAGAAAAAAAAAGGGAAAAAGAAAGAAAGAAAAAAAAATATATATATAGTGATCCCAAAAGGGACATATCAATAAGGCAGATAAAAAGCTAGTGTGCATTGAACGCTCTGATTAAGAAAGTGCAGAATTGAAAGGCATTTGTTCGAATAGCAATTGGAGGATGCAATTGTCTATACTGTGAATTTAGTATTTCACTTGCACAAGTGCTACTGAATTTTGATTAGAATTCTTGATCATGTTCCTAAGGCTAGTCTGTGGTAATTATTCCAAATTCCTGATCTTTAGTTAACTCTATGAAAGATGATCTAGCAATGAGGCATGGATATCTTTAACTCTTGTTGGTCCTGAATTTTTCATTAATTACATTGCTAAGGGACTAGCAATGAGTAAGTTGGGGGGTGTGATTAGTGTGTATTTTTATCATTTAATTCATGAGTATATGCATTTTTATGAGCTTAATTGATATTAAATATACACTTCTCACACTTATTGTTGATTTTGTATCAAATGTTTAATTTTTTGAAATTAAATAAATTTTTATGATAATTTTTATGTATTTATGCAGGCACGCAGTTCGAGGAAAGCTCCAAGAAAAAGAAAAAAAAAGAAAAAAATATTATGTTGAATGGGCCAAAAGCCCAAGAAATTGTTCAAAAAGAAAAGAAAAAAATTATAAAAAAAATAAATTTATTTGCTATTTTTTAGCATTTTATACAAATATATACAAGATATATATATATATATATATATATATATATATAATTAAATAAAACAAAAAAAAGAGTTTAAAAAAAGCCCGCCCCGCCCTTCCCGCCTTCGCCGCCCGCACGGGCGACGAGGCGAGAGGGCGAAGGCGGGGGCTCGAGAGCGGGGTCGTGGCGGGGTCGTGGCGACGCGGAGGGCGACGCAGGCGGGGGTCGTGGCGAAGGCGGAGCGGCGACACGCGGCGGAAGCGTGCGCCGCGTGCGACGCGTGGCGACGGCAGAGCGGCGGGCGCACGAGGGCCCACGGCGGTCGGCCCCTAACCCGGTCGGCGGTCGGCGCAACGTGCCGATAGAGAGGAAAATGAGAGAATAAGAGAGAAAGAAGGAGAAAAAGGGCCATAAAAATTCCAAAAAAAAATTGGAAAAAAATCAGAAAAAAATGACAAAGGTGCAGCACATTCAGCCTACCAAGTTGGGTCAAAATTAGGTGCACTTGATTGTTTCACATGGGCAAGAAGAGTTTGTAACCCTATATAAGGGCTTCATGTGTAATGGAATGGGAGTGAGTAGTGAGTAAGGGTTGAGTAGGGAAAGAGAGCTAGCTATGGATCATGTTTAATGTAAGTTTGTTCTTTATTTTTCTGAAGTTTTTGATTGTTGAGTTGTGTTTTTCCAAGCTTTTGAAGTCAAATTTGTAAGTTGAATTTATTGCAATACAAGTTTCATTTTAGAATTCAGTCTTTTCATAGCCTTATTTCTCATTATTGTGATCCTCATTTCAAATTCTTGTCTTCATAAAAGTTGTTCCTTTTTAAGTTTTCTTCAACTTCTCTGTTAGCATTTCTTCAAATTCGTCCAAATTCATAGAGTTAATACCCATTTTCTTAAGTGCTGTCCTGTGCATTTACTGTTCATCCGTGGTGATACCTTCTTCCATTCATTCATTTTGAAGTCTTTCTAGTCCTCAAATAACTCTGAGTTCTTCATAAGAGTTGTTCCTCTCTTGTATCTCTAAGTTTTATTCTTCTTGCACTTTGTCAAATTCCTCTTCTTTTGAGCTTTAGAATTAAGTTTTCTAGGTGCTGGTTTTCTGTCAATTACTGTTCATCCGAACCAATAGGTCCTAGTTTTTCAAGTTTTTCCTTATCTTCCTCTTATTTTCTGTGTCTGTGTTCTTCATCAAAGTTCTTCCTCTTTCAATTCTCTACAACGTTCATGTTTTACACTTCTTCTAATTCCATCTAGATTTGAAGTTATACTTTTTCTTCCAACCCCTATTTTCACTTGAATTATGTTATATTTTCAAACTTAAGTTTTCAAACTTGTTCTATCCAAACCTTGTCATCTTGAGTGTTTCAATCATACCCAAAGCGGTAAGTCTTCTTCAAATCCTCTCACGGCATCGACTTCCTAGGCGGAGCGATCTTCATCAAAGGCTCGGCGTGGAAACGACAACATTCTTCAATCAATTGGCTAAATTTCTTTTACTTATCTCTTGTCATTTAAAGTTGTAATTTCAATTTCTTTAGTGATAATCGCACTCCAAAATATAACATTTGATTTTCCAAACATAAGGATATGTCCAACTTGAACTAAAATCAAATATTCTCTCCCCGTGGGATCGACCCGTATTCACCACTGTACTCGTATTTCAAAATCAATCGAGTGAGTGAGTGCGGTTATCAATTTTGAAATTTGTGTGGCACGGCATTTTTAACAATGACTGTCGAGCGAGCATCAAATTTTTGGCGCCGTTGCCGGGGATCGAAGATACTTTTCATAGTTGGATACTCTTGTGTTTACTTTGTATATTTGTATATTGATTTTTGCTTTCTTTACTTGTGCAGGAAAACGAAAAAAAATTTGAAAAACAAAGAAAGAGGAAGATCGAATCTGAAATTCCAAGGATATGAAACGTCGTTAAATAGCTCGGAAGCATTGCTAAAGGGCTGAAATCAAGAAACATGTTCTATCTTTCCACTTTCTGAAAATTTTTTACAAAAATCTGAAAATTTCTTGAAAACTCTATAAAAATAAAAAATAATCAAAACAAAAGAAAAATTTTCATGCTGGTTAGTTAGGTTCATTAACCAAAAAAAAAAAAATCTTCATTTGTACCAAATAAAAGACCTCATTGCAAGAGTAGAAACTACACTTTCATGCTCTAGGTCATGCATCATTTAGCTTAGAATTTATCTTTGTTTAATTTCTGCATTGCATTTTGAAGATCGCGAGGGGCAAGGTACGTTCTACTGATCCCAGTCTGGCATTCATTTTTGCATAAAGAACCCCTTGTTTGAAATTGTGGTGTGCATTTCATTTCAAAATACTTTAAGGGCAACACCCCTAACAAGATAAGGTGGGGATTTCATCACCCTCCCTTAGCCCGAAAACCACAATTTCCTTGCATCTCTGCATTACCTAGGCCTTAATAAAAGCCAGTAGACGTTGGCCCTAGGATCACACTGTGATTCCTGTGATATTTAGGTTTATCCTCTTATGAAAACTGGTGTCTAAGGCAAGACGGTCGGATGGCAAACGCCTTAAGCGGGATTGTGGTTTTGTATAATAAGGTCCCTACGAAAGTAGGGGGAACCTCCCACTTCCCCACCCCTTACCTGGCCGGTGGACATACTGAGGGTGAATTTAAGTTCATTTTAATCACTTTGTGAAACCACATTTGTAGGTCTGAGTCGCATCTAGGTCATTAGGATAATTTGTGTTAACTTGTTTGTGTTTGCATAAAAAAAGTTTTGAAAAATTGAAAAAAAATATAAGTTGAAATACTTAAAAAAATGTAAAAACAAAATTCATTTTATGGCCATTCATCTTGGAGGGAAACCCACGCCTATGAAGGAGCATTTTTATCCTTCTTCTTACAAGCCCTCCACCTGTATTCAACTCCCCGATATTCACGTTGATCAATATGAGATTCGCCCTAGTCTCATCCAGATGCTCCCATCTTTTTATGGGAATCTCAATGAAAATCCTTATAGGCATCTAGATGATTTTCTAGAAGTTTGCTCACTGATCAAAATTCAGAATTTTAATGATGATGCCCTTAAATTAATTTTATTTCCATTCTCGTTAAAAGATAAAGCAAAATGTTGGTTAAGGAGTTTTCGAAAGATTATCAGGACTTGGGAAGATATGCAGTCAGAATTTTTAAAAAAATTTTACCCCATAGGCCAAACCAACATGATGAGAAGGGCGATTACAGGATTTACTCAACGTCCGGGAGAGCAACTTCATGAATCTTGGGTGAGATTAAAGGAGCTAGTGAGTCAATGTCCACATCATGGGTTGCCCAGATGGCAAATTATCTTTACATTTTATGAGGGGTTATCCAATTTTGATAGGCAGATGGTGGACATATATTGTGGAGGGGCATTTTTAAGCAAAAGTGAAGATGAGGCATATGATCTATTTGAGATTTTGAGTGAAAATTCAATAAATCGTGCCTCCATCTCATCTCATCAACAACTTGTAGGACATGTCAAACAGGCGGAAAACCCAATCCACACTTTCATGGAAGTGTGTGAATTCTGTGCCAGTCTCACTCACCATGTGAGTGAATGCCCTACTATAGCCCGACTCTCTCCCGTCATCCAAGCACAGGTCCAAAATTCCCTAGGATTCTCTCAGCTCAAGCATGTTGCAGATGATGATAATCTTGGCTGGAGTAATCACACAAATTTGCCTTGGCTGGATTCAACAATCCAAACCCATTTGTCTACACCTCTACCCCAAGCAATTCACGAGCAGCCCATGTATACTCAACTTCATCTCAACTCATCTCACCCCGATTTCGGACTCAATGTCCATACTAAGGGTGATTCACCGGGCCACTACTTTGAAGCTCAAAGCGTGTACTCTCAGTCTACTTACCATGACCCTTCGTCAAAATTCAACCAACCCCCTCGATACGTGAATGATGATGATGATGATCCGATGCCTGGCATTTTGGCTCAAGATATCATTATTGGGAGTGAGGGGGAGTGCGCAAGCCATACCATGATGAAGGAAGGGACGGAATTAGGGGATGAATTAAAGAATACAAATGATCCTATTGATATCATCACCCCATTCTATGAATGTTTTGAGATTGAGAATATCACTGAGAAAATTAGTGGCCCAAACAACTTAATTGAGGATCTACATGTCGAGGAGGATTGCTTTATGATTAATAATCATGTTGATTTAGTGGAACTTAATTATCTCTCCTCCCTTGGAAGAACTTGATGATGGGGCCTTGTTCGAAAAGTTTATATTTCATCTATCAACCCCATTTTTGGAAAATTTGATTGAGAATCTTCAGGTGAGTGATGAGTATGATGAAAGCTCCGTCTTTGAAAAATTCCCATTTGATCTTACCTTTGATGAAGGGGCCGAGCTGGAACAATTTACATTTGATCTTCCCACTTCATTATTGGGAAATTTGATTCACAATTTTCTATTAAATGATGAGTGTGATAAAGGGGTTTTATTAGAAACTTTCAAATTTGATCTACCCATTGAGCCCGATCCCCTCATGTTTGAATCATTGGATCAATTTGATTCTGGGCTCGTGCTACCCCTGCCAGATGAGCCTCTTCAATATGACATTCTGGGACCTGAGGGGGATGGACCAACAATATTCACTTTTGATTTAACTCCCCATCAGGAAGACAAGTTGATTAGTACCCTTCTAACACATGAGGCTGTTACTGGGAAGACTGTGGCTAATAATGACACTCTTATCCCTAAGCCACCGTTCGATGACCAAGTTCCCAAGGAGGAAGTAGTCAATAAAGAGGTCATCAGGAGGGACGATACAGGTGAAGGGGACCGATGGATTGATATTATGCAAGGGTTATACCTTGATCTTGACAAATTATTGGCCATAGATCATTTTTTGATCTCTAAAGCTGAAAACTGGATCGCACACAGGGTTAATGTTACAAACAATCATGTGCGAGTCCTGCCTCTTTCTAGCTCCGGTCCATACATGTCTACTCTTGTCTTCCAATGGATTAAGGGCTGGAATTTGAAGGAAGACAAGATCACGTGGTGGCTCATTCTGAATGCCACGCGTTGGTTAATGAGCTAATGAGCTACATGGTGTCTGGCTGACGACATAAAAGTTAGCGCTTCTTAGGAGGCAACCTAAGTGATTTTTGTGTGGTAATAAATTGTTGTGGGAAATTAGCTGTGTTTAGGGATTCGAGAGATAAGGACAAACGGAGAGCCAAGCAAAAAGTATTTTATTACACACAAAAGCAAACAAAGAGATTACATCGGAATCCACCTTCTTTCTTCACATTACTTGTCTTGCCGCTCTCTGGGGCAAGATTCTCTAGAGGGTATTCCCAAGCCGAGAGCAGCGGTATTACTACCGCACTATGGACGCCGATCTGAGGGGGCAGCAAAGAAGCTACTGACACGAAAGCCACGCTCTCGTGCTCTTCGATAGCGCTCCTCGCCATCCTTCAGCCATTGCTCGGCTAGGCCGAGACTAGTCCTCAATTCAAAAAGTTGGGCCTCCAGGGCCCTCTTTTCCTCTTTCTCGGCCGATCTCTTGGCTTTCTCTCTGTCTCTGTCCTGTTCTCTCTCAGCCCGTTCTCTCTCTCTATCTTCTCTTTCTAATTGAAGGGTGATTCTCAACTCCACAGCGTCCCTTGAAGAATCCTCATCTGACGACGCTGTAGTTCTTCTTCCAGCTCAGTTATTCTATCTTCCTTCTGAGTGGCATTTGCAAGTGCCTCTTGTGTTTCTTTCTCCTGCCACACATTTCATCTCAGGCAAATAGCAATACTTGAATAAGGGTGTTAAATGGTGAAATCCTCACCTGTACAGAAAGCATCCCTTCTGCCTCTGCAGCCCGTTGTGTGGCATGAGCAAGTTGCTCGTGGAGTTGATCCAGCTCGGATGTGGGAATCCATAGACTGGAAGAAACACCATCTGCTCCTATCGCCGAAGAAACTGCATCAAGCTGAGCACGCTGCACATGTGGTGACATTAAGTGGTTAGCGCCCTGAATCTCAAAGCCTACCCGGAATATGTACTGAAATACTTACTGATGAACCTAGAGCCGCTCTGGTATCACTCAGCTCTTGCTCCGTGTCCGCCAGACGAGCTCGTAAGTTCGTTATTATAGTATCACGAACATCCTACAGTTATGGCTTTTGAGTTCACAAACAAAAAAAAAAAAATTTAAAACAACAAAATGTAGAAGATACAAACATGGTTTCCTTACCTCTACAAGCCCTCCAGGCTGGAGCCTTTCTGCATACATTGCTCTGTAGAGGCGTAGGTAATCATCGCTATCTTGTGCTTGAGATTCCACGAGTGTGCCTCCCCGTTGCTAATCTTCATATTGTTCGGGGAAGCGCACTCTCCAATCAACACAGGTGGCTGGTCCACGCGTCTGCCTTCCGACACTAGGTGACATGGTCATATCCACCCATTCTTGAGCCAGCCCTAGGGTGCGCATAGCTAATCGCAGCCTGAGGGGCTCGATTTCATTTAAGCAATGGAGCCAGAGGTCCCGTCCAAACCGGGCGCAGCTTCCAACTATCCAAGGCTGGTCAACATCGACCATGTTCATGAAAGGCCTCCAGTTCACCTTTAATGGGTTGCACGTATCTTCTCAGTTAAAAAAATGATGAAATAAATGAAAAAAAATAAAAAAATTGAGAAAATAATTATCCTACCATCGTTGCAGGGAACTCTTGCAACTCTCGCCTGAACACCATCAGTTGGTAGGGTAAAGGTGCAGTGCTCATGATGGGTTGCCACCGTCGCGCTAGAGGGACCGTCAGTGGTCGACAGTGTCGAGCCCTCCCCATTGGAAGGTAATAGTAGCTCCACAGCTACACCATCATGTGTCATTGATGAAAACAAAAACAAAAATCAGAAAATAAAAACAAAAAAATTTTCTTTTTTCATTACCTGGATTAAAGGCGTAAACCCATTTAGTGTCATCTCTTTGTCTGTCCTTTGCGACAGACTTGTAAACAGATGTGCCAGCACAGCAGCTCCCCAGGCGTATTGTCCTACTCTTTCCAAGTCTACAAGCAGTTCTAAGAAATGACAGTGGATACTGTCTCCCTTGGACCCCAGCAACAACTTGCCTAATAGAAAGAGGAGGAACCTCCTCAGATCCATATTGGTCCGCTCCCAATTGCTGGTATCCATACAATACATAGCACGGGCACCTCTTTCTACCCTTTCCATAAATTCTTCTATGGACTCATCATCACGCGGACGCATGTCAGTAAGCCCTAAAGCTTCCATGATCGATGCCCTGGCTACTGACCTGTTCTTCCGATTATCTAAGTCCATCCCCAACAAGTTATGGGCACCTTCACGGTAATCCGTGTAGGTGACGCCAGTCACTGCTTCCCCATCCACTTTGAGGCCCGTGATTCGGATCACATCTTCCAAGCTGGGTACCATATGCCCCCACGGCATCAGAAATGCCCTACTTACCGAGTCCCATCTTTCACGTAGAGCTTGGATCAGGGCAAGGTCGATCTTGAGTGGCTCAATTCTGAGAAAGGGCCCGAATCCCATCACGTCCAACCTCGCTTTCTGGAAGTCCGGGAGCCCTCGATATGCAGCCACGACCAGCTCCCACGAGATGTGTGACTTCATCACACTCTGCACATACACCAGAAGTGGGAAATGGGAAGCTTTCCAAAGAAAGAACAGAGAAGAAGAAAGGAATGAAAGGAATCATTTACAAGCTGTGGTAGAGTCCTTTCACTCACAAGTCCTTCAACTTCAGAGAATCTCCTGGCACTACTGCCCGATCTACTCCTCTTCGAGGAGCGAGACGACTCCCCTTCAGCTCTGATGCTTGATTCACCCTCCATTCTGAACTTTGAGCAACACTCACTACTTCCCTTTCACTCAACTCTACTCTCACAACTTCGATGTTCTCCGGTCGAGTGAAAAGGGGGGTATTTATAAGATTGACGAGGAGTGATCTGCATCTCGCACCATCACATCTAGCCATAGCCTTTGCGACACGTCATCCTCCCGTTAATCTCGCACCCACTCTACCATGTGGAGTGGTCAAGTCGGAGACGTGCTTTATTGACTTTTTCTCTCTTTTCGGTCCAAAGATTCGTTGTGTTTCTTGTCCCGTTGTAACCACCTTTCGCCCAAAACACGCAATAGGGGGACATTTCTGCGGGAAATCCGGCTCCGTAACTCACGTTGCCATCATTGGTCGATTCCTTTTGAAATACATGAACATTGGGTCCCACTCCTTGTGTTAATTCCTGGCTTCTAATATGATTTCTTGTTTTAGTATGTTTATTTTTCAGTTGTGGGGCCAAGCTGCACCGACGCCCTCGTCATTTCGTCCCGGCCATCAGGTTGTATCCTTCCTTCCCAACCAAATTATTTTTTTCATGTCCTCTGATCTGCCTACTGCTTATGCCATTGAGGACAATGTCATTTAAGTTTGGGGGGAGATAAATTTCAAAATTTTCAAAAATTTCAAAAATTTTAACAAATTTTTTTTTTTGCTTTCTTGAATTGTCATGTTTAACAACAATTTTTCCCCACATTAATGATTCTTGATTCATGTCACATGAAACGTGATTCTGAATAGAAACAACTGGGAAAAGGATGATGGATAATCTCTTTAAGCTAGCACTGGAAAACTGATTTAAAGAATCTCTTTAAAGTTCAGATGCACTTTCAAAAAAATAAAATAATGATGCACGCTAATGAAACAAGAAGAACAAGCCTTCTGTTATTTTAGACAGACTGTCTGATATTCTGCATTTTCTGAAGAAGACATATGTTAGAAGCTTTCTGCCATACAAAAGAATGAGAAAAAAAAAACACACACCATGAAAAATGCTCCGATTCTGAGTAACCGGGCCTACTTCACTTAAGACGTGTTGAGGTTCGCGTAAAACAGTGAAGGGTAGTGCAGCATCATGTGTGTAAAGAAAAAATAGGGAAAAAGAAAAAGAAAAGAAAAAAATATTTATATATAGTGATCCCAAAGGGGCATATCAATAAGGCAGATAAAAAGCTAGTGTGCATTGAACGCTCTGATTAAGAAAGTGCAGAATTGAAAGGCATTTGTTCGGAATAGCAATTGGAGGATGCAATTGTCTATACTGTGAATTTAGTATTTCACTTGCACAACTGCTACTGAATTTTGATTAGAATTCTTGATCATGTTCCTAAGGCTAGTCTGTGGTAATTATTCCAAATTCCTGATCTTTAGTTAACTCTATGAAAGATGATCTAGCAATGAGGCATGGATATCTTTTAACTCTTGTTGGTCCTGAATTTTTCATTAATTACATTGCTAAGGGACTAGCAATGAGTAAGTTGGGGGGTGTGATTAGTGTGTATTTTTATCATTTAATTCATGAGTATATGCATTTTTATGAGCTTAATTGATATTAAATATACACTTCTCACACTTATTGTTGATTTTGTATCAAATGTTTAATTTTTTTGAAATTAAATAAATTTTTATGATAATTTTTATGTATTTATGCAGGCACGTAGTTCGAGGAAAGCTCCAAGAAAAAGAAAAAAAGAATAAAAATATTATGTTGAATGGGCCAAAAGCCCAGGAAAATGTTCAAAAAGAAAAGAAAAAAAATTATAAAAAAAAATAAATTTATTTGCTATTTTTTAGCATTTTATACAAATATATACAATATATATATATATATATAATTTAAATAAAACAAAAAAAAGAGTTTAAAAAAAGCCGCCCCTGCCCTTCCCGCCTTCGCCGCCCGCACGGGCGACGAGGCGAGAGGGCGAAGGCGGGGGCTCGAGAGCGGGGTCGTGGCGGGGTCGTGGCGACGCGGAGGGCGACGCAGGCGGGGGTCGTGGCGAAGGCGGAGCGGCGACACGCGGCGGAAGCGTGCGCCGCGTGCGACGCGTGGCGACGGTAGAGCGGTCGGGCGCACGAGGGCCCACGGCGGTCGGCCACCTAACCCGGTCGGCGGTCGGCGCAACGTGCCGACAGAGAGGAAAATGAGAGAATAAGAGAGAAAGAAGGAGAAAAAGGGCCATAAAAATTCCAAAAAAAATTTGGAAAAAAATCAGAAAAAAATGACAAAGGTGCAGCACATTCCAGCCTACCAAGTTGGGTCAAAATTAGGTGCACTTGATTGTTTCACATGGGCAAGAAGAGTTTGTAACCCTATATAAGGGCTTCATGTGTAATGGAATGGGAGTGAGTAGTGAGTAAGGGTTGAGTAGGGAAAGAGAGCTAGCTATGGATCATGTTTAATGTAAGTTTGTTCTTTATTTTTCTGAAGTTGTTGATTGTTAGAGTTGTATTTTACAAGCTTTTGAAGTCAAAGTTGTAAGTTGAAGTTCTTTCAATAAAAGTTTCATTTTTGAATTCAACCTTTTCCTAGCCTTATTTCGCATGATTGTGATCTTCATTTCAATTTCTGTTCTGCATAAAAGTTGTTTGTTTTCAAGTGCTCTTCAACTTCTCTGTTGATCATTTCTTCAAATTCTTCCTACTTCATAGAGTTCTGGTCCGTTTTTTTAAGTGCTGTTTTAGGTGTTTACTATTCATCCGTGGTGAGACATTCTAGTTTTCTTATGTTTTGAAGCCTTTCTAGATCTCTTTTCAATCTGAGTTCTTCATCAACTTTGTTCCTCTCTTATAGATCTCCATTTCATTCTTCTACCACTTTGTCTAATTCTGTGTATTTTTAGAGTTAGAATTAATTTTTCAAGGTGCTATTTTTCTGTCAGTTACTATTTACCAGCAGTGTTAGATCTTGATTTTTCATTACCTTCCTCTTATTTTATGTGTCTGTGTTCTTCATCAAAGTTCTTCCTCTTTCAATTCTCTACAACGTTCATGTTTTACACTTCTTCTAATTCCATCTAGATTTGAAGTTATACTTTTTCTTCCAACCCCTATTTTCACTTGAATTATGTTATATTTTCAAACTTAAGTTTTCAAACTTGTTCTATCCAAACCTTGTCATCTTGAGTGTTTCAATCATACCCAAAGCGGTAAGTCTTCTTCAAATCCTCTCACGGCGTCGACTTCCTAGGCGGAGCGATCTTCATCAAAGGCTCGGCGTGGAAACGACGACATTCTTCAATCAATTGGCTAAATTTCTTTTACTTATCTCTTGTCATTTAAAGTTGTAATTTCAATTTCTTTAGTGATAATCGCACTCCAAAATATAACATTTGATTTTCCAAACATAAGGATATGTCCAACTTGAACTAAAATCAAATATTCTCTCCCCGTGGGATCGACCCGTATTCACCACTGTACTCGTATTTCAAAATCAATCGAGTGAGTGAGTGCGGTTATCAATTTTGAAATTTGTGTGGCACGACATTTTTAAACAACGACTGTCGCGTAGCACCAGTCACCTTATGAAGGGTCCTCCATGCTCCGATCACGGCGGCGCAACGCAGAGCGAAAACGAGGGAAGAAGAGCAGACCGCCGGTGAGAGTCCTAAGTGTTAAGAGGGAAGGAGCGCCCTTCGATCCTTTGTATAGGCCAAGGGAGGCCACGCGCCTTAAATGACTCCCCCCTCGAAAACACGCTACAGGACCTCCCCTGGAAGATCACCTCCAATTCCTCGGCCCCCGCCCTAGCGGGATTCGCGAAGCGCCTCGACTTTCAAAGCATGATGGAATGAAAGGACGCCCCGCCAGAAGTCTCCCGAATCGGCATGCGAAAACGGTGCAAAGAATATC
>JAHNEJ010001222.1:0-294538 GCA_022559845.1 Amorphophallus konjac | reverse complement strand
CTTTTCCAGCTGGCTGTCTGAGCAAATCACAACCTTCCATTTTTTTCTTCTTAGAATACACTAGTTTACATTGAGGAGAGGACTACCACCTCCGAGAGAAATGTGCTGAATTTTCTAGCACAGCTAGTTGGCAGTTAGGGAATGGCTGAAGCAATTGTATAGTAAAGATGACCTCAGAAAAATTGCATTAGAAGGATAAAGGATTACAAATGAGATAAACCAGGAAAACCTCTCACCAATGGATGACAGCTGCACCTCCAACCCCTCAACCCCGATGTATCTGATGTTTAATCACGTTGAGTGAGCGTGTTTACTTACTGCAGAAACCTGCAAAAAGAGATGCAAGCAAAGAGGCTTCCTCTACCAAACCATCTGCTGCTAAGAGGAAAGGCAAGGATGTGGATGAAGAAGGCAAGAAGAGAAAGCCAAAGAAGAAAAAGGATCCAAATGCACCCAAGAGGGCAATGTCTGGTTTTATGTTCTTCTCAAATACTGAAAGAGAAGTAAGTTTCCTACTAACTTGACTCTATTGCTATGCAGTCTATTTTGTTTCTTCTTGGTGGACGTATATCATTGAGCAGATGTTTAGCTTTATTACATGTGTACTTCGATTTGGGTTGCAAGTTGTTTGGCCATTGTTCATTACATGCCCAACTTTTAATGGAATATATGTAAGTGAAGCTTTCTAATTTGTTCTTCAGGGTCTTGTAATAAAAAGCTTATAACAGCTAAATGCCATAGAAATGGAGAATCCTAGTCATGAGTATTTTACATTGGAAAGGTTCCCGTGAACAAATTACCTCTCTATTATCCACCTTTTCATACGTCTCACTCATGTTTAGGGTGTGATTGAGGGTGTTTGTCCACGATCTTCCTTTTTGCCTATCTGCAAACCAAGACTGTGGGTACCAATCTTAGTATAGATTGCTCCAACTCCACTCCCAGTATAATGTTCAATTGTTAACTAGCCAGTTGAAATATACTTATATTTTAGACATCGCTGTATGTTCTGGTCTATTGAGAAATTCAAGAATAGCAAATCAACAAGTGTTGGTATCTCTCTAGATAAAAGACAGATTCATGATTGATTCCAACTTGCATTTTTCTGCAAGTTGCATTATGTTGTGCTCTACATGTCTTGAAGATAAGATGCTAAAGCCTTCATCAAGTATGGAAAGTAGTGGGGCTTATAAGGTTCACAAGCCTCAGTAAGCTATATGTTGCTGATTCTTTTTAGATCATGAGAGTGTGCCCTTTTCACCGTGCCTCTTGGCATGCATGCAGAGGTTAGATTTCTTAACAAAACAATACTTTCTATGGGCTTGGGGTCCTCCCCCCCGCGAAATGTTCCCATGTTATAACGCAAGCCTCAAAAGGCCATTCAAAACATTCATTCACCCTCTTGTTTTCAGAGTATGTGGTTACACATTTATCTTTGCCCTTTTTATCTTGACATACACTGGGACATTAGAAATGACGAGAACATTTGTTTGCATATGTGCAGAACGTAAAGAAAAACGATCCTGGAATGTCATTCACAGATGTTGGTAGAACTCTTGGGGAGATGTGGAAGAAAATGACAGGTACGTATTTTCTGCTGAACAAAATAATTGAATTTTTATTTCCAAGTTTTTGTTAGTAGGATTTTGTGGTATTCTATGCCAAACAACATGTCCTTGATGTAAATAACTGAAATCTAAAATCCGGAGTAGCCATTTTGCAGTGCATCTCTGGTTTTGTTTGACATAAGAAATGGCCATAAACCGAGATCAATGGCTTTTTATAACTCACGGTGGAGTTAAAACCAAGGAAGGCAGAATCGGATTGGATCGGTTTTGGGCCAAACCGATCCGACCCCGACCCTGACCCCAACCCCTCCGAACCCCATTCTTGTTGAGGATCGGCCAGATCGGGTGGATCGGCCTCTGATCGGCCCGAACCGGCGATTCCTCCCTGGGATCGGCTGATCCAGAGCCAACCATAGGCCAATCCCACCCAGGTTTAAAAAAATTAAAAAGAAGAAGGAAAAAAAAGAACTGAAGAAGAAGAAGAAAAAACTGAAACAGAAAATAATACTTACCTGGTGGTGCCGCCAGCGCTGGCGCCATTGCCACCACCTGCCATTGGCGCCGTTGCCTGCGCCATTGCCTCCTCCGCCGCCATGGATGTCCTCCTCTGCTGTGGACGTCCTCCTCCAACACCGGAAGGGCTTGCGATGCTCCACCTGTTAGAGCTGCAAAATGCAAACTGGAAGGTTGAGACAGGAGACTCTAGAGTGGTAAAAGGTAAAGTGAAAGGTATTTATTTTAGACATAGGTCCTTGCAAAATTTTATGCGTATCATGCAACCTTTAAGACTTGACCAATAATAAGGGTTGCCCGGATTGCATGCGGATCGGGCTCGGATCGGCCGATCTAGCCAATCTGGATCAGGTTCTGGGCCGCTGATCTGAGCCTGATGCACGATTCCGCCTCGGTTAAAACCATCTTCTGGTCGGTATTTAGAACACGTAATGCATATGGAGGGGCCATCATTTTGCCAGATGCAACAATAGTACATTTTAAAGAAGAATGTATCTGGTTTTGACATGTTAAAATTGTCAGAGCGTCATATGTTGTACGATCTGATATTTTAAGGAGCTGATCAAAACTTCAATCTTCCCCTCACTGTAAGATTCAACTGAATCTTCCAGCCTTTTTACTATTGTTCCTTATCAACGATGATTTATTTGGACGACTCCACTTGTTCTCCTCTCAGTTAAAAGTCCCTATTTGATAGAGACTGTACCTCTGTCCTATAGCTATATGCTACAAGGGTGTAAGAAAATCCAATTGTAGCCAATTCGGATGTCAGAGTATCAAATATGGATATACATTTTACACCCATTTATGGTTTTCTTTTCTTTTATTTACATCCGCAGGTCTTTATTAGAATATCAACATTTTTTCTTGGGAAGCCAAGCATATACATAACGTATAAAAATAAATATGGATATCTCTACATTTGGTCCATGTTCGCTCCATTTTCATCCCTAGCATATTGCGACACAGCGTAGTGTGTGCATTAGAAGCTTCTGTTTAATTCACCGAGTGGCATGTAATACTCCCAGAGTGTTGACAATTTTTTCTTTTTTTTTTGTGACTACCCATGGGCTTGACTCGTTTTTGCGGGAGCAGCTGAGGAAAAAGAGCCATACGAAACGAAGGCACGCGCAGATCAGAAACGTTACAAGGAGGCGATGGCTGATTACAAGAGTGGTGCCCCTGTGAATGTAGACTCTGGTAACGATTCTGGCAGCGAGTAGCCACATCTGGTGGTTGCAGTTGATCCTCTCTGGGGGGGCTTGTGGCCTGCTTTCTTTGGATTCTTGTTCTTCTTTGAGATGATGCAGCCACCCTGTGGTCAACGGACTAACATAGGATTGGACAGCAGCTTGTAAGCTGGCGGTTGGAGCCGCCCGGCCGTAAAAGGATATATATCCATACTGGATCTAGAGTTCTAGATACAGGACCGAATCTTGTACTCATGAAATGTTCCTAATCAGGAATATTTGTTGTCTGCGCTTCCTTCCGCCCTCCGATGCGGTTCTTTCGCATATGTGAGAGACAAGGCTAACCGCTGGCGGCTCCTTTTCTAATCATCTGGCTGTGTATTGTGCTCCCTTTGGTTGCAGGACCAGTTTTCATGTGGTACTTCGCTACTATTTTGTTGGGTCCAGGATGCTCGTAGTATTTTAACCGATACAAGATTCATTAATATTGAGAATGGTAGGCGATAACGTAGAGAGCCGTGGGCGAAGCAACGGGAAGGAGAAATCTTGTGACTTTCGCCGCAGTCTGATTTTAACAATTTTTTTTAATACGACTGTAGGCATGTGTCGTGTGTTATGATAGCAAATGATTCTAATATGCAACATAGGTACTAAAAGCTTGATAGAAACGGACCCTTGTTTTTGCTGCTACTTGAGAAACGGACCCGCCGTTTGATTCATTTGCAATTGTTTGTTGGTTGGAATGCCTCGGGATAAACGCAACCATTATTGCAGATGTGTGATCTGCGAATTTGCCCCCCCCCTACTCTGATCTGATAAACGACGCAGTGGTCATACCAAAAGCTGAAGAGATATAAATAATGTAGTCTTAATTTCTCAGTAAAAGGAAACGAAGCCGGCTCTCAACGAGTCAGGTGGGGAAACGATAATTTGACAGGTGTCCGTACAGTCTTGTCGGATGATAAGTGGGATGGTTTCTCATCTAACATGCATGTGTAGCAGTATTCTGTGTGTACACTTCACTGGTTGTATGTATTTATATGTTTTCTCAATGAAAGTGATGTTATTATCGTACCGCTCAGGTGACTTGATGAGATGTGACCGATACTCTCTAATTCTTTGGCGTGCGGTTTGGAAATCTCTGTTGAGTACACGATGGCCGAGCGAGAGTTCCTCTCGAGTGCATTGATTTGTAACATCTGGCACACTTGATATACAAATGGAAAACACCGAGATCGATAATGATGAGTATGGCTTCTATATATCGGGTATCTATATATCTGGTAACATTTGATACAGCAAACTGAGAATTTTCTTCCCGTCCCCTTTATTTTCCTCCTGTATCAGGTTTCAGCCCATGTTTTACTGGCAGATTATTTTTTTATTACCTAACATATGTAATAAAGGAAAGGTATTAATGTATCCACATAGTAACGAGGTAAGGTGTTAATAGCATGGTTTGTCGGACTTGGTCTGACTCGAGTCGATTCGGACGTGTCATATCGAATCTAGAAAAATTTGATACGGTGCGGATCATCCCTAGATTGGTCGAGTCGGATTGAGTTACAGTGAGAGAGAGAGAGAGAGAGTGAGAGGAGGAGAGAGGAGATGATACACGTCGAGTCGGGCTGAGTCAGTTGCGACGAGTACGTATTGGATCAGGAAAGAATCGAGTCGACGAAACGTGGTTAATAGTCAATGTATCAAAGTATTGATAGACTGAGATGTAAGGTATTAAGATGGTAATTAATGTAGTAAGGCATAAGGTAGGAAGTAAAATATTAGTAGCATTTTTTTTTGCATATATACTGCTTCTAAAAACTTAATTGTGTAAAAACTACATTCGCATTTGTATGTATACCATCCATATATAAATTCAATGCCATCAATCCTCCGGCCGTTACCTTCTGTTAGTATAGTATTAGAAAGTCTAACTTAACCATAGTTAATAAGTAACTAAAGTTAAAAATACCTAAAAATAACCCTATGTGAGAGTAAGTGAGGGAGAAAGGGAGAGAATGTGAACCCAAATGGGACCTACGCATCCCGTGGCCCATGGCCTTCTGCTCCAGCCTCCCCGCCATGCCCTCCGGCCTCACGGTGAGACTTGAGAGAGAGAGAGAGAGAGAGAGAGAGAGGGTTTTCGGGGAATCCATCTGGTCAGAGTAGAGAAAGAGAGAGAGGGGTATTAATGTCTAAATGATAAAGAATTGAAAGAGAGATGAAATATTTTATAAATATTCGACGAAAGTTTACCACGGGGGCACATGCAGCATCAAATTCATGTATGGACGGTATGGATGCAAATGCAAACACATGATAAATTTTTGCGCAATTACACTTTTAAGAGGGGCATATATATATATGTAATTAACAATATCTTAATAATATGCTAACATAATAACATAGCAAAGTATTAATAATAAGCTATTAATATAGTAAAACACTAATAAGGTTTTATCTTAATACCTTATTAAATTAACACTTTACGTTAGTATTTTAGTACGTTAACACATTAATACCTTATGCCCTATTACACTACCACCTTAGAACATTGATATCCATTCCTACATCAATAAGCTAACATTTTAATACCTTGGCATCCTGCAATTTTAAGGTATTAATATCTTAACATCTCAATATATTAATTATTATGTCAAGACGTTGGCACCTTAATTAACACCTTAGGCGACCTTGTTATTTTATTATATTTATATGATTTGTACCTTAATATGTTCCTATACGTTAATAACTTGATATATTAATACCTCAACGTACGTTTTACAATGGTAAGACTGGTGAACATCTTCTACTTCTTTTTTTTGTTTTTGGGTAGGTAACATATATATTCTTCTACTTTGGCAGGGGTGGATGCGTTAATTAGTCCCGTAGGTTTACGTATAGAGATAATTAGCGAACCGGGTGATCTCTCTCGTCCTTTCACTCTTTATAGTTAACCTTAAGTTAGATGTTTAGCTTGGCATCATCCACATCTTATAAGTAATTAGTATGAGCAGCTCATGAATGATAATTAAGAGCATATGTATGTTAAAGAATGGTTGAACAAATCAAATCAGTGATGGAGAAGAGACATGGTTTAGCTATATATGCATGTGTTCGAATCCCATCCACATCACATCGTCATCTTCTTCTTCCGATATATATATATCCCCCCTCTCTTAATTGGTTTTGCCGGCCCTCCCTTTTGGGTCACTTCATTAATTAATTAATTAATCAGTGCCCATGATCATCAAATCAATTGCTCTGCCCCGGCCCCTTGAAGCATGCAAACCGCATCTCTCACAAATTAACATGCATGCATGCATGCATGTGGCGGTGCGACGTCAGCATGCGATGTTTGCCTTGCAATTGAGGGCGCCCGAGTGGCGCGTGAGCCTGGTCACGAACGTCCCCGGCTTCGATTTGATCTTCTCCTTGATCGAGTACGGCAGGATTGGCTTGGGCGTCCCCGACTGAACGAAGAAGGCGCCGTTCATCATCAGGTCCCCATGAGATCTCCACGTCCACGTCTTCCACTGGGCCTCCGTCGCGTAGTCCCTCTTCGTCACCTGCTTGGCGTTGATGTCTTCGGGAGCGATGTAGCGGTTGCCCTCGCTGATGATGGTGGGGTGCTGGCTGCCACCCACGGCGTACATCTCCCAGTGGGTGTAGTCGTTGTTCACGACGTGGAAGAACCCCCAGCGGCACCTCGGCATCCTCTGCCGGAGTTGCCTCCCGAAGTGGTTGAACGCCACCGTTATCTGCATGACGCTGTCCGCCTCGTTCTCGTCGTGCGCCCCGAACAGCATCACCTGCATGAATGCGAGTCGTCCATCATGTACGTACGTACATCTTCGTCATGATCACGGCCATGATCCAGAGAGAGAGAGAGAGAGAGAGAGAGAGCATTGTTTGCTTTGCTGTGTCTCTGTGATGATGATCACCTCGTTGTGGTTGGTGAAGTGGTTATTGGAGATGGTGATGGCGGTGGAGGCGTTGATGGCGTCAATGAGGCCGTCCATGCAGTTGGACATGGAGACGTGGTCGATCCACAGGTTGGTGGAGCCGAAGATGGAGATGCCGTCGCCGTCGCTCGCGGTCCGTAAGCCGTAGTGGGTGGGGGAGTCCCGGATCATGCCGCCGCTGCCGGCCTTGATGTCGTGTATGTGGACGCCGTGGATGATGACGTTGTCGACGAACTGGAGGGTGATGCCGGCGCCGAAGGCGATGTGGACCTGGGCTCCTCGGCCGTCGATGGTCTTGTTGCTGTTGACCATGAGCTCCTCGCTGAGGCGGATGATCATGTCGCGGGCGAAGGTGATCCACAGGGGCTCGTCCTGGATCACGGCGTACCGCAGCGTGCCGGGCTTGGGGTTCACCAGGTCACTGTCTGAGGGATCCGTCACCACGTAGTACCGCCCCTTCTTGCCGCCGATGGTCTTGCGGCCGAAGCCTAGCGCGCACCCCGCCAGCTGCTTGCGGTCCTGAATCCAGTCCTTCTGGCACCGCCAGCACCGGTCGATGGGGTTGGTCGCCATGCATGGTCCCCCCTTGTGCTTCCCCAACAGCCCCCGCCGCGTCCCGTTGCCCCGCAGCTCCCTGCACATACATATATATAATTATATATATATATAGATATATATATGTGTGTGTGTGTATATATATAGATACATACATGATGCGGTCCTTCTGATCATATGCACATTAAAAAGGAAGGGAAACCCGGGGCTGTGGAGAAGTTAATACTGGTCACATGCATGGTTCGTTCGGTAATTAAATTTAACATGTTCACGGCCTTAATTAGACGGCATTTTGGTGGAGCTCGCTCACGTGAGATTTTCTGCCACTGGTGAGACGAGTCCACGGGATGTGAGTGAGGGAGCCACTTAACCCACCACCGACGTCGACACAAGCATTGGCGATCTGGATTTATCTGGTATTATATATGCATGTCAACGCATAGATGTCATGGTCATGGACGACTCGCCAATTAAGGCCGACCTATATATCCTTTTTATGAAAAAAAGGAAAGCAAAATCTAATTATTAATTAAGGTCAAACTATGAAAGTAAAACTGTTAATTAATTGGTCAGCTATCATGCAACTGGGTGCACAAGTGGGTCAGCTATTTAATTAATCAGGGTTTATGTCGGTTATTTTGGCGCAGGCTTCTCCTCCGCCCATGCCTGAACAACCGCAGGATGAGCTCAGGCTGATGGTGCATCTGATCCGATAATTTATGGAGTCAAAAGGAAAGAGAAAGATCATGTGATGGAAGATAGTGAAGTCTAAGCTTATTAACGGAAGGTGGGATGCTGTGCTTTTATATGATAATTAAGCATGCAGGCGCGTGCTCTAGTTAATTAACTATGTATTGTTCCTGCATGGGTAATTAATTAATTAATTATTCTTGTGTAAAACAGAAGTTAGTTCTATCTACTTAATTGTTCGATGATATATACCATCGGTAAGTGTTGGATGTGTATATTAATCCAAGTCACTAAGAGAGAGAGAGAGAGAGAGAGAGAAAAAAAATTAATCTAAAAGCTAACTAATGCGAAATAACACACAAGAGAGATCACAGGAGGACGCATGCAGAGTGGAGGGACCGCCGGGCATGCACGTACTTGTGGACGTGACCATTCAGCTCGCCCGTGACGGAGTAGGGGTCGTGATGGTGAGCGGCGAGGGCGGCCGCACGGGCCTTCTCCGCCCGCTTCTGCCACGTCTCGTCGAAGTGGCCGATGTGCGCACGGCACAGCGCGGCCGCGGCGAGGAAGAACAGGCAGAAGGAACCGAGCGAGTGGGAAGGAGGTGACGTCATTATTGGTGGCTGCTGTCTCCCTCCGGCCCCTTCCCTGTACGGCCGACGGCGTGCTACGGTTGCGAGCCTTCCCGGACGAAGGACCCCAACCGCAGCGACCGTTCGACCAGAACGCTGAGGAGTGGAGGTCACAAGGAGGGAGACACCATGGAGACCTTATGTAAGGAGGGGGGAGAAGGGGATGCGAGGAGAGGAGCCTATCCGAAGCCCTTTTAATCGACACGCCCAGCCTGTGATGGCAGAGGCACCGCCATGTTTTTATGGAGGGGAGGGATGGTCGGGGAGAGAAGAGAGGGAAGCCATCGGAACTCCAAAAAGTGTGGAGGAGGAAGATGGAAAGGACGTTTGTGGGTTGCAGCGGTGGCACAAGGAACTGGTCTCTCTCTCTCTCTCCCTCTCTCTCCGTTCGTGGGTTTCGGTTGGCCGTTAACGAACCTTCCGGCACGGATACGTGCTTACGTGGCTCGGGTCCAATTTCAGGTGATGCGCCTCGGCGGCACACGTCATCCGAAGCTTACGGGAAGGTCAAGATTCGAGACCGGAACCTGCGGATGTGACGTTTATGACTTTTCCTTCGACGCGATAGTATACATAAAGTAATGGTTTACACCTAATTAGATACATAAAATTACGTCATTATAAAATATATTAGATGCACAAGGTCATGTCACTGTAAAATATATTTTTTGTTGTCTCAAAATAAAGTGACCGGAATATTTTCAAACATAAAACGATGCTCTCCGTCATATTTTTTTGCATACTAAATATTGAGCTCACTTCGTGAAAAGATACACGAATGAAATATTATGTAAATATATTTAGATATAAGCCTACAAGATTAGTTTAAAATTTGACGACGATGAATCAACCAAGAGATTATAATGATGGTCTTCACCTTTTAACCGAATAAGGTCATTTTATAAAGATAAAATTCTATCTCCGCTCCGGGGATAATACTTTTTGGGGGCACCAAAGTTCATCTCACATTTATACTTTCATAGTAAGATTGACATAATGTTATATGAATGAAATATTTTGTTTGACTATAAAAATAAATAAATGAATCATTTTATAGAAATAAAATATTATATTACATGAATGAAACATGTGTTATAAAAACGAAACATTTAATTACATGAATAAAATATTTGACTATAAAAATAAGTCAATGAAATAATTTGTAGAAATGAAACATTCTGTCACAGGGATGAAACATTTGTTATAGGAATAGAATATTTTATTTAACCACATAAATAAGTTAATAAAATATTTTGTAGAAATAAAATATTTTGTTACGTGAACGAAATATTTGTTATAAAGATAAAATATTACATAAGTGAAATATTTTATTATAAGAATAAAATTTAAGAACATATTTCAATCCTATACTAACTATTTCATTCATATAGTAAAATATTTTAATTTTACGAAATATTTCGGTCATATGATTTCTTGTTGAGTGTGTTCCGTATTTAATACATGAAAAAATAGGCCGTACGAGTCGAACGCGGGACATCATTTTCTGTGGGAAAATAATCCTACCACTATTTTTGAGCCAATAGAAATGAATATTGAATAATGACGTGACTTTCAGATTCAGTTCACAAAGTATTGCTTAGATATATAGAAGTAATGTTTGTTGTGAGAATAATATAATATATATATATATATATATTAATTCATTTTATTTATTTTGATCTATATTTTCTCTTATTCCTAGAATGATTTATGTCCGTCTTTAATGTTAAAATTATCCTCTCTTATTTCTTGTTGTCCCCAATTATTTTTAATTTGTCATGATTAGTAGGGAGGAATTAGAGGATGATTCATCTTATCTATCTTATCTTGGTACCTAACATGAGCCAATATATGGCCTTTATGCAATGCCCAAATATTGAAAATGTTTATCTACCCAAAGATGGAAGATTCCGGTAATTCTGAACATTCGTGCAGATAGGGTTCCAATTTGACAACTCATGTAAGTGGGGTTCAAATTTGGCACTAAAATATATTCACACTCCTGAAATTTAGTTAACATGCACGAGGATAAAATAGATATATATTGTTATTTAAAGATCAGGTTTTTGATCTTATTGTGTCGAACGTAGAACCTTTTTAACATTTATAAAATGTCAAAAAAATATGTTGAAAATCAATCTCTCATGCAATTATGTGCTAGCTTTGCTATGTTCTCCATCATACGGAAATCAAAGTGTTGCATATAGTTGACATTGGGAAGTCAATGCCTTCGACTCTCTGCCAAGCCGGCCATCCGCGAGGAAAACGAAGGCCAAGTGCCGTTTGATCCCATTCATACTTCGGCCCTGAGATGACATTGCGGAGGCAACAAGGATGAGATCGCACCTGCGAAGAATCTTAAAAGAGAATTCTATCAATGATGGATTATTTTACAGGTTTGGTCCACTTTCATCCTGTAGAACCCTGCTCTTATATGCATACTGAGGAGTGTCGAGAATGTTCGCCAAATCTGGTGCGACCCAACAATGTTGGGCCCGTTACGGCCCGGTATGACTGAGCCTGTGACGGATCACCCACGGTCCAAGGAAACTCCGTGAGCCCATGGATGGAGTTACTATGCGCATAGGATCAGGACGTCGCAAAACTCGCCAACTGATGAACGTCGTCACCGCTATCACATGACTTTCTTCGGCATGGACCGAGTCACACCCATACTGTTGAGATCCCCGCCACGAAGCCTCCCTTCCGAGAATAGGCAAGCGCGAAACATGCAACCCCTACGATCAAGGAGACGTTACTCCGCAATCTACGTCATTTTCCAGTTGAGGAACGTCCAGTGCCATCGCGACCTATATAAATAGGCCCTCACCGGACCCAGAGAGGGGGGACTACTCATTTGCATACGTATGCAGCAATAGTGACAGAGATACCCCTTCAGGCATACTTATGCAGAGACACTCACAAAGAGAGGCGTTCTCATGTTATCGGAGCCACACCACAAGAGATAAAGAAGAGCTCCCCGTGCAGGGGTCAATGGCATCTCCCTCCGGAAAGTAGGGCTGAAGAGATCATCCTATGATTCTTCTCTCCCTGTCTCTCTGAGCACTCTCTAGCCCCGTTGAGCACTCTTCGGGACTTCACTCCTCTGATCAGGCTCACCTTCTCCTCATTCTGACTCTATTCTCCCTCCTCCTCTCTTATCTCTAACTTATACACACGTCTATGACTTAAGCATCGAAAGGTTGTCGCTTGAGATTACTTTTAGGACTCATTCTAATGACTTCTTCTAGCGGTTGTCGATTTTCTCGGGAGGCCGAATGCTCTTTCCCAACAAATAAATCTTAAAAGTGAGGTATGAGTATAGGAAACACTTTCCTACCTCCACACGTACAATTAACACGATGATCTGGACTAGCTAGAGGCCCTCAAGTATTTAGCAAAGTTACATATGTATGTACTTTCACCTAATTAATTACACGAGAGTGGATGATCTGGTGTTCGGAATCAGCCAATCATCACTCTAATTGATGGGAACAGATTTAATTAGATAAGGAAGATTAATGACGTGAGTTGAAGTGGCTTCCTATTGATCATAGGTCGGGTCAGTTGGCCTGGTAATCCGCTCTCCATGCATGTAATTTGAGGAGAAGTCCAAGAACGAGGTCCAAATGAGATCCACTTAGGAATGTCCGGCCCATATTAATGTTCCCCACATTTATTTCTCAATTCAAGAGAAACTTGAAATTTCGGATGGAAAAATTCAAAACTTGAAACGGGGATACAGATTTCCGTAATCAATTTTCAAAACACTCCCACGACATATTCAAACTTATAAAATTTTATAAATTAGGCTGTTTAACATGTGAGAATTCAATAGGGCTGTCAACGAGTCGAGCTCGGGTCGGGCTTAGATCGGCTCGGCCCGGGCCCGACTTATTAAGATTAAGGCCCGAGCCCGACTTATGTCGGCACGGGCTCGACATTATTTAAAAAATATAAAGTCCGACTAAGATCCAGCCCGACAACTTAAATAAAAAAATAAAATAAAATAAAAATTAATATAGTTAATAATATAAAATTTATAATCTCACTAAATTAATTAAAAAATTAATATTAATTACATAACTTTTATGAAAAGAGAGTTTTAAAATTTTTAATTAATTAAAATATTATAATTTTAACTAAATATTTTTTAAAATTTGAAGTGAGAATAAAAAAAAGAACGGGGCTGAGTCGACCCTCGAGTCGAATTCAAAGTCCGAGCTTGACCTGCGGGTTTAGTCGGGCCGGACTTTTAGGCCCGACTAAAAATTCGCGAGTCTAAAAAGACCTTACGATCCGATCTAAAATCAGACCAGACCCGTTGACCTATCGGGTCGGGCTAGTCCATTGACAGCCCTAGAATTCAGACAAGGGAGAAGAAGAACGAGGAAACAAGTTGAGGAATTCGGCCCACACTTTCAGTAGCCAGACCTCTGTGCGTTTTATATTATAGTCTGAACAGAGTAATGACATATGCCAGAGCATTCCTGTTACGAGTAGGAGATCTCCCAGAGATTACAGTTCTATACAACAACTGACTCATTCAACACAAATCAGATTGCATCTTTAATTCGGACTCTGGTGCGACTGGGTATTCTCTGAAGACTAGGCCACGATCAGACCGCTGCATCCTGGAACTCTTTGGAGGGATCCGTTTGCAGGAGACGCAGAGGACCGCATGCAGCAGATCCGACACTTTGTTTTCGGACTGCCGCAGGTCGTCATTGTCGCTAACACAACCCCTCTTGGGTCAAGCCTTGGGCTCAAGCCAGGCCCCCCTCTCTCTAAAACCCTGCCACCTTCGTCCACCAGACAAATTAGAATCCAGTAGTTGCAAAGTTGTGCCTTTCAAGCTCCGGAAAGGACGACAAAGCATCTTCCACGGGGGACGCCATATGGGTCATGCAAACAGAGCCTGTAGCCGGAGACTGGGTCTGCAAATTAAGGGAGAGAGATTTCCCTGACCTTGCTGTCTCCTGGATTATAATTAACGCGGGCAGGTCAAAACCCACCTTTCGAGAGAGGTCGGCGGGAAGGTCACAACGCTGTTTACGCAACTCTGACAAAAGCAAAGAATTCTACCTTGCCGAAGGCGAAGGGAGAGGGGCATCAGATGAGTAAAAGTTTGGAATGTGGCAACCACCGTGCCTGCTGTGATCCGCTGTTACTATAAATGACGCATTTCCCTACATTTTTATCTCCAAAATCCGTCTTACTTGATCTACGTACAGCTGCTTGTTCAATAACACCTGTAGAATTCGGCCTGCTATACCATTATTCCCAACACAATGGATCAGCGGCTGAGAACAAGACAGGAGAGCGGAAAAGCCCCAGCTTCCCAGCAAGTATTGCCAGAGGAGTTCCACCCATCCGTCGAGTGGACCACCAACCCCAGCACCCACGTCCTCCGCATCCACCTCCCCGGTATGCGTACATGTACATATTTGATCATCTAGCATCTCATTCTCTGCCATTAATGTTTCCCTTCAATTTCTTCTGCACCTTCATGTAGTCCAAGCATCAGCAATGGTAACCACATCAACTTTCTGCACTATATATAGCTTAGCTCAGTTAATGATGAGAGATGCCCATTGCCCAGTACGTTATCGATGTGCTTGTGATGTTTTCTGAACAATTCTTCTCTTTTTCTTGGTGATCTCCATGAGAGAAGGTTTCAAGAGGGAAGACCTAAAGGTGGTCGTCGACAGCTCCGGGAAGCTTACGGTTCGGGGCAAGAGGACGACGCCTGAAACAAAATCCGTCCGGCTGGATCAGTCCTTCGAGGTGCCGAAAGACTCGGATGCCGACAAGATCACAGGGAGATACGAGGAGGACTACCTCACTGTGGTCATGCCCAGGAAGGCAATGGGAGGGCAGGAGTACTCCTGGAACAATGTTCCATTTGATGATAAAGCAGGCGTGGGAGATCCCACCATTAAGCAGAAGAAAGGTGTGGAAGAGAAGACGATGATGCCAGCTAGCAGGACGAGGAGGGCAGGCAGGGAAGAGGGGCTGCAGGAAGAGGCTTTTGAGCAGGGTTTGGTGGACAACTTGTTGCAGAAGGTAAACCGCAACAAGAAGGTCATTGCTGTTGCTGTTGCAGCGTTTGCGGTTGGGTTCTACGTATCACAAAAACTGAGGACAAGGGCTTAGAAGGAGCTAATGGGGAATGGCCACCCCATTTGCTAGACTTACACATCCATCCATCGTTCTGTATATATAAACGACTTCTTGGTTAGAAAATGTAACGTCCAGCTGACATTGGAAACATGGGAAGAACAGGGCATGCTTACTACAGGATCCACACGTGTGTTGAGCGCAGATGAATCTGCTTTGTACACTGTACATGATAAAGCCAAGCCAATTGTTCGTCATAACTTCATACGTAGACACAAAAAGATTCATCCTTCTCTGGCGTTTCTATGCAAATCCGGTTCTCTTCGTGTATCTGATATCTGTACAACGATCATGAATACTGTAGAGACAGAAATCAGGTTTTTATGCCACGTATCTCACTTCTCTATTTATTTGTCGGGAAAGTCGTCCGGCACCCGTGGAAACCTGCAAATAGTAGAAGTAAAGGACGTCAGAAGGAGCCCCGGACGTTATCCTAGGGGACAACCCTCTGATGCTTAAGTCAGCAACGGTTGTGAATAAAGAGCAGAGAAGAGTAGGAGAGAAAGTATAGAATGAGATCGTTGTAGAAGATCTGAGAGACGCGTAGACTCTCGGGTCGAGTGCTCGCCGGTCTCAGTGGTCACTCGGAGAGTGCTCGCTGGGTGGTAAGGTCGTACAGGAGGGGGTTCTCTCTCAGGATATGGGTTATCGAGACCTCTCTAGTAGTAGGGAGCGTAGCTCTCTAGTTGAATGCTCTACATGTAATTTTTGACAGAGAATCCACTGTGTGTCCTTCTCTCCTCTGTCCAAGTCCCTTTTATAGGGGATCGTCCTGGTGTTGAAGGCCACTCCCTTAGCAAGGAAGGGTGTAAGTGGTGGAGTAACGTCTTCTGCGATCGGGACGGGAGTTTTCCGTTGAGAGACGATTATTCCGGAGCCGGTCCCCGGGCGAGTCTTACGACGCTCGTGAGACGTGCTCGCCTGTTATAGGATCAAGACCGACGTCGTGGAGGTAACGGTTGGTCACCGGAGGGTCTTCCGGCGGTCATTGCGCCTGGGCCGAAGCCCTTCTTACGCTGTAGAATCCGATGCAGAGTCATAGTGAGCCGTGCCTTGATGGGCCGTGACTGTTGGGCGCCCTTGCACGTATTGTGGGCCGTGAATCGAATTGGACTCATTACTGACAGACCTGTTATGGGCCGAGTTAGATTTACCTTCCTCAACTACATATATAGAACTGGAGAGAATATCCTTCTTTTAAGTACCGGGGAGAATACATATCCCACATGCGATCAAAAGAGAAACAACGTACATTTTCCCTACCTCCTGTTTACAGATGGTAACAAATTAAAGATTTTTGGCTAAGAACGGTGTCACTTCACCAGCACTCTATCATAGATAAAATCCAACAGGTAGCCACCACTGGGGTCAGTTTCAAGGGATAAAAAGAAGAGAGTATGCTGACCAAATGATATCGTAGGACTGGTGGCTCTGTCATTCACTCCCTGTTAAAAAATAATAATAATTATGTGTTTGCGACCTTTTTCTTCCTTTCTTTCTTTTTTTTCGTTCGTTTCTTTTCGTTCGCGTATCGATCAACTATTTGGCTAACTGGTAGTCAACTGACTGATTGACGACGCGGGCGTGTCAGTCACATGAGTGACAATTCTATTGTGCGCTCACTCTGACCCATGTCGGGTGAATGTGAGGTTCGGTCGGGACCAGCAGTCCGCCATACCATAAAGGTTATGGCGTTAATTACATCCCCCACGAGGAGGGAAAACCTTTGATTAATTGTCGAGATATCGGGCTGTCGAAGCCGGGTTAAAAGAGCTACATGATGATTATAGCAATGACAGGCAGGATGCAGCATTAATCATGCAAAAGATGCGTAGTTAAATGGGAAAATGGATCCTAGGTACGTGGCGGAGGACGCAGGTCCGAGGACCACCATCGCGCGTGACGAAGGCTTCCGGCCAGACATGATCCGGCTTTTAACCGACGCCATTTAATATACTCGGGGATCTATGCATGCATGCACACAAGACATTCATGATTATTTTGAACATGAAGATAGCGTTATGAAAATGGTGACAATCACCCATATTTATTACCCTTCGTCGAGAAGAGGGAGAGCGGCGCAAGTATGCTAGCGAAAGCGAAATGCTAACGGATTATGACGGTGAGTATGATGATGACATGACTCGGGCTTGCTTGACCCTTCTTTATTCAATTCAATGCCTGCTACGGCTTGTCGACATTGCCCCCGAGAGGCGAGGCTTCAAAACCTGCGTGGCTATGCAAGAAACACTTATACAGCGCGATAAAGCGTAGGCATAGTGGTTAATACGGCGCGATAAAGCGTAGGCATAGCGGTTAATACGGCGCGGTATCCATGCTTTTGAGACGGCGCGCAAGAGGGTTGGGGCGCGCCGGTTTAGGGCGCGCCGGAAAGCCGCAAGGAAAAATTTTTAGAAAATGAGTGTCGGGTTAATTCGGCGTGGGGGGGTACCGCGCCGGTTTAGGGCGTGCCGGTTAAGACCACGCCGTATTAAACCTGTTTTGTTGAATTATGAACTTCTTAAGTTTATTAGGCTTCATGGGATCCTTTCTTAAGTTGTTTGGGGCCAATTGATCATTTGATTGGAGTCCATGGCCTTCTGGAAATGAGGGGGAGGTTAGTGCGAGGTTCATACTCGAGCACTGAGTTGATTCAATTTGGAGCGATCATTTTTATTGACATAATCATCTAGAGTCCGTCAAAAATTTGACAGCATCTCCCCTGAACGAACAGAGTTGCAGGGGAGGATCGGGGTCATACTCACTAATGGAGTAAGCCCCTAAATCACCGATCTGCCCAAAGGCGGCCAGCATACCCCACTGGATAGGATACCCCGAGGACAAGCCTGCTAGGGGCACCAAAGCTCCAAGGGGGAGGAAATAGAAGGGCGAAGTCACTGATGATGAAGACGACACCCCGAGGGCTAGCCTACGAGGGATGAAGGATTCGTAGTCAGTGCTTCGTCCCATGGAGGGACTGACCATTAGGAGAGTGGGACTCCGAGGACTAGCCTACAAGGAGCGCACACCCCATGATCTCGATCGGGCCCTGGTCTGTCGGGGTTGAGTCCGTTGACCCGAGCTCCCCTTCGTTATTAGCCATGGCTTCGGGAGGACGCCCACCATGGAGAGGTAGGTTCCTCGGTCGCCCGGCAACTGCAGGAGCTAAAAGGGGCATGTCCCCCTCCCCGGATGATCGGAATAACGAGGAAATCTCGGAACGATGCAAATAGCCACGAAGAACAAATGATAAAGGCCTAAGTTAGACAGACCCTCGGCAGGGACATATGTTCGAACGGTTAGAGAACAATACTCAAGGGGACAAAGGCGCATGCAGAGGCACGGCTCCATCCGGGAGGAGAAAGGGATGCAAAACCCTTGAACCAAACATAAAAGGACTGAAACGAAAGAAAGCCCCCGGGGAGGGGTGTTTCTGTAGCCCGCAATGATTCGGGGCGTGGTATGAACCTCGAGGAAACCCGGGATCGGCCCTCCGCAAAGAGGAACCCTGTCGCGCATATCAGTATAAATAAAGATAGAGAAAGGGGAGGTCGTTTCTCCAATTTATTGATTCAAGCATCCACAGGCATGCATACATATCACCATCCCTAAGACAGGGAGGATTCAACATTCGCACGGCGAGATTACAATTCCGGCACCATTGTTTGGTTGCCGTTTAATGATATTCAGAAGCAGAGGACGCCCAGGTCACGATAATCAGAGAGAAGATGGCAGAAGAAATCGCGAAGAAAAAGGGGGGATCGACTAATATCATCGTCGCCCCTCCCCTTCATCGCTTACATTCGACAGAAAATGAAAAGAAAATGCGGAAAGCAGGAAGAAACACGGCCCCTGCCCACCTGTTCCTCAAAACAGAGTATCGTCGATGCAGGCCGACGGTCGCCCCTTTAGAGAAGAGAAACCCCCCCTCTCTGTGTATCTCGAGAAAGGAAGAAGACCCTCTCCTTTCACAGTTGCCTCACCATTCTCTTTCTTTTTTTTTCTGAGAGCCGCCTCTTTTTCCTTTGAGTCTTTCTTGCCTTCCAGGCTTCCAGGCTTCCTCTCTTCCTTCAATCGAACCTCGCCCGTATATATAACAGGTTGGAGGCTCTTCATCCGGCGTGAGCTTTTGGCGCGCCGGGGGAGTCTTCATCAATCTATCGCGCCGGTTTAAGAGGCCATTCGATAGGGTCGCTGGCGCGCCGGGATGAGGGCTTAAGGTAAAGGGGCGCGCCGGGCTAAAGGCTGAAGGTGAGGGGGGCGCGCCGGGCTAAAGGCTGAAGGTAGGGGGGCGCCGGTTTAAGGGCATTGAGTGAAGGGCGCGCCGGTTTAGGGCGCGCCGGGCTACTGCTCCTTGCACGCTTCAAGCCAGTCGATGAACTCGGGGATAATTCCGGGGCCATCGTGAACATGTACTCTGCTGCTGTTCACTAAGAGTTAGACGATATGATCTGTCGAAGCTCCTAGATTGGCGTACGGCCATTCTCCAGGTTCTGGATTGCTTTAGGCTGATCGCACGGGTTTTCTGCGGGCACACGGCCTTCAGCTCTCTGACCCATGCCGTTAGCTTGGCCTGGCTCGTTTCCGAGGCTTCTCGGAAGGCGTGACAGCACCAGGGATAGCTCCGCCCGAGCTGGGTGATCATTCGGCCGCTAATGGGCCCACCTTGGCAGGAAGCCGCACCTATGTAAGGTGATCGGGATCTTCCGCCGCCAGAGCTCTCGGTCCTCCGTGCCGGAGAGCCGGGGTAACTCCTTCATCCTCGGGAGAACCTCCTCATTTGGTGGGGGACCACCGGATAGACCGTCGTCCTTGATCGGACAACGGATGTGGTGTATGCGGCATGACAGAGTCGATGCCGGTTCATTGGGCAGGCTTGGTCGCACTGCCGGTTGATTGTGAGCTTGTCTCGGCTCCCCTGAGGTGAAGTCCCCGTGTCCGTACGGAATGACTCGAGGCTCTGGCGGCTTGAGAAATCTTCAATATATTGATCATTATCGGCTTCCGTACTTCGGTGGGCCGGGTCATTCGTCCTTATGGCTTGGTCGCCGACGATCATATTTTAGGTGCCAACAAATGCCCCCCAGACGTGGGTGTTGCGAGCAAGGCACGAGTGTAGTAGGGCCGACGGATGTATTTCACCCGGACTGACCTCCCCTTTGGTTGGCGAGTGCCTGGGCTGGCCCTTAATTCGGCACAGGCGTTGACCCGGTACCGTTCAGACGTTAGTACGGCGCGGCCTGTGACCCTTGGGCTTTAATCCGGCGCGCTATTCTCCCTTTTCCTTGCTAACTCGGCGCGGCCTTGACGCCGTGGGGTTTTAATTCGGCGCGCCTTTTCCCCGGCGCCCCTTTTGCTTATGAGGTTTTAATCCGGCTCGCTAAATAGCACGCCGGTTTAGCGGAGGGGGGCCTCCTCCATATAAGGCTTTCGCCTTCTTTCTTTTCTTCTTCATCCCTCATTTGCCCAATTTTTTTCTCTCTCTTCCCTCTCTTCCCTTTCTCCGGCGCCGAGAGCGGCGGTTTCTTCCTTCGGGTGGGTGGAGGTGCCGTCAGTTTGGGTTTCAAAACCCTTTCTTTGGGCCCCGGGAGGCTTCTAGCAGGGCTTGCCCTCGGAGCTGTTTCCCCGGGTGTTCCTCTGGCCTCGGTGTAATGCCGATGGCTGCTTTTTAGGGATCGTTCCTCAGTGGACGCGTTCCCGCTTTTCTTCGGTAATTCCCTGTGCTGGGGAGACTCTGCCGAAATTTTGTCAGAAATTCGCCTTTGATTAGCCATTTCCTGACGTTGTTTTTGTTTGATATGCTCTTTTTTTGCAGCTGTTATGGCATCCAGCTCTTCCTCTCGTGCCGTGGTGACATGGGAGAATGTTAATTCTCTCGACTGGGGTCACGGCCAGGTGGCCATAGTTGCAGAGTCCTCGGATTCGGAGACGGACACCGTAGACACCGGTCGTCTCCTTATTCTCGGGGGCGACTCCTTTCATTATAATAGAGAGGGCGTGACCAGGAAGGATTATCCCAAGGACAAACACATGATGTCCCTTCTTCGGCGCTTCAACCTTCAGGGGAAGCGGGACGTGTTCGCCGTGCGGAAGGTCGAGCAGGCTCTGCTGGTGGAGAGAGACAGCTTGGACAAATGCGTAACGCGGGGAAGACCCATCTATCTCCCTGGGGAGGTCAGGAAGTGGAGCGTTGTGCTGGGGCTGCAAGACCTGGCTCCGGCAGACGAACTGTTGACCAGAGCTCCTGAATTTGTGCCTGCTCGGTGGAATGACTCCGCAGGCAGAGTAGATCGGGAGAAGCCGATCTTTGGCCTATTCCTTGCCCCGTTGAGATGGGGATATAGAGATGAGTCATTCTTGCTGGACTGCTTGGCGATTCGCTTCAAGCACCAGATCTCCGTGGGATGGTTTGCTGAGTTGAAAGTCACAGACGCCCACGCATTCAGGCCCGGAGCAGTGGAATTCACAGATTATGTGCTGCATCATTATGCTCCTCTTTTGACCAGAGCTGGTGTTTATCACAGCGTATATGCTTCAAGGTATCGGTATCCGATTTCCCGAGACTTGTGCTGCGGCATGATCGAGGTGTTTTGCCCCGAATACAACACCTTCTATACTTCAGAGGGGAGACCTCTTTAGACTTGTGGAGTCTATCCCAGCTCAGCGGCCTGCCCATTGACGGAGAGCCGTATGAGGAAGTTTGTTGGCCCGACTGGTTGAAGGACCAGACCGACGGTGACGGTTGGTATATGGCGGGCTACGCCTATCGATATCTAATGAAGGCGTATCGCACCCTCTTTCATTCGTCGCACGACACGAGAGAAGCTCGAAAGCCGGGCGAGAAACGAAGAGTGCGGATGGGCGCTTGGCTTCAGTATTTCTTCCAGGGGAAGACCAAGTATGAAGATTTTCCTCCGATAGCACCGGTGGCCCAGAAGCGGAAGAAGAGGGTATGACGCCAGGCCGCTTCGTCATCTTCTTCGAGAGGAGGGCAGGGGGAAAACCCAAACCCTACTGGCGTTGATGCAGTGACTCACTGTGCTGCATATTTGGTTTATTGGCTTTGTTCCTTTGCTCTTCCTCAAGGTGACGAGAGCGTGATCATGGCAGAAGCCATATATCCGGCCTGTCTCATGGCTTGGGGCACCAAGCTGTCTCTTTGCCCAGTGGCCCTGTGCCTCATTTACAAGATGTTGGGAGATTTGCACAAAACGCGCCTCCCCAGAAGCCTTCGGACGGTTGGTCCGTTACATTTCTTTAATGCTTGGGTCTGCACCCTGTTCCCGGAGGCAGCTCCTCGGCATTACAAGCGGTTCCTCTGGTCCCGCGCATGATAGAGTTTGCAAGTGCCGAGCCATCATTGCTAATGGAGCAACTTTATGCTATTCGGGGTAAATTGACCCGTCTTCCCGTGGATTCGCCCGGGGTTCTTCATTTCTGGAGCTTAGCTGCTCACTCGAGCCCATTGACGAATAGGACGAGACAGTGCAAACTCTTTGAAACTGAGGAGTACATCCATCCGATTTCCCAGGCCAATTGTACCAGGCCTATTCTGGAGCCAGAGTTGGTTGATTGGGCACTGGCCATAAGGCCTAGTGTCCTCGTCTTTCACAAGAGCGGCATTCTGTGGTTGGAGCCGTATTACCCGTTCCGTTTCAGTCGGAACTTCGGCTATGACCAGCAGATTCCACATTCCTATTCGCAATTTGCACTGCCCAACAGGCACAGGGCCGGGCAAACGTCCAATGACGACGCCCGGATATGGTGGGACTTTTTCCATCGTCGCGAAGACATTTCTTTCCGGGTGCCCGCCCCCGCACGGGTCCCTCGCGTCACGCCTGAATACATCAAGTGGTGGAACGCGCGGATGGGATTTTACAGGACCTCCCGAAGAGAGTGCTGGGCCGTGGCGGAGCACAGGTTCTTAGCTTCCCAACCGGAGCCAGTTCTTGATATTGATGCTTCTTATTTGAAGAAGTTGAAATCTTGGACTAATACGGATGTGAAGGCCTATCTAGAGGCCTGCAAGCTCGTAAAAATCCGCAGGATGAAAGTTGAGCTGAAGTTGCCCCCGATCAACAAGGATGACTATGTGAAGACCCTTCGGGGTTTATGCTGGGTGAGCAGTGAGAGGGTGATTCTCCAGCAACTCCCTTTGCCGGTAGAAGAGCCCATCGCGGCCGTGGCAGACTGGCGTCCCGAGGTAGACAGGTTGTATCCCTACCGGGCTTTCATTCGCAAAGAGGACAGGCGGGCTGATTTGTATGCCAACACCCCTTGGCTGTTTGCGCTCCTTCGGTCTCACGGCCTCTCGGTGGGTAGCCCCGGCGAAGCCATACTGGACCATCCTCTTCAAATCTCCTTCAAATACGCAGACAGGTGGGGGCTGGACCATCTGAGTCTGTATTACCTGCTATCCTCCCGTGGCCATGAGGACCTGGCACTGTTGGCTGAGCCGAGCGAGAAGATCGGGGATCTATGCTGGCTTATTCGCGAGGCGGCTTCGAGGGACAAGACGCCCTCGCTGTTTTATTGGCCTCTCTTCCCCTTTTATACGGGACCGGCAAGTACGTTCCATCTCTTCCTTCAGGCCCTTCGGCCAGACTCTTCTTTTTATTGTGGTTGTGTCATTCTCACCCTTGTGCGTATGCAGTCCGACCGACTTCGGAGGAGACTCGGCACTTCAGGGAATTGATCATAAAGGCCCAAAAGCTGACATATTTTGAAGTTCCTGAGCCGGCGCCGACCACGACGCCATTGCCTCCTGGGGATTCGAGGAAGAGGACCAGGTCCCAACTGCGAGAGGCCGTCGGGAAGGCGAAAGCGGCGGTGACCCGGGTGACACGGGCACGCCGGAAGAAAGCTGCGGAGCAGACATCGACAACCGACCTTCCTCCCGTTGTATCTTTCGAAGAATTTGAGGCTTCTCGCGCACAAGTGCCAGAGGCCGAAGGTAGGCTCTTCTTTTCTTTAAAGTGCATTAGCTTGTCTTGACTGCTTGGGGTGGCCCATGCTGACAGTCACTGGTACAGCTGCTGGGGTCGTCGGTCCCGAGGCGACGGTGGATGCAGAGGCTGGGGACGGGGCAGAGGAAATCCTTGTTGTTCCCATAGAAAGGGATCTGCCCTCCCCCACACCCCAGCGGGAGATGGAAGGTAATCCACAGTTTAGTTGCGATAGCAACGTAAATCTTTGTATCTTCAGTCGTCCTGACCCAGTTTCGCTGTGAATTTGTAGTCGATATACAACCATCATTGCTTCCGGGCTCGGAGAGCGTAGAGGAGGTGATCCCCTCGGGGCAGGGAGAACCCGCCCCTGAGGTATCATTTATTGCTGCCCCTGGTGCGGAGAGCACTGGGGGAGTTCCTGCCGAGGGCGATGCTCCTGCTGGCGAGGCTCCTGCTCCGTCGGTGGAGCATCCCAAGAGAGCAGAGGGATCCTCTTCCTCTGAGCGTGTAGACTATGGTGGCGGCTCCAGTGACGAGGAGTCGCCGCTGCTTGATTTTGAGACCGACGATGCTGGGGTGTCCTCGGCCTACGAGAGCGACTATTTGACTTTCAGCCCGGCCCGGTTATCATGGGGCGGTCCTGTGCCGTCATTATCGCTTACGAGTGAGGGAGTTGGCGCTGGGGAAGCAGCTCTTAAAGAGTTGAGCTTAGTCCCGGCCGAGGTAAGGACCTATCCAGGGTCAATACTTACCATGCTTCTTTCCTCCTCCTTTTAGCCAGGCTTTTAAGTGTATATATATCTCTGATGCAGACTGAGGTGGCGCTACCGACTATGACGGTGCAAATACCACTCCCGGCCCTGGGGACAGGGCAGGCGACTTTCCCGTCCGTCCTGCGGCCCATCGCATTGCGGTACCCAAAGGATCATGCAGCAGCAATGGTTCCAGTTGGTCCCGGAGCGCTCGTGGAGGTTGATAGTTCGGCGATAGCCGGAGATTCTCCGCCAAGGGAGGCTGCACAGCAGTCAGCTCTGGAGAAGGGTGGCTTTGCTGAGATAGAAGCCGGGGAGATTATTGAGGGACGGACGTCCCCGAACCTTGGGGTTCTTGTTGGACTTCCATCCCAGGGGACCGGTAAGGAGATTGTTGTTGTTGAGGCTCCAGCCACCGCATCTGCCGGTGCGGTTGTTCCCGGTGGTAGTGGGCTGCAGCTTATGCCGTCGTCATCTTCCGGGACGGCTGATGATATATGGGCTGCCGTAGATAGCAGAGTAGAGTTCGAACTGCCCGAGACGTCGCCACTTGGTCTTCAATCCTCGAGTGATGTCGTGTGGCAGTTCCTGGGGACCCTCCAGCAGGCCGTAACAGCCAGTAGGGATTTAACTTATGTTCAGCTGAGGGGGTTGATAGAGCATCTGTCCCGCTCGCTGCTGGCCCTTGGCTGTCCCATGGACGACTGGACTCCACGGGTGATCCTGCTCCTGAAGTATGTGAACCGGAGGGAGTTCTTGGGCCGGGAGGCAGCTGACCAGTTGGTGGCCATATCAATGGAGCGGGCTGAAAACAAGACGGCCCTCATTTCCCTGCAAGAGACCGCGGTGAGGGCGAGGGACGAAGCCAACGCCTCTCTTCAACGCCGGAACTCCCTGACGGCCCGGATGACGGCATTGCGGGCCGAACTTTCCAGGATAGAGGCTGAACTTGAAGAAGTAGATCGCCTGGGGGTCCAAAAGGTTGAGGATGCTGAGATGGCCGAAGGACAAGCTGCTTCCCTGGAGGCGAAGCTATCTGAGCTGGAGGCCACCGAGTTCAGATTGCAAGAACTGATCCGTCATCCGTCCTTGGGTATTCCTGTGCTGGAGGACATCTTCCGACACCCTTTGCCGTAGTCTCTTTTCTTTATGTGCTCACTTTTAATGCACCTTATGTATCCCAGGGCATGGTCCATGTAATCATGCGCCTTCACTTCATAGTAATGAAAAATCTCCATCCTAATTTTGAATGAAGACTCCATCTTGTCATTGTGTTGTTTCCCTTTTTTTTTTGGTTTGCCCGTCGATTCTAGTTCGAGTGTATGAGTCATTAGGGCAGGAGAGCGCTCACGCCTTCAGGGAAGGGGTGAGGTGTTCACTCCACCGCGCCACGACTTTTCTCAAGACTAGAAACGGCTTATGCTGGTCGAGAGTTCGGGGAACTCAGGGGGGCATAGTGAAACTGGCGGATAAACGGTCATGCCGAGAGCGGCAAGAACCGAGAACGGGTAGCGACCGATCTTGCCGATGATGACAAGGGTCGAAAGGGTAGACGGTCTTGCCGATGGTGACAAAAATCGGATAGGTAGTGACCGATCTTGCCGATGGTGACAAGGGTCGAAGGGGTAGACGGTCTTGCCGATGGTGACAAAAACCGGATAGGTAATGACCGATCTTGCCGATGGTGACAAGGGTCGAAAGGGGTAGACGGTCTTGCCGATGGTGACAAAAATCGGATAGGTAGTGACCGATCTTGCCGATGGTGACAAGGGTCGAAAGGTAGACGGTATTGCCGATGGTGACAAAAACCGGATAGGTGTAGCGACCGATCTTGCCGATGGTGACAAGGGTCGAAAGGGCAGACGGTATTGCCGATGGTGACAAAAACCAGATAGATAAGTGACCGATCTTGCCGATGGTGACAAGGGTCGAAAGGGTAGACGGTCTTGCCGATGGTGACAAAAACCGGATAGGTGTAGCGACCGATCTTGCCGATGGTGACAAGGGTCGAAAGGGCAGACGGTATTGCCGATGGTGACAAAAACCGGATAGGTAAGTGACCGATCTTGCCGATGGTGACAAGGGTCGAAAGGGTAGACGGTCTTGCCGATGGTGACAAAAGCCGGATAGGTAGTGACCGATCTTGCCGATGGTGACAAGGGTCGAAAGGGTAGACGGTCTTGCCGATGGTGACAAAAACCGGATAGGGGTAGCGACCGATCTTGCCGATGGTGACAAGGGTCAAAAGGGTAGACGGTATTGCCGATGGTGACAAAAACCGGATAGGTAGTGACCGATCTTGCCGATGGTGACAAGGGTCAAAAGGGTAGACGGTATTACCGATGGTGACAAAAACCGGATAGGTAGTGACCGATCTTGCCGATGGTGACAAGGGTCAAAAGGGTAGACGGTATTGCCGATGGTGACAAAAACCGGATAGGTAGTGACCGATCTTGCCGATGGTGACAAGGGTCAAAAGGGTAGACGGTATTGCCGATGGTGATAAAAACCGGATAGGTAGTGACCGATCTTGCCGATGGTGACAAGGGTCAAAAGGGTATAGACACTGGACGTGTATAAGTGGGATATCGGATGAAGATCCTCGTCACGACCTTGAAAGTGGCCTTTTGGACGGTGGATGGTTCATCACTATTCATCATTCAAAATTTTTATTCACATTACTGACCTAAGCGCCCTTTCGGGTTTTCGCCGAGGCCAGCCCCCTCTTGCTTTTGCCCGCGCGCCCTTTCGGGTTTTCACGCGACGGGATACCCAATTTTGCCTGCGACGCCCTTTCGGGTTTTCGCCACAGCCGGGTTATAGCCGTTTTTGCACTTGTCCTGATATAGGAACAAGTCTGGCGGGGTATCTCTATTTTTAACCCCAATTTCTTTTCTCTTTTTTTTAATTCGAGATTCAGAAGAACTGGATCGCGGGAACGCCGACCGTCCTTGTTGATGAGGACAAGGGTGGGTCTTAGGTTTATTTCGTCGACACTAGTTAAATGTCGAAGCAAGGAAGTGGTTTATTAACAAGGATGTAGGATCCAAGTTCAAGAGTAGAGGTTGACCGATCTCGCAGATGATGGCGAGAGTCGAAGAGGGTTTATACGTCGGCATATGTCACTGCCGAAACAAGAATGGGGTTGTCAACAGGGACGTAAGGTCCAATGTTGGGGGTAGAGATCGACCGATCTCGCTGATGATGACGAGGGTCGAAAAGGGTTTGTTCATCGACATGGGCTACATGCCGAAGCAAAGATGAGGTTATTAACAAGGACGTAAGGTCCAAGTTATGGACAGAGATCGACCGATCTCGTCGATGATGACGAGGGTCAAAAGGGTTTGTTAAAGTATTCCCGGTGGGACTTTGATGATTGTCCCTTTCGGAGTTTCATTGGGTGGAGAATAGGAGAGGCATTTGGAAATTACCACTTTACCGACTCAGGCGCCCTTTCGGGTTTTCGCCGAAGCCAGCCCCCTCTTGCTTTTGCCCACGCGCCCTTTCGGTTTTTCACGCGGCGGGGTACCCAATTTTGCCTGCGACGCCCTTTCGGGTTTTCGCCACAGCCGGGCTATAGCCATTTTTGCACTTGTCCCGATGTGGGAGCAAGTCTGGCGGGGTATCTTTATTTTTAACCCCATTTTTGTTATATATATATATATTTTTTGACTTCTTTTTTTTATTTTATTCGGAATGCGAGTGCCACTAACCAAGTAAAAGTAGCTTGATTAGGGCGGAGTGCCACTAACCAAGGAAAAGTAGCTTGATTAAGGCGGAGTGCCACTAACCAAGGAAATAGCTTGATTAGGGCGGAGTGCCATTAACCAAGGAAAGGGTAGCTCGGTTAGGGCGGAGTGCCACTAGCCAAGGAAAGGGTAGCTTGGTTAGGGCGGAGTGCCACTAGCCAAGAAAAGGGTAGCTTGGTTAGGGCGGAGTGCCACTAGCCAAGGAAAAGGGTAGCTTGGTTAGGGCGGAGTGCCACTAGCCAAGAAAAGGGTAGCTTGGTTAGGGCGGAGTGCCACTAGCCAAGAAAAGGGTAGCTCGGTTAGGGCGGAGTGCCCCTAGCCAAGGAAAGGGTAGCTTGGTTAGGGCGGAGTGCCACTAGCCAAGAAAAAGTAGCTTGATTAGGGCGGAGTGCCACTAACCAAGGAAAAGTAGCTCGATTAGGGAGGAATGCCACTAACCGAGAAAAAGGTAGCTCGATTAGGGCGGAATGCTGTAACCAAGTAAAGGGTATGTTCCGGCCGATCACTCAGGGTGTGTTGGTTGCGCCGCATGATACAGCTTAATGTGTTTTCCGTTGAGGGGAGAGAACTGGACGGCTCCTTTGTGGTCTACAAGGACGTAGGCACCCCCTTCATATACTCGACGAACGATATACGGTCCGACCCAGTTTTCGACCAGCTTCCCTTTGGGGTTAGAGGCCATCACTTCTCTTCTTTTGACCATCACCAGGTCTCCTTTCTTGAACTCTCGACCCTTGACTAACTTGTCAAAAGCACGGGCCATGCGAGCTTGGTAGAGTTGGATGTTTTGTTGCGCCTGGAGGCGTTTTCCTTCGAGCTCAGCGAGCTCTTCCAATCTTCTTTCTGCGTTGGTCTGCTCACCACTGACTAATCCGTGCTGGATGGCAACTCGCAATGAAGGAACTTCGAGTTCAATCGGCACTACAGCTTTCGACCCATAGACAAGGGAGAAGGGTGAACAGCCGGTTGGGGTCTTGTAGACAGTACGATAGGCCCAAAGCGCTTCGTACATCCTTTCTTCCGAATCTTTTTTGTTAGACTTGACAGTCTTCGCCAATAGTGTGCACAAGGTTTTGTTAAAAGCCTCTGCTAGTCCGTTGGCTTGAGGGTTGTAGGGGGACGACGTCCTCCAGTCAATTTTGTATTTGTCAGCTAGCCGATAAACCTTCTGATTTCTGAAATGGCTGTCGTTATCAGAGATGATTCGGCTGGGGATCCCGAACCGGAATATTACATTCTGCCGAAAGAACCTTGCAACTAGTTCTCCGGTCACATCTCTTAGTGCTACTGCCTCCGCCCATCTGGAGAAGTAATCTGTAGCTGCTAAGATGTATCTGCATCCTGATGAAGATGCTGGTAGTGGCCCTACCACGTCCGTGCCCCACTGAGCAAACGGCCGACTTGGTAGGGTGGGATGTAGTGGCACTGGGGGTCTCCTCGCCACATTAGCATGTTCTTGACATTTCTGACAAGCCTTGGCAAACTTGCAGCAATCATTAAATATAGTGGGCCAATAATAACCCAATTTCTTTATCTCTATTTTCATTTTCGGACCGGCCTGGTGTGCCCCAGCTGATCCCGCATGAACTTCTTGCATCACCTGTCCCGCTTCTGCTGAAGACAAGCAACGGAGTAGGACTTTCCTTCGGGCATCTGCCATAATTCGGAACAAGGTCCCGCTTCTCATTTCATACGAATCCTTGATCCTCAGGAGCTTCATTCTTTGTTCCTTTTCTTTTGGAAGTTGCTGGTGTTGAAACCAGCGTAGGAGATGCTCTCGCCAGTCGGGCTGCTGGACCCCTTCGATGACTGTTACCTCCATCTCATGTTCGTCGGCAAGGACCTCTGTTACGCTGGGGACCTGTCGGCGGTTGATTACTGTTATATTCAGGCTTGTGTCTGGCGGGACCGCCAATGAACTGGCCAGCTTAGCGAGGGCGTCTGCCTGAGTATTCTGGCCTCGATTGATGTGCTTGATGCTGATGAAGTAAAATTTTGACATCAGTCGAGTTGCCAACTGGTGATAGGGGAGGAGCTCTTGCTTTCGCACCTCGAACTCTCCTTCCAGCTGTTTTATAACTAGCATGGAGTCTCCGAACGCTTCCAGCATCTGAATTCCCATGGACAGAGCGATCTGCAACCCGATTATCAGGGCTTCATATTCTGCTTCATTGTTTGTGCATTGTTTGTTTATGGAGCAGGATGTATGCACCACTTCTCCTTCTGGGGACTTCAAGACTATGCCCGCCCCTGCTCTGACCCTGGATGATCTGGTGGCAGAGGTGTCAATTCTGGAAGCGCCATCAAAATATAGCTGCCATAAGGAAGGCTGTACTTGGGCGGCTTCTAGGGTTTCATCTCGGGAAGTTCCGGTTCCCACGGGCTTTCTCCGGGTATCGGATGTTCAGCAAAGAAATCTGCAATAGCTTGACCTTTGATGGCTTTGCGCGGTACGTAAGAGACATCAAACTCCATAAGGATTACCGCCCATTTGCCCAGGCGGCCTTTGAGTGCTGGCTGGGACATGATATATTTTAGGGGATCCTCCTTGGACACCAAGCTGATTTCATGCGACAACATATAATGCTGAGCTTTTTGACTGCGAAGACTAGTGCCAGACAGATCTTCTCAATATAAGTATATTTTTCTTCGGTTCTGACCAGTCTTCTACTGAGATAATAGAGGGCCTGCTCTTTTCCTTCTTCATTATTCTGGGCTAGCATTGCCCCCAGAGAATTGTGTGTAGCTGCTATATACAGTATCAATGGCCGTCCTTTCACCGGTGCGCCCAATACTGGAGGAGTCTTCAGATAATCTTTTAGCTTGTCAAAGGCTGTCTGGCAATCTTCATCCCAATAAAAGGGAACATCTTTCATCATCAACTTGTGGAAAGGCTGGCATCGCCCTGACAAATTGGAGATGAACCGCCGGATATAAGCCAGGCGGCCCTGTAGTGACCTCAGCTCGGAGATGTTCCTTGGTGGAGGTAACTCCTGAATCGCCTTGATCTTTGCGGGGTCTATCTCGATCCCCCGATATCGGACGACAAAGCCCAAGAATTTTCCGCTCGACACTCCGAACGCACATTTCATAGGATTCATTTTTAGCTCATGCTGCCTCAGCCTCTGAAAAATAATTCGGAGGTCTTGCAGGTGATCTTCTTTTCTTCTGGTTTTGACCACCAGGTCATCTATGTAACATTCGACCTTGTGGTAGAGCAACTCATCAAAGATTTTGGTCATTGCGCGCTGATAGGTTGCGCCAGCATTCTTCAGTCCGAATGGCATTCTCTTGTAATGATAAATACCTTTAGGAGTTCGGAAAGCAGTATGGACCCGGTCATGCTCCGCAATCCAAATCTGGTTGTAGCCAGACGACCCATCCATGAATGACAGGGCTTCATGGCCGGTTGTAGCATCGATCATGACCTCGGTTATTGGCACCGGGAAGTCATCTTTAGGGCAGGCTTTGTTTAGATCTCGGAAGTCGACACAAATCCGGATCTGTCCATTCTTCTTTTTTACGGGGACGATATTCGCTAGCCATGTGGTGTACTGATTTTCTTCAACAAATCCCACATCAATGAGCTTGTCAACTTCAGCACAGATTAGGGTGATGAGCTCTGGCCTCATACGCCGCGGTGGTTGCTTCACCGGCTCGGCTTCAGGGTTGATTGCCAGCTCATGTTGTGAGACAGTAGGGCTTAGACCTGGCATCTCTTTATAAGTCCAGGCGAAGCAATCCCGGTATTCTAGTAGTAGTTGAATGTACAGCTCCCGTTCTTCCGGGGATAGTTGGGCACTGAGGAAGGTAGGCCTAGGGTCCCCCTCATCTCCCAAGTTGACTTCTATTAGTTCATCGACTGTGGCCTGGCCTCTGTCTTCTATTTCCGGAGGTGCCGGCTGGAGGTCGACGAAGTCTGGAATACCATCTTGAGGGTCGAGTACTTCGACTTCCTCGTCAGACACCGCCAGAGCTTCATGGGGTCTCTTGATCTCTTGTGCTAGCGACTACGTGGATGGATCTATTGATACTTCCGTTGCCGTTGCAGCTCCTGAGGGTGAGGGAGCAGCTTCAGTGCTTGTAGATGAGGTTGCAGCCATGACAGGCCAGTAGTTGTTTGCCGCCAGACTCGGACAGCATATTGGATTTGTAGCAGAAGTTGAGGGAGTCTCGCCTTCTGGACAGTTGTATCTTCCACAGAAGTGGCTTTTTCTTTTCTGGTAGCCGGCTCCCCTTGATTGGAGTAAACCGAGGCTCTGTTGACTGGCAGAAAGGGTGTTGAAGTCGTCATTAGCATGACCCCTGCGGAGGGAGAGACTTCTGCTTCTTGAGCATCTTCGGCTTCGCTGCTGCTAGCCGTATCAAATTCGGCTTGAAAGGCCGCTCCTTCAGGACGGACCTGCTCCCAGCATCGGCAGGAGATCAAGGTCTCCATTTGTTGATTCCCGGATAGAGCCAATTCAGCATGTTCGGCTTCCGCCGGGTATTCATCAAAGGTTGCCCCCAGAGGGCTATCTTCAGTTGGATAGAAGGTGGAGATGGTGTCCACCTCGTACCGCCCACTGTAATAGTAGTCTTCTAGGGTGAAGCCCAGACCCGGATGTTGAGAGACACGTCTCATTTCTTTGTCCAGATTTACAGGATACCACATCTTCTGGAAAGCTTCCTTGCGTTTTTGAGGTTGATCGGGAGGGATGTGTTGCTTTTGAAACATCTTGGCCGTTCGATCAGTGGTAAATGCCAGGCCCTGAACAGGAACCCGCGGGTCGGCTAGATCCTCAGGGAGGCTGCAGTCTGTGTCTTCCTGAGTGGGATGCTCCTCAGCCGTATAGAACAAGCTGCTGGGCCCATCTTCTTGTGCCACCTCCCAGGCTTTGAAAGGTTCGACAGTGGGACCATCGAGGCCGGAGACTGGCTTGGTGAGGCCGGCAGGGACTCCAATGCGGTCGTGCTGTCGATCAATATGCACTTCCTTAGCTTTGGGGTATAATGCTGGGGGTGTCACCCTGCCGACATTTCCAGAAGCCGTGATGTGGGAAACCACCTTCGGCTTGACATATCCGCGCGACGGTGGTGGATACCAACCGTCACCCGATCTATTCTTCGATGCCCCTACGGGGGCTTCAGTTTCAGAAACCTTCCGGGGAGATCCCGTATATAGATTGGCGTCTGCCAAGTGACATTCAAACACCTCGAACGGGTGGATGTCAGCAAATATCCTTTTCTCCTTCCCCTGGAGGCTGTATTTGATGCACTGGTGGAGCGTGGAGGGCACCACCATATTTTCGTGCAGCCATGGGCGGCCGAGCAGTGCTTTGTAGGAGGTGCGAGAATCAATGACGTGAAACTGCACCGTTGTAGTGAAATCTGCCAGGGTCAGTGTGAACTCTGCCACTCCCATAGATACTTCACATTTTTGGTTGAAGCCAGCGATACGCATATCCCCGACTTTCTCGAGATGTACATTGAAGTGGTACCTCTCGTATATTCTATATGGCAAGATGTTGACTACTGCACCCGGGTCAACCAGAATCCGGTTCAGTTCTCTTCCATTCAGATGTCCTTTCATATATAGCGGCCTGTTGTGACTGGCAGTAGGCAGTAGCATGTCTTCTGGAGAGAAGGTCATACTGACTTCTGGTATAGCCTCAGCTATGCAGGTTTCAAAATGAGCAGGCGTCTGCAGAGCAATGATAATTGCCTGTCGAGTCTCTTCACTCAAAGAGAGAATTTCCCAGATCGTAAATCGAGCAGGGAGCTTCTTGAGCAACTTCATTATTCGGCTTCCAGCCCGGACATTGGAGAGCTTCATCTCTTCAACCCATCTGGGCTTAGGGAGGGTTTGATTTGTGGGTCCAGATGGCCCTGCTTTATCTTCCTCGGACTCGGCACCGTCTAGGTCGGCACCGACTGTCGGGTCTTCTTTATTAGCTGTTGTAGGGCAGGCCCCATCTGCATTTGCATCCTCAGTAGATTGCACTGGCTGCGGGTGAATGACCCCGGGTGTAGGGTTAGCCTCCTGACAAGGCTGCTTTCCCTTTGACATCTTCATAAATTCAAGGAATGAAGGGGCTGTCTTACCCCCAGTCTTGCTGTATAGACCAAACGGAGGAGGGATTTGTACTCCCTTAACCTCCGGCGGAGGTGTCTTGTAGGGTTGCTCCCCTCTGAACATAATGTTGTGATTGGGCGGCGGCTGGCGCCCCCATTTTCGGCCTGACCGAGTGGCATGTGCAGCAGTTGCGGCCTCGGCCTTGCCTCCCCCAGCATGGGGTGTGAAGCAAATTTATTCTTCTTCCTCTTCTCCGGGTAGGTTGAAGAGTGCTGACAGGGTATTGCAGGAGACGACTTGTGTTTTATGGGCCCCAGCGGCCTTTCTCTTCTTTTTCTTTTACTTTTTCTTCTTTTTGATTTCTGCAGGTGCTTGCCCCCAGAACATGTTGCTCTCTTGAGGTGGTGCTGCTTCAGCTTCCTCCCCTTGCTTGAGTGAGAGTTGCTCCAGCTCTTGCCATGGGACGTGGTCCCGTACCAGCAGAGGTTTCAGTTCGGGCTGTACATATTCCTCTAGCCCTTCAATTAAGTGTTGCAGTCGAAGGACCCCAGGATTAGTTTCCTTGATTACTGGCAGCGAGGTTTGTCTCCTCCTGTTGGGTGTATGTATTCTGACAACTGTAGGTGGAGTGACCCATACGGGTGCTACCACTGGCGGAGCAGGCCGGGGTGTAATGCCACGGATATGTGCCCCCTCTTTTGGGCGGGGTGCCCTCTTCTTCTTGTGCTTCACAGGGATTTGCTGCCACCCCTGCTGCTCCTTCACGGGCTCCAGGAAATAGATTTCGTAGGTGCTCCGTGTGCTTGCTTCAGAGATCTCCTCAGGTAATGCCTGGTAGAGGGAGACCATGTTGACCACTGCTCTTCTGGGAGGAGCTTCATGTGGCTGAGGAGGGTCTACTTTGTACTCTCCCAGCTCTATCTCATTCTTCTTCACCATCCCTTCGATGACGTCTTTGAAAACATAACAGTCTTCGATTGAATGTCCCAGCATTTGGTGATAGGAGCAGAATCTTGGACTGTCTTTTCTCTTCAGGTCCTCTGGTCTTCTCGGCTCAGGCAGAGTGACCATACTGTATTCCGTTACCTAGTCAAACAGGATCCGGGTCTTATCCTTAGGAAAGGAATAAGCCTTCTTCATTTTGTCCCTCAACGAAGGACCTTCTTTATCATCCGGAGCTTTCGCAGGTTGCGGGGGAGCCGCCTTCTTGCCTTTCTCCTTCTGTTGTTCGAATGCCTTGATATCAAGCGCATTTGCTTCTTTAGGTGTGGGGCGCCGCTCCGCAGCCTTGCCTTTCTGGGCTACGCTGACAGCTGATGTCGGGACAGGTTTAGCTAGGAAAGCCTCTACCTCGGCCACCACATTATTCAGCCGGTCGAATGACCGTATTTCCATTCCGATCATTTTTTTCAGGACCTCCCTCCTGAGATTTTGTTTACATATTTGCACAGCGTCCTCCTGATGCGGGGGTCGCTTGCATCCCATTCCGAGGTTCCTCCACCTCTTGATGTAGTCAAGGGCGGTCTCATCTGCCCTTTGTTTTGTCGAATAGAGTTCGGCCACTGTGACCTCCCTCTCTGTGACATGGAATCTTTCTCTGAACTTCCTCTGCATATCTGACCAGTCATTGATTGACCCGGCCGAGAGGCTAGAGTACCATTCAAATGCGAGCCCCGTCAGCGAGGACCCGAAGAATTTCAGTAAATATGACTCGTCGGTGGATAGATCACCCATAACGGTCATATAATATGCAATATGTTCTTTTGGGGAACCTTTCCCGTTGAATTTGTCAAATTTAGGTGGCTTGTTGACTCCCGGGGGAAGTCGCTTAGCCGCATGGTGTTGCGGGTAGGGCACCCGATAGGCATCGAATGCGATGTAGTCGCCCTCGCTCTTCTCTGCGAGCTTCAGCTCGATCATCCTCTCCACCATCATCCGGTTCACGACCGTGGGGTCGACTGGCTCCGGATAGAAGTGTGCTGACTGCAGGTACGGGGTGACCAGGGTGGTCGCCTGTGGAGGATGCAGCAGCGGGGGTGTTGGGTGCACCTGAGGAAGCACCGGAGGTAGCAGCGGCTGAGGCTGTGGTGGCCGCTGTTGTGCTGTCGTCACAGTTGGCTCTGACGGCTGGGGTAGTGTATAAAGTGGTGGAGGGTCATCTCGACGAGCCGCTCCCCGGGATGATTCACCTTGGACTTCGGGTGGTTTAGAGGCCGATGAGTGTTCAGTTTTCTCCATCAGCTGTTTCTTCAGGGAATCTATTTCCCGTTGATATCTTTGTAGCAACATCAAGACTGATGGATCTATAGTGGTGGGGACACCTTCTGTTAATTGTTTCCCCGGACGTACCCTCGGGCAGGATGTCGAGGAGTACGTCGTCTTCTTCTTCCGTCGTTACCACATTAGCGGTCAAGACGGGGGCTTTGTCATCCCAGTGGAGGTATAACTGGGGCTATTTCTCTTTCATCCTTGTCAGAAGCCCTCTTGCTGCTTCTGTCCTGCGGGTAGCTGGTCCCAGCCGTACGGCCAACTGAGCCAGTTCTTGGGGGTCTTCAGGAAGCTCCCCATATCGGCTGGATACACCAGCCATGTTGCAAGTGAAAACCTACATCCTCCTTCTTTGTCGATGGACCCTCCGCCTTGCTTGTTGCGGAAAGGTCAGTCTCTCGAACACAGAAATTCTTCTTCTTTCTTCCCGCTCGGGGGAGGTTTCATCGGCTTCGATCTCAAAGCCGTCATTGTGTCCATTGTCGTCGACCGATGACATCCTCATTATATCCTCCATTTCTTCTTCATCTGCCGTTGATGGGCAGTAATTTTCTTCAGTGGCGATTGTCTGCATCAGCCGCTGCTATCCGAGCGAGGTGTTACCCAATCCTCGGAAATAGCTTCTGACCAGGCATGCCATTTCTTCTCGACCCCGTTCTTGATGTAGCACGGGGGAAAGTGGTCGACCTCCAGCAGGAGGAATGTAGGCCAGTTGAGCTCTGTCGACTGGTTGTTGGAACCTTCGCCCCGTGGCAGGGACGTTGGCTTGACGTGCCATAGCCCGGAAACTTCTGTGACGCGGAGGATCCGCAACCACCTCTTCTTCATTCATCGGGGGCAGGCCCCTTTCTCTTCTCGCTCCCGCCTCGTCGTTCATAGGACGACGGCGGGTGGGCGTTGGATGGTAGGCAGGTTGGGTCCGCTTAGGAACCCACACCTGTTTGAATTTCCTCGGCCTGAGCGCCGGGTTTTCTTGGCCATGGTGGCCGACTTCTTCTCTTTCTGCCCTCCTTCCAGCGAGAGCTTGATAGTTGTTGTAGACAGGGACGTTTGGGATGACGCGATCTGGGGTCACCCGTGCCGTGCGCCCGTTGAGGAAGACACACATGCCTCCCACCAGCATTGATTTTCCGGACTGAGAGACAGTTCCGGTGATCACGGCAGTATTTTTGCGAGCCTGGCGACGCTGACGTCCTCCAGGGGGCTTGTTGATATGAGTGGGATGCATCCCACGTACAAGGTGGTGCACCAGGCAGCTAGCGGCCGGGGCCGGATTCTTGAGCAAGTCGTCGCAGCGAGCTGAGGAACCCTCAGAGGTTCCACTTCCTCTATAGCTTGCTTGGAAGGTTCCGGGGCTTCGACTTCTAGGATGTCGACGAAGGCCAAGCCCAGGAAGTTGGGGAAGCCTACAGCGGCAGGGAAGCTGCCGAATTCCATGGGTACCGCCAGGTACCCTTGCGCGTGTTCAGCAACTATCGACTGATCGAAGTCGACGCCAGCTATTCCACAAGTTGTCATTGTCTGCCTGCAAAGACAAACAGGAAAACAATCAGTAGTCTTTGAAAGGGCTTCGAAGCCCGAATATCTCGGCAAAGAGATGAAAGGTGACACCGGTCCCACCGGGCGTGCCAGACTTGTTTGCGACCTTTTTCTTCCTTTCTTTCTTTTTTTTCGTTCGTTTCTTTTCGTTTGCGTATCGATCAACCATTTGGCTAACTGGCCAGGTAGTCAACTGACTGATTGACGACGCGGGCGTGCCAGTCACATGAGTGACAATTCTATTGTGCGCTCACTCTGACCCATGTCGGGCGAATGTGAGGTTCGGTCGGGACTAGCAGTCCGCCATACCATAAAGGTTATGGCGTTAATTACATCCCCCACGAGGAGGGAAAACCTTTGATTAATTGCCGAGATATCGGGCTGTCGAAGCCGGGTTAAAAGAGCTACATGATGATTATAGCAATGACAGGCAGGATGCAGCATTAATCATGCAAAAGATGCGTAGTTAAATGGGAAAATGGATCCTAGGTACGTGGCGGAGGACGCAGGTCCGAGGACCACCATCGCGCGTGACGAAGGCTTCCGGCCAGACATGATCCGGCTTTTAACCGACGCCATTTAATATACTCGGGGATCTATGCATGCATGCACACAAGACATTCATGATTATTTTGAACATGAAGATAGCGTTATGAAAATGGTGACAATCACCCATATTTATTACCCTTCGTCGAGAAGAGGGAGAGCGGCGCAAGTATGCTAGCGAAAGCGAAATGCTAACGGATTATGACGGTGAGTATGATGATGACATGACTCGGGCTTGCTTGACCCTTCTTTATTCAATTCAATGCCTGCTACGGCTTGTCGACATTGCCCCCGAGAGGCGAGGCTTCAAAACCGGCGTGGCTATGCAAGAAACACTTATACAGCGTGATAAAGCGTAGGCATAGTGGTTAATACGGTGCGATAAAGCGTAGGCATAGCGGTTAATACGGCGCGGTATCCATGCTTTTGAGACGGCGCGCAAGAGGGTTGGGGCGCGCCGGTTTAGGGCGGGCCGGAAAGCCGCAAGGAAAAATTTTTAGAAAATGAGTGTCGGGTTAATCCGGCGCGGGGGGGTACCTCGCCGGTTTAGGGCGCGCCAGTTAAGACCGCGCCATATTAAACCTGTTTTGTTGAATTATGAACTTCTTAAGTTTATTAGGCTTCATGGGATCCTTTCTTAAGTTGTTTGGGGCCAATTGATCATTTGATTGGAGTCCATGGCCTTCTGAAAATGAGGGGGAGGTCAGTGCGAGGTTCATACTCGAGCACTGAGTTGATTCAATTTGGAGCGATCATTTTTATTGACATAATCATCTAGAGTCCGTCAAAAATTTGACAGCATCTCCCCTGAACGAACAGAGTTGCAGGGGAGGATCGGGGTCATACTCACTAATGGAGTAAGCCCCTAAATCACCGGTCTGCCCAAAGGCGGCCAGCATACCCCACTGGATAGGATATCCCGAGGACAAGCCTGCTAGGGGCACCAAAGCTCCAAGGGGGAGGAAATAGAAGGGCGAAGTCACTGATGATGAAGACGACACCCCGAGGGCTAGCCTACGAGGGATGAAGGATTCGTAGTCAGTGCTTCGTCCCATGGAGGGACTGACCATTAGGAGAGTGGGACTCCGAGGACTAGCCTACAAGGAGCGCACACCCCATGATCTCGATCGGGCCCTGGTCTGTCGGGGTTGAGTCCGTTGACCCGAGCTCCCCTTCGTTATTAGCCATGGCTTCGGGAGGACGCCCACCATGGAGAGGTAGGTTCCTCGGTCGCCCGGCAACTGCAGGAGCTAAAAGGGGCATGTCCCCCTCCCCGGATGATCGGAATAACGAGGAAATCTCGGAACGATGCAAATAGCCACGAAGAACAAATGATAAAGGCCTAAGTTAGACAGACCCTCGGCAGGGACATATGTTCGAACGGTTAGAGAACAATACTCAAGGGGACAAAGGCGCATGCAGAGGCACGGCTCCATCCGGGAGGAGAAAGGGATGCAAAACCCTTGAACCAAACATAAAAGGACTGAAACGAAAGAAAGCCCCCGGGGAGGGGTGTTTCTGTAGCCCGCAATGATTCGGGGCGTGGTATGAACCTCGAGGAAACCCGGGATCGGCCCTCCGCAAAGAAGAACCCTGTCGCGCATATCAGTATAAATAAAGATAGAGAAAGGGGAGGTCGTTTCTCCAATTTATTGATTCAAGCATCCACAGGCATGCATACATATCACCATCCCTAAGACAGGGAGGATTCAACATTCGCACGGCGAGATTACAATTCCGGCACCATTGTTTGGTTGCCGTTTAATGATATTCAGAAGCAGAGGACGCCCAGGTCACGATAATCAGAGAGAAGATGGCAGAAGAAATCACGAAGAAAAAGGGGGGATCGACTAATATCATCGTCGCCCCTCCCCTTCATCGCTTACATTCGACAGAAAATGAAAAGAAAATGCGAAAAGCAGGAAGAAACACAGCCCCTGCCCACCTGTTCCTCAAAACAGAGTATCGTCGATGCAGGCCGACGGTCGCCCCTTTAGAGAAGAGAAACCCCCCCTCTCTGTGTATCTCGAGAAAGGAAGAAGACCCTCTCCTTTCACAGTTGCCTCACCCTTCTCTTTCTTTTTTTTTCTGAGAGCCGCCTCTTTTTCCTTTGAGTCTTTCTTGCCTTCCAGGCTTCCAGGCTTCCTCTCTTCCTTCAATCGAACCTCGCCCGTATATATAACAGGTTGGAGGCTCTTCATCCGGCGTGAGCTTTTGGCGCGCCGGGGGAGTCTTCATCAATCTATCGCGCCGGTTTAAGAGGCCATTCGATAGGGTCGCTGGCGCGCTGGGATGAGGGCTTAAGGTAAAGGGGCGCGCCGGGCTAAAGGCTGAAGGTGAGGGGGGCGCGCCGGGCTAAAGGCTGAAGGTAGGGGGGCGCCGGTTTAAGGGCATTGAGTGAAGGGCGCGCCGGTTTAGGGCGCGCCGGGCTACTGCTCCTTGCACGCTTCAAGCCAGTCGATGAACTCGGGGATAATTCCGGGGCCATCGTGAACATGTACTCTGCTGCTGTTCACTAAGAGTTAGACGATATGATCTGTCGAAGCTCCTAGATTGGCGTACGGCCATTCTCCAGGTTCTGGATTGCTTTAGGCTGCTCGCACGGGTTTTCTGCGGGCACACGGCCTTCAACTCTCTGACCCATGCCGTTAGCTTGGCCTAGCTCGTTTCCGAGGCTTCTCGGAAGGCGTGATAGCACCAGGGATAGCTCCGCCCGAGCTGGGTGATCATTCGGCCGCTAATGGGCCCACCTTGGCAGGAAGCCGCACCTATGTAAGGTGATCGGGATCTTCCGCCGCCAGAGCTCTCGGTCCTCCGTGCCGGAGAGCCGGGGTAACTCCTTCATCCTCGGGAGAACCTCCTCATTTGGTGGGGGACCACCGGATAGACCGTCGTCCTTGATCGGACAACGGATGTGGTGTATGCGGCATGACAGAGTCGATGCCGGTTCATTGGGCAGGCTTGGTCGCACTGCCGGTTGGTTGTGAGCTTGTCTCGGCTCCCCTGAGGTGAAGTCCCCGTGTCCGTACGGAATGACTCGAGGCTCTGGCAGCTTGAGAAATCTTCAATATATTGATCATTATCGGCTTCCGTACTTCGGTGGGCCGGGTCATTCGTCCTTATGGTTTGGTCGCCGACGATCATATTTTAGGTGCCAACATTATGTTAGTCAACCTTACTTTATGGATAGATGGATTATCGATAATTAACAACTGTCAATAAATCAATTAAGGAGGTCCAATCTCACATAAACTAGAATCTGTTTCTCCTGCATAAGATGCCCTTTTATATATTTATATATGTGACAAAATTATCAAAATTCCAAACAAAAATGAACAATCTCATCGCATGAAATGAACTACAAACTATATACACCACTTACCTGTAAGAAATATGATTCTGTTCACGCATCATCATCTTCTTCTTCAATAAAAATGTCTCTAAAGATGGCTCGATATTAGTTACTTTTGATGATGTGATACAAGTCAGAATTTTAACTTCATGGGCATTCTCTGCATAAGGGTCGGACATTTCCTTTGCCTCGAAGCTTTAAAACCACGCAAACTTGTACAAGATGGGAAAGGTGATGGTCGGAATATTGCTACCCCTCGGAAAAGCTCGTCATCGTGAGTTGGATGGGCAAAGGCTAGGCTGCGTGATTGCGTCACATGGAAGAGAAATAAGATAGCGGTACCATACCTTCTTGAAAGGTCAGAAAGTAAGGTAACCTCTTTTTTCAGCAACCTCTTGGAAAATCACAACGGATTCAGTGAGAAATCTTGGACTCAAGATATTGCTTCTGAAATTGAGCATATTTTCTCATAATTTTACCAAAGGCTTGGAGAGAGAGAGAGAGAGAGAGAGAGAGAGAGAGAGAGAGAGAGAGAGAGAGAGAGAGAGGTTGGAGGGTGCCCTCCCCTCATGGTTTTGCCTGACAAAGAGAGAGTGAATGTGACCCGAGGTACTAGAAAATAAGGTCATATTTGATAACGGGTTAAGTCCGAATAGGATATGTTAATCGGGGTCGAGTGTGTTATTTCTTATTTGATATTTTTTTCTTAACCGGGGTTGGATAGGATTAGAGTGAATTAACTCATTCCTAAGAAATATGTGGAATGAGTTAACCGACTACGATTAATTAAGATTAGAGATCGGGTGGATCACCCCGGATAAGTCACTCGCCCCTAACCTACTCCGTTATTAAACTCGTCTAAGTGTCTCCACAAAGAAGAGACCTCATTACTTAGAGTTCCCTAGCTAGTTAGAATCTTGTGCCAGTACTGTGCCCTCTCTTCTCAAAACTTTCAGGCCATCTTCTTCTGCTCTTATATATCTGACAAGGAGTACCACCGGGTCTCCTCCAACCGGCCTTATGAGTCCAAACATGCATGCTTTCCAGTCTTAACTTCTACTGTCTTTCACATCAAGAACATGATGATATATAGCTAGCCTGGCAGATCGATTATATATATATATATATATATATATCGAGTCCTTGTGCCATCTTCGTGAAGTCTAACCACTTGCAGACAATATTTTTGATCAGAAGCCTTAATTAATAAGGACGCGAAGTGCTGGTTTCACAACTGTGCAGTCATACTCAGTGGTGAGCAGCATTCCCGACCGATGATCCATATATATATAGAGGATAAGATTCTTCTGATTAATAGCAACATATATATAGGGTGGCCCCTAAAAAGTTGCTAGGAAAAGGTGTGAGAAGCATCCTTGGATGGTGTGAGTGAAAGATGATGGGGGTGGGCCTCGCCTGCAGCCTACAATGTGCCCTTTTAGAAGACCTGAAGAAGCTTCTCCAAGCTATATATATAATCAAACACTTTGAAGGCCAGATCATCATAATGCTCTCCCTCTTTCATTTCTTTTGCCAGGCACATTATTCTGTTCTCCGCCGACCCTCGCACTCTCCTGCAAACAAAAAAGAGCAAGTAGTTATATATATATATGAGATGATCAGAGCAGCCAATAACGAAACGGATCACCTTTATATATACTTGGGATAATCTCTAAAACCAGCTGCATTTTCATATAGTTACACGTCCTCACTTATAATTTCAGGGATAATATTGTTAGAATTGGGCTTGACCCAATTCATCTGGAGATGACCCATGACTCCATGAGGTGATATTTAAATCTCCCATTTAAATTATATATTAATTTGTATTTACAAGGGGCCATTAAAGTGACCATTTTGGATTCTCTCTCCCTCGTTCACACTCCCATGAATGTGCACAATTAGAGGGGAGGTCACAACATTTGAAATCTAAAGAGTTACGTTCATAAAATCCATAAAAGGAGAGAGTCTCCTTGATGGAAGGTTTCCCTAGTCCTCCTTGATCTTTCTTCCGACCTTGGTCCCCCCCTCTCTCTCTACAGACCTGGAGAAGGACTCCATCACCCTGTCTCCATCTCGATGTGTTGCTACAGTCTGAGGTGAGGAAATCTCGTCGCCGATCCCGCACCTTGCTCCTCTTCGATCATCGAGCCATAGACATCTCACCATGTCGCTACGTGAGTATTATTTCACTCATTCTTGTAGGCTAATCGTGTACGATCCGTTGTCTGGGCTCGATTTTTTTTTTTTTTTGCCGTGCATCAGAGATTTACATGTTAAATCTATCAAATATAGTTTTGATCACTCTTAATTACGAGAGTACTAAATACAAAGAGGGATCTTATCATCAAAAACACACTTTTTGATCAATGTTCACTAAATATGCAGATGATCCACTCCTGGCAAGCAATTAGACTTTTTTTTTCATTAAAGATGCATGCCTTTAAGGCACGACATATATATGCAATTATAAGAGTAGTACTCCTCCTTTAACCAGAATGATATGATAACGCGGTAATTAACATTAGCATTGAAATGATGACAGAACATATGATGTATTATCTTAATTTTCCATGCTCTAAACATTCACCGTTGCTTCTGGGTAGGTGACAACTTTCCAGCCTCGATCTGCTGGCTAGGAAGCCCATGAGGATCGACGAATGGTCATCTGTGATCGATACAGGGAATTAATTATAGGGCTACAGGTAATTAACAGGAACTGGCAGGCAGATACATGCATGAATGCGAAGCAGAGCAGAATGTGGTGCCGTGCTGTGTGCTTGCCAACATTGTCCGGGTGAGGGAATCGTGTTCCCGGGGAGGCTTTGCACTCGGAGCCACGGCAGTCCAGTGGCTTCCACACAGCAGCCCCCAGCTTCTTTTATTAGATTCAGAGGCATAAGCTGCTGTGGAAAGATGGGGGAGGGGGATCGATGCTCTCCGTTCGTTGTAAAGTTGCCAAGTCGAGTCTGCGCAGCCGCCCATGACTTCCGAGTTCTGACGTAGCAGATTAATCTCCGTCGTCAGCGGCTGCACGGGGAGTACGTACGTGTTCACATGCATGGAGCTATATTTATCAAACCCCCCCTAATTATTTACTAATGCTAGCTTAAAAGTACTATTTTAACGTGTGATAAAGTGCTATAGTTATTAAATATTTAATTAAGTAAATAGATGCTCGATAAAAATAATATTTTGAGGTGTCGAAGTGTTAAGGTGTCGGAATATATATATTAAGACGCAGTGAGATCGACGAATGAAGGTTAACCCTTAAGAAGTGATTATATATATCAGAGATGGCAAAAAAATAAGTTTGTCATAAAATAAGGAATTGGAATGCAGTCAAAAAAATAATAAAAGGTGAAAAATAAGGCATGCGATAACATTCAACATCTTCTAAAAAAAACATGAAACCCTAATTAAATTTCTCTTCTCGCGGGGCCTTCTCCTTCCCATCATACGTACCGGTCATTAATTAGCAGACTGTGTTATTATTTATAGTTTCTAACAGAACATAAAAGAAAATATATTGATGCCCTAATTAATATATATCATTCATGTGGCATCTATTAGTTTTATAGTATTCCTTTGCCCTTTTGGCTCGGTGGACAGATCTAGCTTGTGACAATATTATTCTTTAAATTGTCCTCTTCGCGGATCCTGAGCTAGCTAGATCGTGTGAACCTGAGTCGGTGGCTGGCCTTCCATTATCGGATCCGAGATTTGTAGAGAGAGTTCTAGTAGTTTCACAAATTTTCGCTTTCAGTTGACTGTTCCAAGCACTTGGTGTCCACCTTTTATAAGATAGTACGCACAACGTCCTTCAATGCTTCGTGATAATTAATAACCTTTAATATATATAGAAGGAACTAAAATCTTCGGAAGAACATTAGGCAGCGTGCATTGTGGGTGCATATATAAAATATAAGAAATTAATATAAGGATATAAAATAATGCACGATGAATTTTAAGATAGAGTATGCATAATGAGAAGGGGAAAAAACGTCAGATCCAATATGGCTCAATAACATTAGGTCTATTATAGGGCGATGTCGTTAGGCTCGTATCAGCCATCGCTAGTTGACTGACAGTGTAAGAATGTGACATAATCGAGACTCACTTAATTAAAACTGACCGGTCGACAGATATGATCCTCGCACGCGTGTGTCTAGAACATCGTGAGACTCGTCAATGGGTGAGCGTTGAGGTCACGATCACGAGGTTTACCCCGACGGACGTTGGATCACGCCCACGTCACCGTGAACCCCGCCACGATACCCTTTCTTAAAGAACGGACGAGTGGATAACCGATGACCTCCCTCCCACGATCAAGTAGGACATCATTTCACTAACCACACGCCCTCACCGAGTCAAGAAAGAGATGACATCATTGCGACCAATATAAATAGGCCCTCAATGGACTTAAGAGACAGGGATGGACACGTGCACACAGACACTACACACACAGACACAGAGCGGAAGAGATATGTAGAGAGAGATAGTGAAGTTCTTCATCGTTCTCCAGGTCCCGACGACGTGACCGAGCACTCGCTATATTGTCGAGCACTCTTTTCTCCCTCAAAATTCTCTTCTATTCCCCTCTCTACTATCCCCTCTACCCTTACATTCGTCTCTGACTTAACTATTGGATCACTTCAATTCCAAGACTTCTTCTGACGTATTATTTAGTATTTACATGTATGTTTTCTCGAGATAGTCAGATACTCTTCCCTAACAAAATAATTGTAAATGTGAGGTATGAGATCCAAGTAACACTTTTTAACCTCTACACATATAATTATCTAAGAAAATATAATTTTTTAATTTTAATTTATCGATACAAATAGACTCAATGTGAGTTGATGACTTTTAACCGAACAAGATAGTTTCACGTAAGATGTTGGTTAAATTTTTATCCTTTGTGTGATCTTACGTCTTAAATTTCGATCCGGAAGCCAAATCCACCTAGCCCATTACCTGTTTTATGTTTGTCAAATAGAATCCCCATGAATGGGGACAACAGAGATGCGATCACTATTTTAAGGATCATCACGGTTCATAAAAGTAAAAAATAAAACCCAATTTTTAACTTGTAAAACTTTTCATTCTCGATCGAATCCGATGAATGAAAGACTAACTAAATTCACAAAGGATTAAAGAAAACTGACCTGAACGCTTAAATCTCAACTACTTATCTTGGAATTAGTTCTTAAAGTTTTAAATGCTATCATAAGATTTTTTCATATTCAACTTTACGCATTCCGACTCTCACAACAAAAAAATGTGAGATTTATTAGCAATCAATTAACGATCGTCGTTAATTAACGAATAATTATCAATGACTAATATAAATTTCGTCGTTAATATATCCTTGATTAGTAATATATTAACTAGAGAGGGATATGATTAGAGATACAATTTGTTTATCGTTAATCTCACTTTTTCTTATGGTGTCCACTTCGTCATTAACTGATGAGAAGAGACAGAGACCGATCTCTTCTATTATCATGTCATTTTATTTCATTAAAATTTTTAGAGTAATACTTAATTGCTGCACATCTAGAGTAATTACACATCTAGAGTGGATATATAGTGAATTTTTTTTATTTCTTGTTTTTAAAAATATATTACCACCTACGTGTCCACCCGAAGTGTATGATTGTATTGGACACACCTTGATCATACGGCTCAAAGAATTTTAAAAAATAAAGAATGCTGAAGAGAGATAGTTCATTCTTTATTTTCTCACAAATTTTCAATCATCCGATCAACATGCACCTTATAAGATCGAGTGAGTTCGGAGGTCGAGACAATTTTTTTAAAATAAAAAATTTTACAGCACAACTCGGGTGCCGCAGGTATAGCCTAAAATTTATGTTGTTTCTAGTCCGAACTAGGACTGTCAATGGGCCTGGTCGGCCCGACAGGTCCGTGGGCTTGACCTGATTTTGGGCCGGGCCGCAAGGTCTTTTTCGACCCACGGGTTTTTAGTCGGGCCGAAAAGCCCGGCCCGACTAGACTCGCGGGCCAGACTCGGGCTTTGAGTTCGGCCCGCGGGCCGGCCCGGCCCGATCCCTTTTTTTATTCTCACTTCAAATTTTAAAAACTATTTAGTCAAACTTATGTTATTTTACTTAATTAGAACTTTTAAAATTCTATTTTCACACAAATTATGTAATTAATATCAAAATTTTAATTTATTTAGTGAGATTATAAGTTTTATAGTATTAAATCTATTAATTTTTATTATTTTATTTAAGTAGTCGGGCCGAGCCGGGTCTTAGTCAGGCTTTGAATTTTTTATATAATATCGGGCCCGACCCGGCCCGGCCCGACATAAGTCGGGCCCGGGCCGGGCTCGGACCTTATTCTTGATAAGTCGGGCCCGGGCCGGGCCGACCTAAGCCCGACCCGGACCCGACCCATTGACATCCCTAGTCCGAACCCAACGTACAATCTACCTCCCGACGGTTCGAGAGCGGGCAACGCCGACGCGTCACACCTTGTCCGTGCCGCGAAACACCATACGCGCGCTTCAGCTGTCGGAGCAGCCGCGCAGCCTCAAGAGATCGAGAACTAATAAAGCCCGAGAATCCGATTCGTGCAAGCGCTGCAGGGAGAATCCGATTCGAGCAAGCGCTGCAGGGACCAAGGATAACACAGCCTCCCCACCCACCGTCCTCTCCCGGAGGGATAACAAAACCTGAGAGAGGATGCTCGCTGAACCGCGTGCCACCCGAAGAAGAAAGGAGAGACCGGAAAGAATTCCCTCTCAAGCAAGGCAGAAGAGAGAGACCCTCCCCTCCGGAGGGAATGGAATCCCTGGACCCCTCCCAAACATCAAAAAAAGCACGGCCATGGGCAAAAGCAAAAGCATCAAGCATCAAGCATCAACCTTGCCTTTAACACTACAAGATATATATAAAAAAAAGAAAAATTCCCCGCAGAAAAGCTGAAAGGGAAGAGACGAACCCACCACACCGATTTCCCTTTCCTTCCTCTGATTCCCCGACCTTCTTTCTTTCTTTTCGCTCCCTCCCTTACTCTCTTCTCTCCTCTCATTCCCCTGCTCTCCTCTCGTCCAAGGCACCCTTCGTCTCTGGTCAGAAATATGACACCATGAGCTTACCACCACACGCGGTGCGGAGGCTGGTCGTGGAGGTGGTCGACGCCCGGGACATCCTCCCCAAGGACGGCCAGGGCAGCGCCAGCGCCTACGTCGCGGTGGACTTTGACGGCCAGCGGAAGCGCACCAAGACCGCCGCCCGGAGCCTCAACCCCCAATGGAACGAGAAGCTCGAGTTCGTCGTCTCCGACCCCGCGGCCATGGAGGCCGAGGAGCTCGACGTCGAGGTCTACAACGACAAGCGCATGGGCAGCTCCTCCGGGGGCGGCGGGCGCAAGAACCACTTCCTGGGCCGCGTCCGGATTTATGGCAGCCAGTTCGCCAGGAGAGGGGAGGAGGGCCTCATCTACTTCCCCCTCGAGAAGAAGAGCCTCCTCAGCTGGGTCCGCGGCGACATCGGCCTCAAGATCTACTATTACGACGATGTGCAAAAAGGCGAGGAGAAGAAACCCGAGCACCCCGACCAGCAGCAGGAGCAGCACCCGCCTCCGCCGGCCGAGGACAAGAAAGAGCGGCATCCCGATATCCCGTTGGCGCCGACAGAGACGGCCGACGAGACGCAGGAACCGCCGCCCGTCTCCGTCGTGGTGGTGGAGGAAGTTCCCCCTCCGGAGCCCGTGCTGCCTCATCCTCCCCCTCCTCATCCTCAGGTGGAGGAGCACCTGCCGCCGGAGGTTCCCCAGCCCGAGGTTAAGAGGATGCAGATGGCGGCGCCCCCGGACAAGGTCAGGGTCTCGCGGAGGACGAACGGCGGCGATCACTTCGCCCCGAAGGTAATATCGGGGAGGTTCGTCTCCTCCTCCTCCGGCGAGACGACCGACCGGGTGGCCGCCTCGTACGACCTGGTGGAACCCATGCAGTTCCTCTTCGTGAAGGTGGTGAAGGCGAGGGACCTCCGCGCGTGCGAGAACCCCTACGTGAAGGTCCGTGCCGGGGCGCACTCCCTCCGGACCAAGCCCGCCCGGGACAACACCGGCCACCCGGAGTGGAACCAGACCTTCTCGTTCAGTCACAGCAAGCCCGAGTCCACCCTCGAGATCTCCGTCTGGGATGGCGGCCCGGCGGAGGCCCTTCTCGGCGGCGTCTGCTTCGACCTCTCCGACGTGCCCGTCCGTGACCAGCCCGACGGGCCCCTCGCCCCGCAGTGGTACCGCCTGGAGGGCGTCGACGACCGCAACCCCACGGCCCCCGTCACCGGCGACATCATGGTCTCCGTTTGGATCGGCACCCAGGCCGACGAGGCCTTCCCGGAGTCGTGGAACGCCGACGCCCCCTACGTCAGCTACACCCGCTCCAAGGTCTATCAGTCCCCCAAGCTCTGGTACCTCCGCGTCTCCGTCATCGAGGTCCAGGACCTGCACGTCCCGGGGGCCACCCCGGGCACTCCCGTCGACGTACGTGTGAAGATCCAGCTGGGGTTCCAGTCCTCCCGGACCCGGAGGTCGGTCCCCAACGGCAACTCCACCTCTTTCTCCTGGCACGAGGACCTGTTGTTCGTCGCCTCCGAGCCGCTCGACGACCAGCTGCTCGTGCTCGTGGAAGAGCGCTCCACCAAGGAGCCCACCCTCCTGGGCCATGTCATGGTGTCGGTGGCCACCGTGGAGCAGCGGCTCGACGAGCGCCCCCTGCCGGCCAAGTGGTTCAACCTGGAGGGCGGAAGCGGCGGCGGTGGCGGGTACACCGGCCGCCTCCACCTGAGGCTGTGCCTGGAGGGTGGATACCACGTGCTGGACGAGGCGGCGCACGTGTGCAGCGACTACCGGCCGACAGCCAAGCAGCTGTGGAAGCCGGCGGTCGGGGTACTGGAGTTGGGCATCCTGGGGGGACGTGGGCTGCTCCCCATGAAGACCAAAGGTGGGGCCAAGGGGTCCACCGACGCTTACTGCGTGGCCAAGTACGGGAAGAAGTGGGTCCGAACCAGGACCATCACGGACAGCTTCGATCCACGCTGGAACGAGCAGTACACGTGGCAGGTGTACGACCCCTGCACGGTGCTTACCATCGGCGTGTTCGACAACTGGCGGATGTTCGCTGACGTGGCGGGGGAGAGGCCTGACTATCGCATCGGCAAGGTTCGGATCCGGGTTTCGACGCTGGAGAGCAACCGGGTGTACACCAACTCGTACCCGCTGCTGGTGCTGCTGCGGTCGGGCGTGAAGAAGATGGGCGAGATCGAGGTGGCCGTCCGGTTCGCCTGTCCGGCGCTGCTGCCGGACACCTGCGCCATCTACACGCAGCCGCTGCTACCGCGGATGCACTACCTCCGCCCCATCGGGGTGCCGCAGCAGGAGGCCCTGCGCAGCGCCGCAATCAAGATGGTGGCCGGGTGGCTCGCGCGGTCGGAGCCGCCTCTGGGGCCGGAGGTGGTGCGGTACATGCTCGATGCCGACGCGCACACCTGGAGCATGCGGCGGAGCAAGGCCCACTGGTTCCGAATCATGGGCGTGCTGGCGTGGGCGGTGGGGCTGGCGCGGTGGGTCGACGACATCCGGCGGTGGAGAAACCCCGTGACGACGGTGCTGGTGCACGTGCTCTACCTGGTCCTGGTGTGGTTCCCGGAGCTGGTGGTGCCGACGGGGTTCTTCTACATGGTGCTCATCGGGTCGTGGTACTACCGGTTCCGCCCGCGGGTCCCGGCGGGGATGGACATCCGCCTCTCGCAGGCGGACACCGTGGATCCCGAGGAGCTCGACGAGGAGTTCGACGTCGTCCCCACCGCGAAGCCGGACGACGTCGTCAGGGCGCGGTACGACCGCCTGCGGACGCTGGCAGCCAGGGTGCAGACGGTGATGGGGGACTTCGCGGCGCAGGGGGAGAGGTTGCAGGCGCTAGTGAGCTGGAGAGACCCCCGCGCCACCAGGCTCTTCATCGGGGTGTGCACGGCGGCGGCGCTGGTGATGTACGTGGCGCCGCCGAAGATGGTGGCGGTGGCCCTGGGCTTCTACTTCTTGCGGCACCCCATGTTCAGGGACCCGATGCCGCCGGCGGGTCTGAACTTTTTCCGGCGGCTGCCGAGTTTGTCCGACCGGATGCTGTAGTTGTATATCGGTAGATATTTTTAAATAACTGGAGAGTGATGGAATTTGTTTGGTAGATCAATTTAGAGAGGCAGAGTGCAAGAAATATTGTAATAATATCATGTAATTCGGATGGTCCCAATGCCTTTCCTAAATGAAATGGAAAATATTGGAGTTTTCTTTTCCCCGTCTATAAAAATACAAATGTTTTTGGGTTCGTAAATATAACTAAAATATTGTATATTGTACGTAGATGTCAAAAAGTGGGCATTTTAACCTCGTGATATACTTCTAAAATTTGTTGGTCAAGAAAGAGGAGAAATTTTTCAAGAGAAACACATGCGAATAAAGGAAACACCGAGTGTGATATCAAGGGACAACTCTTCGATATCTAAGTTAGACGAGTGCTCAGAGTGGGTGAGGAGTGCTCATGAGTATCCATAAAAAGAAAGCAAGTAGTGTTGGGAGTGTAGTGAGTGTAGAATGGTTAAGGCTTAGAATGCTTATCCCCTGACATCCCGACCATGGTACTTCTTATATGGCCTCTCTCCTTATACACGTTTCTGTCGTCCGCGTCTTTTGACTGAATGGTTATCTAGGATCGTGAGACGCTCGGCCTTCCGCCGTGCAGAAGGTGAGGAGACGTGGGTTGTCTCTTGATGCACATTACTCTACCATTATTGCCATAATGATGTCCAGATCGTGGAGTAATTACGTGCACAAGGTATGGGTTTGGATCTTGGGCCAATCGTTGTTGGGCCTTAGTGGGTCTAAGCGGATTCTCCCCTCTTGATATGTGATTGGAAATTTTGAAAATTGGATGAGTGGTCGAACAAAAGAGGTACGTGATTTAGATTTTATGAAAATTAGATAACACCTGAATAAAGCGAAAGAGAGCCCACAACTTGTAGTGGTGGTCTCACCACCTCCTGCCTTTGGGGGAGGTCTCAGATTCAATCCTAGGTTCCCCCCTCCTCGTTAAATAAAAAGAAACCTATCAAAAAAAAATAAAGCAGACAACCGGACAACACGTTTGGCTTAAGAAATCTCTAATTTTTTCTTTTTAACCATGGTTCAGTTATTGAAAATATAGATTATGAAGCATTTAGTTGAGATTTTTTGAAGAAAAATGTTCTTTTTTAATGAGCTTATAGGGTGTTTGGTTATTGAGGAGGGAAGAATCTGCCTGGGCCTATTAAGGCCCAATAGTGATTGACCCAAGATCTAGACCCATGCCTCGCTCACATAATTACTCCACGAATCATGTAGCGCATGATCGAAAAACCATTATCGCAATAATGGCAGAGTAATGGGAATCGAGGGACAACCCATAACTCTTCCCCTTTTGCAAGATAGAAGACCAATTGACCCATGACTCCACGCCCCCTACAAAGCAGAAGGCTGAGCGACCCATGACTCTATGCCCCCGACAAAGTAGAAGGTTCAACGTCTCACGATCCTCCAATCCTAAATAACAATTCATCTAGTAAGTCAGAAGACGCAGGCGATAGAACATGCTCAAGACTATAAGAAGTACGTACCATGACTGGACGACAAGGTGATAAGTATTCTAACCACTCTAAGCCCACACTACTCCTTCCTCCATTTCTCCTCCCCAACACTCATTTCTCTATCTGAGCACTCCTCTCCCCTTCCGAGCACCAGTCTAACTTAGGCATTGGAAAGTTGTCCCTTGAGATCACATCTGGAAATCCTTCTAATGCACTTCCTTTTGCTCGTAGGTCCCCGACAAACAAGTCTCAAGGGTGTAGCGTACGGTTCGAATGATCACTTTTCGACTTCTACACTTCTTGCCACCATCCGAGAGAAGTTTCCTATAGGGGTGAGACATGGTGGAACGATAAGAAGAAGGAGGCACACCGAAAAGTAGGAAGATTAATTATAGGCAGAAGGGCGGTGAAGGAAGAACAGTGAAAGCCTGGTGCCAGATATAACGAAGGTATGTCTCCACGGCCCCTCCCCACGCCTATTTAAGAGGTGCTTGAAAATACCTTTTTCATAAATTCTATTATTTTAGATTATCATAAAATAAATAATTATTTATGTCAATAATTATTACAAGTTTAACCTAAATACAGGTCTCCACTAATATATGGGATAATAACTACTCAATATTGCCTAAGTGAGAAATTTTAATAGAAAAGCAAAATGAACAATAGAAAGGTGAAGCATAATCTTGTATTTTGCCTTCACAGAAAAAGACAAAAAGACTCGTAGGGTGGAATATTTGCCTTAGTGATATTAAGGGCGAAGTATTCGTCTTAACTTGTTTAAAAGGTGTAGAGGCTAAAAATTGTCCCATTCGTCTCGTACCGCACCTTTAAAATTTATTTGACATGGAAGAACAGTCGTGCACCCCGAGAAAACTTGTAAACACTAGAGAGAGCGTCAAAAGGAGCCCTGAGAGTTATCCTAGGGGACAATCTTCTGATGCTTAAGTCAGAGACGAATGAAGGAACAAACAGAGGGTGAGGAGAAGAGAATGAGAGTCGAGAGCCTATCTGTAACGACTCAGAATCTGAATACCGAGAAGTACTAAATACCATTCGAATCCTGACCCGTCACCCACGAGCCGGAAGACTCGGAAGGGTTATTTTGGGTGTTGTGGAGGTACATTGAAATTCAAAATAATGAAAAAATAACTATGGAGTTAATTTTTTTTAAATAATAGGAAACAAACTATATTTTTAATTAATAAATTAACTACATAGTCTAGTCCACAAAGTATAGTCTACAAAAATGAAAGCGTACTCAATCGTTGGCACTGTCCGGTGCTGGCAAGCTGGCAACTACGAACCGCTGCACCACTTCTATGCACCTCGAGGAGGAGCTGCTACACCGAAAAAAGAAGGGGTGAGTCTCATCTCATTAGCTCAGTAGGGATCTTGCGGGTCTCCGCCATGAAACAACGGTTGTAAACAGTAGCAATAAAAGTAATAACAACAGGAGTAACAACCGTAACAAGAACAATAATGACGACAATCGATGGAGCCACGGTTCTCTAAGCTACACATACTCTCAACGGGGAAAATCTCGACGTCACGGTCGGAACCGCCAAATTAAATGTGAAACCACAGCTACGCTATTGGGAAAGGAACCGTGACACTTCTGTCGTGCAGGCTCATCCTCATCGATGAAAGTCATAGTTCAGACCACGCTGTCAGGGATAGTCACGATCTCACTGTCGTGAACACGACTCTACCTATGGTTGAAACCACGACGACTCTGATGGGAACCCTCAACCTCAATGTCAGGAAAAACACACAGAAGTCACCCAAAGAATCACGACCTCGCTGTCCGGAAACCAAACCTCGAGTCAGGAGGGTCACATCTCACGCGATGGGAGAACTTGTCACTAGAAGTAAGGTCGGATGCGTCCACTGATGACTTAGTCTACAGCCTCATGTGTCTCCCTACTCACCCCAGGCGGAAACTAAGACACCGTACAAGTAACCACAAAACAAGAACTAGTTGTCGCGCTCGTCAGCACGTGTTTGAAACCCGCAACCACATGTGCACATGCAGATTCACTGCTCTAAGTCAGGTCCTCTAGCTAGTTTTTCTCCCAGCCCGGACTCGGGCACAAAGGCAAGGGGACTTACGGTAACCAGCCTAAAAATCATCCCGTCGGGTCTGCTCTCCACCTCTCCCCAGTGGATAAGTGCACGTGCACCTAGGAAAGCACTATCTAGTGGGAGGTCACTCGACGTGGAAACTCTCGATAGAGAGAAAACCGCCGGAGTACTATCGGCTATGCACACACCTGATGCGGGATGGAATGCGAACCTAGGACTCTAGCTCGCGGACGTCCCTAAGCGAGGGAAACGTGTGGATCTGTGCGGTTGAGGAACCGGCAATGAGTCTCGGGTACTCGGCTCTTCCGTGTACTCAGATTGAGTCACGGGGCGGGTTCCACTCACTCGCTCGCAGCGGCGATGAAATTTGAATGAGCTAATATCCTAACAATCGCTCATGCAGCGGCATTCAAAATATATACAAGATAATCAAATGCATCAACGAAAGAGCGAAAACGTACCTCCACGCTCCGGGCGTGGGGAAGGCGACCCCGGCCAAGACTCATACTCCCGGTACAAATAATTCACAATAATTACAGAAATGATTTTATTGCCCACTCCACGCAGGGAGGTAACAGGCTACAATGGTGACCCAGGAGTAGCGAACTCGGGTTGACGGGCAGCAAGCCGGAAGGGCTATCGGGCTGGAGGCGGGCTACTGGTCCGACTCGGTACTATTCCGACTCGTTAGATAGCAAGCGAACTCGGCTGCTGGGACGGCAACTTCCGGTCAACTTCTGGTCGAGGCGGTTGGCTGGGACGCCGGTGGGATCCTTCTCTTCGATCGTTAAACTCGGCGGCGGCCGAATCTGAGCCGGCGTATTTTCTAAAGAATTATCCGGCGGACTGCTCTTGCTGGTCTGACTCGGAACAGATCTGCGCGCCTCCACGAAAACAATTGTTGCGCCCAGATCCGGAGGCAGATCGAGGCAAGACCAGCGCCGTTGAACAGAGGACGCAAAGGGATACAACATAACTTAATTTCACAACTATCCAGTAAACGGATTGGAAATGAAAAACTCTGTGGGTTGTAGTTGTTTCTGGCTCGGAATCCAGATCACACAGGACAGAATGGGATCTGTCCGAAAATAAATTTTGACCCAAAGGAAAACGGTCGATCTGGACTCTGGGAATTTTATGGGTGGAAGGGGGTGATGTGAGGACAACACAGAAATATTTTGAGATTTTTTGGAGATGGTTAAAGGGGCGGGAAAAATATAAGAACAAGACAGTGTCCCGCAGATCTGCTGATTGGCAGACTGTCAGGGGTGGAACTAAAAGACTGGGAAAAATAGCAACTGACATCTGATTGACACGAAATTTAAATTGGGAGGAGGTAACAACAAGGGGGATGATCTATCAAAATTTCAAGATCATCAGATACACGGATTGGGAGGACCAACATTTTCTTTGAGCTTCTATCCTAGATCTCGGAATCCTGGACAGCACTTCAAAGAACGGGCTGTGGCGGCTCAAAGGCGGCACGAACAGAGACGTCGGCGGCAGTGGCTGGAAGTCGCATCCAGCGTAGATGGTAGAGGTGGGAATCACTTTCAGAATATGGCTTCATACCATGGATTTCTGCTGCATTCTCTACTGCAAGATGGGGAGAGGGAGGGGGCGCCCTTGGGCAATTGTGCACAAATGTAATTTTTCTCTTCATTAATTGTATGAAAAATGGAAATACAAGGCTTATATAGAAATAGATAAAAGACCTAAACTATCCTTAGATCTAGGGTTAGGGAGGGGCAAATAAGGGATAGGAGAATTATTCTCCCATGTGGTCAAATGACCAAAATAAATAAATACATAAAGGTGTTAAAATGGGGGGAAGAATATTCAAATCTTCCAAATGGGGACAAGAGAGGGGGCGCCCCCCTCTTGGAGTCAACAAGAGGGGCTGGTCATCTTTGACCATGGACCAGCTCCACATGGGCCCTAGAGAGTCTAGGTCGCCCAATGGGAGAGAGAGTGGGGGTCCCGCCGGGCCTATGCGGCTTTTTTGCAAAGAAACCCATTGACTTAGCCCAAGTAACCCATTGGATTATACTTGCCATACATTTACAACCCAGTTAACCCAATGATATAAATGCAAATAAAAGGATACAAATGCAAAAATAAAATGTTAGTGCCCGGTGTTGATTCTCATCAATTCTCTCCGGGTGGGAAGAACTCGACCCCGTCGAGTAAGGGGTGCGGCTGCTCGTGTGGCTCATGTGGATCTGTCACCGTACCAGGTAGCGCGGAGTACACTCCACTCCAAGTAATCGTCACCTGCTCATCCCGTATATATTCGATATGCACATGCTGTTGTGGGAATGAGGCTAGTGGTGGACACTCCAGGGTGGGGTCACTCTCAAAGGAAGGAGACGGCCCAATGACTCACTAGGAATCACCCCAAAGTCCCTATATGTGACTAGATCCGAGATATTGAGGTAGAGCCTATCCCAAATTCCGGCAAGTCTACAACGTACGCAGTAGACCCAACTTGCCTCACACTCGAAAGGGACTGGCATCGCGAGCTGACACTAGACCGAGTATGCGACTCCTAATATGCTAGATACATGCATGTACAAACTCTGAACAAATAAAGAAAAACACAGACTCACACAAGACCCTAAACAAACCTACTGTTAGACCGACCCATACATATGCAATGGTAGACCAGGACATCCGAATGTGTGCCATGCATACACACGACGCAACCTAATATTGGTGGAATGGAATCCTAGACATCATAACATGCACCATTCATACACTGATGGCCCTTTGGATTTGGAAGGTTTGGGTGGGCTAGGAGAGCCGAATTCTCCTACTTCCGTACCCCAATGAACGGGCTCCTTGCGGATGTAGATCTATTTAAAATCCACACTTAAATATAAAAAGCAATGGATATGATGAAAGCAATAAAATAGCACGAGGTGCTAAAAGGAGGTTGTGATCGCCAGAGACGCGAACGCCTCAAAAGATATAACAATTAATGAAGGGGAGATGATCGCAAAATACCTCAAAAGATGCGGGGGATGTGAATACTCCTTTTCTCTTCAAGATCGGCCGGCCGACGAAGAGAGTCTTCAATCAATTACCCTTGTAAGAAAGACAACAACACCAATAAAGATATACATTAGAACATGATGTGTAGCATCAAATCCTAAATAAAGATGAGCATGACATCATGGTGAAGAACACACCTTAAGGGGATTGCCCTTAAACCCCTATGCAAAGAGGGTGTGGGAGATATGAATGTATGTAAAAAAAATATAATGGGGAAAGAGTGCAAGTGTTGCACTTATGGGGAGATCTCAATGTGATTGAGTATGAAAAATATAAATATGATGCGTGCGTGAATTAATGATGATGAAGATGATAAAACAAAAGGGAGAAATAAAGGGAAAAAAAAAGGAAGAAATGGCCTGTACTTCAGCTTGAATATTCAAAGGGGAGGAAACTCTGTAGGATGAAGATGTTGAACGTTGGCTTCTCCTTCAGCCGGCAACAGAGCCCTGCAAGAAAAAAAAAAAAAGACACAGAAGAGGAAGAAGAAGAACGGAGGGAGAGGAGAGGGATCGACAGGACGTTCAACCAACCGATTAACAGAGCTCATAAGCTCTATTAATAAGGTAGAAAAAGATAAGAAGGAAAGAGTCCAAAGGAGGAAGAGATAAGAACGGGCAAGAGCCCAAAATAGGAGAGGATTAGACTGGACAAGAGCCCAAACGAAGCAGGAGTCTCTCTGGGAAAGGCTGCGTTCGTTCGGAGCACAAAAGTGAAACACGACCTGGCTCAGGGCGTCAATTCAAGAATTGACGACCTTCCGAAGGGCGTCTTTTAAAAACACGCCCTGCACAAGGGCGTTAACTCCTGGATCATTTTTAGAAATGAAATTGAAACACGTCTGAGTCAAAGGCGTTAATTAAAAAACGCCTTAACAAAGGACGTTAATTAAAAAATTCGAAATAGGGCCATTTTTCATTTCTCAATATTATTTTCTCATTTTTTAGGTGGAGGTGCATCTCGTCGCCCTGATTCCAACGACTATTTTTGCGAATTTTTCTGACACCCGGAAGGCCACCAAATCACCTCTGGAAGAGAGTGGAAAATAATATTAAAAAATCAATTTGAAAAAGTGACGACCGTGTGTAAGGCGTGAATTCAATTTTTCGATTTTTTTATTCTTTTCACATTCAAAGTAACGCCCATGGTTAAGTCGTTAATTCCTAAAAAATTCCGAAAAATTCTCAGAAAAATCCAGAAAAATGGAAATTTTAAAGAATGGACGCCCTCCAGTATAGTCGTCAATTTTTTAAGAAACGCCCATGTATAAGTCGTTATTTAAAAGACGCCCCAGATCAAGTCGTTATTTCTAAAAAATAGAGAAAAAATGCCCAGAAAAATCCAGAAAAATCCAGAAAAATCCATAAAAATAGGAAAAAATAGGAAAAGGGTGAAAAAAAAGGAGAAATCTAAAAAAAGTGAGAAAAACCACTCAAATAGAACTAATTTGAGGGTCAAATTGGGACATTACAAGGCAATATGAGATGTACTCACAGTAACGTCAATTTTGGCGTGTCTACAGCTGCCCCGCCTTGGCGTCTGCTTTGCAAGGGAGCGTACTGAAAAGTAGATACCAAGGCGTGATGAGACACGCAATCAACATCACTTGATGAGAAACAAATCAAAAGCACGAGATGAAGCAAATCTCGGGAAATTCAAGGAAATCAACAATGTTTGGATAAAAGGGGAGATGCGCACGCGGTGCACGAAGGAGATAAAATAAATGATCAACTTCCAACGCGGTGGAAGTACCCCAGGTCACAAACCTGTAGGTTTCACCATTGGGGAGCGGTTACCAGCCAGTGGACGTGCTGCAGCCAAGGTGGATCAAGGGAAAGTGTTGAAATAAGATGATAGAAATCCAAACAAGGAGCTTTCAAGAAAATGACCCAAAACAGCGACAAAACGCACTGAAGACACAATTCGGCATGGAATATCTCATATTGAAGATCAAGATCAATTTGACCCACAAAAACAGCTTATCAGAATGATTTTTCAACAATTGTTTCAAATTCCTACATGAATGCATGCTGGGTTTAAAGGGAAGAAATAAATCAAATGAAAATATAGAATAATCAAGGATAATATTGTTAAACTGCCAAGACTGGGTCAAGAAACCAATTTCGCGAGCTGATACTAAGCCGAAGCCCGTTTATCCACGCACCAACTCGTAAAAAGGGAACCATCGTCCCTAGTCTTGGATGGCTCAACGGCCTATCCGTGTGACTAAGACTCCTCTGGAATCATCATTGTTTTTGATGAAGGGGAACTCAAATCCCAGATTTACCAAAGCCACAAGGTCCTTGATATAATCTAGTAGCGTATGTAACATATAGTAAAAATGCATACAGGGAGAGATGGTGGAGCAATAAGTATGGGGGAACAGAGAAATGAGATACAAACACCGTGGGACTTGGATGATGATGCCCAGTCGGTGGGACCAAGAGCTTCTTCCTGCGCTCAAAGATTCATCAGCCAAGATAAAAGATAACAAGCAATGAATAAGGCATTTAATCATAGCATGAATCATAGCACCAATAGCATGTACATGGCCTGTATAGCACGAGTTAAATCACGACATTGCAAAAGCATCATTGTTTGTTGTTTGTCATGAGGATGCCAATCTTGGCTAATCAAGATTTGGAGTTGAATGATAATATAATGCCCATTGGCAAAAAGATCAGCAAGAGAAATTAGTAGGAGTTGATTGAAAGATCTGGAGATGAATAATCAGAATGATAATCAGGAGATATAATAATCAGAATGATAATCAGAATGATATAGGGAGATGATAATCAAAAATGCCCAGGGTGGCATGTCATGAGAATATCGGGAGAATCAATAGATTGATAGCAATGAGTGGAGAGAGGACCCATCCCGTGCTTTTGGTCTCTGCAAAGCTGTTCCTGCAATACACCATCAGAAAATACAATACAAATTTTTGGATTTTAGAAATATGCAAATTTTTTATGGAGTTTTGGAATATGCAAATTTTTATGAGTTTTGAGAAAGATATTCAAATTTTTATGAGTTTTGATCAATATGCAAATTTTTGTGAAGTTTTGAGAAAGGTATTCAAATTTTTATGGATTTTGGACAAGAAATATTCAATTTTTTGTTTGATTTTGGTTAGACATTGCTAAAGCAGCATCAAAGGGTGTTTTAAACCACTGGCTAGGGGTCCTCGTTCCTTCCCTTTTTGCTTAAAACTGTCCAAAGCTGGGCGTGCATTGTAAGGTGGCGCCCTATAACCGACCGCCTTTGATCAACGGTGCCCCTACCAAGGCCATACCCGAGAAACATTCGGTCTTGGAGGGAGAAGAGAAGAATAATTGTGACAAGCTTTGTGCAGGATGGGAGATATTGGGACTTGAATTCTTTCCAATGTGTTCCCTTCAAAGAGGTAGTCTGTTGTGCCGGGGCTTTGTGCCTTTGATTTTTAGACCCTTGACATGCATACGACCAGGGTTTTCCCTGCGGGGACTTTGCCACTCTTGACATGCCATAATTCTCAATTTTGCTTTTATCGAGATTTTGACTTGATTTTCATAATAGCCCTTTTGGCGAAATGTATATCATGAAAACTCATATTGATTTTGGGTCAAGACTGCCCCTATTTGAGACTCCTCTCATATTGGGGATTACCAGAGTTGGTCATCTCATCCGTCAACCTCTTGCCCCTGCATTCGGCCGAGTAAAGAAGAGAAAAGACTTTCAGATATACCCATGGCATGGCCAAGGTAGCAACGGTGTTTAACCAAAGAAGCCGGCTAAGGACGCCGTGAAGTGTGTGGAATGCCCAGCTAAGGGTTGCTCTTAACAAGCGGGGAGAGAATGTCGAATTCCCAACGCGGGGTTCTTATTAACCAAAGGTGCTGCATAGCAAGCCGAAAGACTCTTTTGAGAGTGATTTAATTAAACAAAAGCCTAAGATAAAGGTTTAAAACACCACTCTTAATCTCGTTAAGAAGCACTTGATTTTGAAAATCATGCGTGAAGTAATGAGAAAATGAATGCGTACTTACGCCAATATGTTACCTTGCGACCTTTGTAGAAGCAGCTGCCGCGAGAAGCGATCTTGATCATCGTGAGATTTGTCCTCTTTGGCAGTCAAAAGAATTGGAAGCAAAGGATTTGAAAGTGGCTTAACAAGAGGGAGTGGTGCCAAGACCAGACTCAGACGAATAAGGAGAAAAAGGAAGAGAGGCGAGGGCTAGAACTCCCTTGCTAAGGTGTGGAAACCCTGATCACATGGATCAATCTACAGAAGGAGAGGAGAATTAGAAGGAGGAGTGAGGACTAAAGCCTCGAAAGCAGTGAGAGAATGGGTAGATGCCCAAGGCAGTGGATGTGGAAGAAGTTGGGTCGGACCCAGAATCAGGATGAATTGGAAGAAGAAATTGGTAGATAGAAAGAGGCGGATCCGGAGGGTCCGGAGGTGGAGGAGAATCATGATAGGAGGACTCATCCGGAGGCTCCGGAGGGATGACAAAAGAAGGGACGCGATGCCCTCGGAAGAAATATGGAAAAAGATGATAAAAAAGGAAGAAGAAAATGATGGATGTGATATCCCGGAGGAGCAGAAAGATGAATCAGAAGAAAGATGGATGGTCCGGAGGTTCCGGAGGAAGTAAATGGAAAGGGACGCGATGCCCAGGGAGGAGAGGAAAATCCGGAGGTTCCGGAGGAATGAAATCAGGAAGGAGAAGATGGAAAGGGGCGTCGTGCCCGGGGAAAAGATAGAGAGAATCAGATGAAGAATCCGGAGGTTCCGGAGGAATGATGGAAGGAGGGACGCGATGCCCAAGAAGGTCCGGAGGTTCCGGTGAAATGAGGTGGAAGGGGGCGCGATGCCCGAGGGGAAAGTCCGGAGGTTCCGGAGGAAGCAAATAGAAAGGGGCGCGATGCCCGGGGAAAAGACGGAGACAATCAGGTGGAGAGTCCGGAGGTTCCGGAGGGATGAAATCAGTAAGGAGAAGATAGAAAGGGGCGTCGTGCCCGAGAGAAAGGTCCGGAGGTTCCGGAGAAATAGAATCAGAAAGGGCGAGATGCCCAAAGAGGAGGGATAAAATTCCTGGAGGTTCCAGGGAAATGGCAGGAAGGGGGACGCGATGCCCCAAGGGGAGTGGATAAAAGGATGAATATGAATAAGATGGGAAATGCGGAATATCCGGCGGTGCCGGAAGGTGAGGAAGATACGGGTTTGGAAACCCGGGAAGCAGGAGGTGCAAATGCATGTAATGGGATGGATGCAATGAATGTATGAAATGCAAAGAATATGAAGAATGTGAAGGGCGAGAGGATGTGATCCTCCTCCTAACCCTGGGAATGGCCCATGAAGAAAAAGTGATAGAGATGGATGAATAGAAAGTGGAGCAAATAAGGGATGGCCCCTTAGCATTAAGATAACTGCCCCTCCACGGCAGTGAACATGTACGGTCAATTGGCCCAATAAAAGAAGCTTCAATAGTAAAAGACAACTCCCTTGGAAAGCAAAGATCAATAATGTGGGGGAGTTGTAGAGTTGGAACGGGAAGCATTGAGCTGCCCATTGAATGTGGTGTATATGGAATGTTGAATAAAATGGGCATTCGCCCCTTGTAAGGAATAATGAATTCGGAATTCGGAAATTGGAACAAGGGGTGCCCTGCCCGGCCCTTAGACGGCATCAACGCCCGGCATGGCGACGACTTGGCTTCTTCGGCCGTGATTGGCACAATAACCCGGATTGGCATCCGGCAAATGGATTCTTGCATCTTGAATGGCACGGCCAAATCCTTGTTGCCCGGCTCTTGATTATCTTCGGCACCTGTGCTTGCAGAAGGCCCCCCATTCCGAGTAGTAGAGGGAGGTGAAGCGGAGGCAGAAAGCTCCATGGATGGTGGAGATATAAGGGGAGGTGTTGGCGTAAATGGAGGCGGAGGTTCAAACACATCGAGTTTCTCCCTTTGCTTGCAAGCGGTCGGGGTTAGCTCAAGTGCAAAAAGTGGTGGACCCTGCTCAGAATTAACCATAGGTAAAGGCGAAAGGCTATGTGGTGGAGGTATGGGTTTTGGGGTTAAAGGCATAATGGAGGGTAATGGTGGTGAAATTGGGGAAGTGGAGGCCGAGGTGGAGGCTAATGGGAGGCTGATTGGGGAAGGTTTAATGATGGGTTCGACGGAGGCTAATGGTGTGGAGGTAGATGGCTTAACGGGTGGAGGTTTAATGGTGGAAGGCTTGGGGGAGGCCAGTGTTGCGGGGGTTAATGGTGTAATAGGGGGAGGTGTGATGTATGCGGCGTCAAGGATAGGAGGAGACTTACAATGTGCCGGTGTGGGTGATTGAAGTATCGACCCATCATCGTAACACCAATTAGTCTCATAAATAGGGATTGGATCGGGGATGGTTTCATCCTGAGCAGGAGGTTCATCGAATGAAAGTGGAGGGAGCGGGAAATTAAGGAAACTCGGAAGGGGTGCCTGCGGAGCTTCATCATCATCGTACGCTGCCTCAGATTCTTCAATTGCCGGCTCTTCCTCGCTTGGAATGCCGAAGTCATAATCATCCATCCTGTCTTTCCATTCATTCTCCATCTTTGTAATTTCGTCTAAAGCGGCATGGAGAGGATTGACTGGAGTAGGAGGAGCCGTGACCCTCTTTATTTGTTCCTCCATCAAAGTAATCTTATCGAGCAGAGTTTGCTGGAGGGGTGTGACTTGAACAACCGAGGGTTGGTAGGGCCTTGAAGGAGGGGTGGCATAAAAAGGCCGTGGAGGAGAGTTGACGGGATGACCCGTAAAAGAACCCAGATGGGCCGGATTGCAATGAATAAATGGGCCTTGGGGCCGCGATGGAGGAGGAATAGAAGGAGGCGGGTGATGGGCCACCCGAGTAGAATTGGAAATAGAAGAGGGAGGTGGGTGATGGGCCACCCGAATAGAATTAGGAGGAGGAGGTGGGTGATGGGCCACCCGTATAGAATTGGAAGGAGGAGGTGGGTGATGGGCCACCCGTATAGAATTAGAAGGAGGAGGAGATGAAGGAGATGCACCCTCAACGGCAGCCTGAAGGGCTTGGATCTGTTGAGGGGTAAGATGATCTAATGCATGCAAAATCTGGGAGACCTTCTCATCATTGGGACGAGAGGGTCTAATAGGAATAGTGGCCTGAAATTGAGTAGAGGGACCATGAGAATGGACATTGCCCATGGGTCGGGCATGACCATAAGAATGAGAATGTGGTCCTTTGAAAGAATGGTGAGAATGATATTGAACATGTTGAAATTGAGGATCATAAGATGTGCATGGACGATCATCCTCATGAGCATTATTTGAATTGAACATGTTGTTTTGTCTATCAAAGTAAGCCATTATGCAATCCAAGTAATGTGCAAACAATTTGCAAAGAAACACACAAGTTGGAATGGTTACCTTGATTTTTATTTGTTTAATCCTTGGTGAATTAATGAATTTTAGCAAAGTTTGGAATGATTCACACAAGGGGGGAATCCTAGTTTCAATATGGTTTGAACTCCAATGTCAACTAGGAACCCTCTCTCACCACGCGTGGGCCAACTATATCGGGACTCCAAAAGGGTACAACCTGCCCGACGTCCGTGAGGGAATCCACGGGTGCGGGGACTTATGGAGGCTTGGTTTAGGAATTTCCAATCCAAAGAGACGGAATGCTCAATGGAGGGTCGTTCCTTCACCAAGGGGGTGTGTGGCTCCTAGTATAAAGAGATAAGGCCTCTCAAACCAATGCAAAATGAATGAATGAATGCAAGATATAAGCAGAAATATGATACAGTGATAAACAAAGGAGTTCGGTGAAAACACAGGAATAAGACGCCCTGGGGCAGGGCGCTACCAATAAAAGAGACGCCCTTGGGCAGGGCGTTAATTATCAAGGATGCTCAACCAAATAAAGAGACGCCCAGGGGTGGGGGCGTCAAATCATGAAAACGCGCCATGAAGAGAGGCGCTACCAAATAAAGAACCGCCCTGTGGGAGGGCGTGAATTCACAGCATGATATAAAGCGCCCTGACAGAAGGCGTTAAACAGAAAAAAGACGCCCTGCGATAGGGCGCTAAATAAAAAAAGCGCCTCTGTCAGAGGCGTTAATTGCCTTCTTCCAGAAAACCCTCGCGGCCAGCAATAACAAAGTAGAGAAGCACTCACATAGGCAATCAACAAATATAATTATGAACACAGAAGCATGCTCATCAAGATTTTAAATAAGTGAAAGTTTTGAAACAAATCTATCTAATTGACAGATCACTTTGGGGAGAGTGCAATGCACAAGGGAGGGTGCCCGAGGGGCACAAAAGGAGAGGTACACGTGGGTACCAATAGGAAAGGGCACACGTGGGTGCCAAGGGGAAAGGGGTAATCAAATAAAAAAACAAGAAAGGGTCCCACCGTGATCGCCAATTTGTAGATCTATTTAAAATCCACACTTAAATATAAAAAGCAATGGATATGATGAAAGCAATAAAATAGCACGAGGTGCTAAAAGGAGGTTGTGATCGCCAGAGACGCGAACGCCTCAAAAGATATAACAATTAATGAAGGGGAGATGATCGCAAAATACCTCAAAAGATGCGGGGGATGTGAATACTCCTTTTCTCTTCAAGATCGGCCGGCCGACGAAGAGAGTCTTCAATCAATTACCCTTGTAAGAAAGACAACAACACCAATAAAGATATACATTAGAACATGATGTGTAGCATCAAATCCTAAATAAAGATGAGCATGACATCATGGTGAAGAACACACCTTAAGGGGATTGCCCTTAAACCCCTATGCAAAGAGGGTGTGGGAGATATGAATGTATGTAAAAAAAATATAATGGGGAAAGAGTGCAAGTGTTGCACTTATGGGGAGATCTCAATGTGATTGAGTATGAAAAATATAAATATGATGCGTGCGTGAATTAATGATGATGAAGATGATAAAACAAAAGGGAGAAATAAAGGGGAAAAAAAAAGGAAGAAAGGGCTTGTGCTTCAGCTTGAATATTCAAAGGGGAGGAAACTCTGTAGGATGAAGATGTTGAACGTTGGCTTCTCCTTCAGCCGGCAACAGAGCCCTGCAAGAAAAAAAAAAAAAAGACACAGAAGAGGAAGAAGAAGAACGGAGGGAGAGGAGAGGGATCGACAGGACGTTCAACCAACCGATTAACAGAGCTCATAAGCTCTATTAATAAGGTAGAAAAAGATAAGAAGGAAAGAGTCCAAAGGAGGAAGAGATAAGAACGGGCAAGAGCCCAAAATAGGAGAGGATTAGACTGGACAAGAGCCCAAACGAAGCAGGAGTCTCTCTGGGAAAGGCTGCGTTCGTTCGGAGCACAAAAGTGAAACACGACCTGGCTCAGGGCGTCAATTCAAGAATTGACGACCTTCCGAAGGGCGTCTTTTAAAAACACGCCCTGCACAAGGGCGTTAACTCCTGGATCATTTTTAGAAATGAAATTGAAACACGTCTGAGTCAAAGGCGTTAATTAAAAAACGCCTTAACAAAGGATGTTAATTAAAAAATTCGAAATAGGGCCATTTTTCATTTCTCAATATTATTTTCTCATTTTTTAGGTGGAGGTGCATCTCGTCGCCCTGATTCCAACGACTATTTTTGCGAATTTTTCTGACACCCGGAAGGCCACCAAATCACCTCTGGAAGAGAGTGGAAAATAATATTAAAAAATCAATTTGAAAAAGTGACGACTGTGTGTAAGGCGTGAATTCAATTTTTCGATTTTTTTATTCTTTTCACATTCAAAGTAACGCCCATGGTTAAGTCGTTAATTCCTAAAAAATTCCGAAAAATTCTCAGAAAAATCCAGAAAAATGGAAATTTTAAAGAATGGACGCCCTCCAGTATAGTCGTCAATTTTTTAAGAAACGCCCATGTATAAGTCGTTATTTAAAAGACGCCCCAGATCAAGTCGTTATTTCTAAAAAATAGAGAAAAAATGCCCAGAAAAATCCAGAAAAATCCAGAAAAATCCAGAAAAATAGGAAAAAATAGGAAAAGGGTGAAAAAAAGGAGAAATCTAAAAAAAGTGAGAAAAACCACTCAAATAGAACTAATTTGAGGGTCAAATTGGGACATTACAAGGCAATATGAGATGTACTCACAGTAACGTCAATTTTGGCGTGTCTACAGCAGAGTGTAGGTGGACTGGCCCGTGGGGTAGGGGTGTGATAGGGGACTTCCCTAACAAGATGGAATGGTGGTGGTGGGTCACGAGGCTCACTAAGGAAGGGGTTAAAGGGATCAAAGAATATGTGACCCCTCAATATGGGTTCCCTCATGACACGGTCCCAAGTTTAAAATTCTTGAAGGAGTAAATGATCACCTTCATTCATTGTGGTAGGTGCACGGCGGTCATATGTAGAAAATATGGTTTCTCCCTCGGGAAAAGTGGAATGAAATCAGGCTCGACCGGCATGGGGAGGAATAAAAGAACCTCCGTGGTGACATGACCCACGGTGCACACGGAGGTAATGGACCCTAAAACGGGATGGGTGAAACCATGACTTTTGGGTCGGTCGATGCCTGGGGCCAATAAGTGCGTTAACTGCAACTACCGGTCTAATCCCTTAAGAAGGTCGTCCAATGTATCAACCTGGTGACAAGACTGGAAAGTTGTGTGGAATGAGTTGATGGGCACTATTTGTAGTGCGGGGTCCATGTATGGGTAACAAGGTGGTTTAGGGACCAAGATTTTCTTGAGCCAACTAAGTAGTGGCTTGGCGATGAATAGCTTTCCCGTTAGAAACACGGGTGGCTCCAAATGACGTGGCTCCGGATAAAGATCGGAAGGTAAAGTAGGTGGGAAAGGAGCTCTAGGGGAAGGGTTCCCCGGCTGGGGTGGGTGAGGCCGTGGGGCAGGAGCGTCCTGCCTCGTGGGCTCATGTGGCCGGCCGACCAGCTCGACGCTCTGCTGACAGGTAGATGCTCGCCGTAGGGCAGCATCAAACGTTGACTTGAAAGGCTCAACCTCTAGAGCGACCTGATAAGAATGCTCCAGAGTGGTCACGTCGCGGCAAAGCAATTCAAACTGGTAGTGAAGCCGCAAACCTCTCCGGAACTGAAATGCGGTCGTGGTGCTCTTCTCTCCAACTCCACTTCCCAACCGGTACTCAGCGAAGTCCCTAATGTACTCAGACACGGACTTGTTGCCTTGGACGGGTCTGATCAGGGCTTTCTCTTGCATTGGGGGGGACTTGGGCGTAGGGGTTGGCCATAGTTGTAAAGAGATAGGAATTGGTTCCCCTAGGAGTGGGCATGCATTGGAACAAAGTGCAAGAGGCCTTTCCCTTTTTCTTTTATGCAAAACTAATGCAAGCACCTAGACACTCTACATGGTGACAAGGGGTAAAATGCGGACTCGAATACAAACCTATACTCAACTAGTATCCGGTACGTGACGGAGGTTTGATCCGAAGATCGCACTCACGCAAGTGTGTCACCTTCCCAATAGGCGTAACCTATCGTTCCGGAGACACCTTTTAATATACCAAGTAAAGGGTGCAATATGAAATCTTGGACCGACTACCCTAGACTCTAATCATTCTCTGATACCAATTTGATGCGGGACGGAATGCGAACCTGAGACTCTAGCTCGCGGACGTCCCTAAGCGAGGGAAAGGTGTGGATCTGCGCGGTTGAGGAACATGCAATGAGTCTCGGGTACTCGGCTCTTCCGTGTACTCGGATTGAGTCACGGGACAGGTTCCACTCACTCGCTCGCAGCAGCGATGAAATTTGAACGAGCTAATATCCTAACAATCGCTCATGCAGCGGCATTCAAAATATATACGAGATAATCAAATGCATCAACGAAAGAGCGAAAACGTACCTCCACGCTCCGGGCGTGGGGAAGGCGATCCCGACTAAGACTCGTACTCTCGGTACAAATAATTCACAATAACTACAGAAATGATTTTATTGCCCACTCCACGCGGGGAGGTAACGGGCTACAATGGTGACCCAGGAGTAGCGAACTCGGGTTGACGGGTAGCAAGCCGGAAGGGCTATCGGGCCGGAGGCGGGCTGCTGGTCCGACTCGGTACTATTCCGACTCGCTGGACAGCAAGGGAACTCGGCTGCTGGGACGGTGGCTTTCGGTCAACTTCTGGTCGAGGCGGTTGGCTGGGACGCCGGTGGGATCCTTCTCTTCGATCGTTGAACTCGTCGGGGGCCGAATTTGAGCCGGCGTATTTTATGAAGAATTATCCGGCGGACTGCTCTTGCTGGCCTGACTCGGAACAGATCTGCGCGCCTCCACAAAACAATTGTTGCGCCCAGATCCGGAAACGGATCGAGGCGAGACCAACACCGTTGGACAGAGGACTCAAAGGGCTACAACATAAATTAATTTCACAACCATCCAGTAAACAGATTGAAAATGAAAAACTCAGTGGGTTGTAGTTGTTTTTGGCTCGGAATCTAGATCACACAGGACAGAATGTGATCTGTCCGAAAATGAATTTTGACCCAAAGGAAAACGGTCGATCTGGACTATGGGAATTTTATGTGTGGAAGGGGGGCATGTGAGGACAACACATAAATATTTTGGGATTTTTTGGAGATGGTTAAGGGGGCGGTAAAAATATAAGAACAAGACAGTGTCCCGCAGATTTGCTGATTGTCAGACTGTCAGGGGTGGAACTAAAAGACATGAAAAAATAGCAAACGACGTCTGATTGACACGAAATTTAAACTGGGATGAGGTAACAACAAGGGGGATGATCTATCAAAATTTCAAGACCATCAGATACACGGATTGGGAGGACCAATCTTTTCTTTGAGCTTCTGTCCTGGATCTCGGAATCCTGGACAACACTTCAAAGAACGGGCTGTGGCGGCTCGACGGCGGCACGAACGGAGGCGGCGGTGGCTGGAAGTTGCATCCAGCGGAGGTGGTAGAGGTGAGAATCACTCCTAGAATATGACTTCACACCATGGATTTCTACTGCATTCTTTGCAGCAAGAAGGGGAGAGGGAGGGGGCGCCCTTGGGCAATTATGCACAAATGTAATTTTTCTCTTCATTAATTGTATGAAAAATGGAAATACAAGGCTTATATAGAAATAGATAAAAGACCTAAACTATCTTTATATCTAGAGTTAGGGAGGGTCAAATAAAGGATAGGAGAATTATTCTCCCATGTGGTCAAATGACAAAAATAAATAAATACATAAAGGTGGTAAAATGGGGGGAAGAATATTCAAATCTTCCATATGGGGACAAGAGAGGGGGCACCCCCCTCTTGGAGTCAACAAGAGGGGCTGGTCATCTTGGACCATGGACCAGCTCCACATGGGCCCTAGAGAGTCTAGGTCGCCCAATGGGAGAGAGAGTGGGGGTCCCGCCGGGCCTACGCGGCCTTTTTGCAAAGAAACCCATTGACTTAGCCCAAGTAACCCATTGGCTTATACTTGCCATACATTTGCAACCCAGTTAACCCAAGGATATAAATGTAAACAAAAGGATACAAATGCAAAAATAAAATGTTAGTGCCCAGTGTTGATTCCCATCAACACCCCTCGTAAATATCACGAAATACAGGGCGACTCAGTGTCACCAGACTCAATACAATTTGCTAGACCAGCTAAAACATCAGCCATCGGGTCACGCGACTCAACCTAGGACCGCTATAAAATATGACTTTATACCATTAAATCACCCTAAGCTAAGAATTAGAAACCACAGTCAAAAGACTCATAAGGCGGCTCACAATTGCCGAGTTCATTCCCTCTCTAAGGGAGACTAAGAAGTCCCCAGCATCTCTGGCTGTGTCATGGAACTCACGGTCATTGACCATACTCATGGCCCACATGGAAAACCACTTCCCGGAGAAACCAACACTGTGCAAGGATAGCCCTCTACACGAGATTGGGCACACAATGATGCAAAAGAGCATAATGTAAAAGCCCGAATTACAAGGGGTCGCCCAGACCCTCAAATCCACGTGGCACGGTATATGAGGTATCCCGACCTCCCCGGACACCAAAAAATATGAACTCGGTCCCTACAGGGTGTCCAGGACATCCACGGGATAAAAGGTCGACCAATGGATCTCAATTGGGTTGATCGACGTCCAAAGGGTAGAAAATACTATATTTCGGTTGACTAGACATTGGGGTCGGTCTACCTGCTCACAGACGGGTCGGTCGATAGGCCCATTGGGTCGGTCGATCGGCGCCTGGATTGCTTGACCGGTCCTCAGGGTTGGTTGACTATTCCAGCATGGTCAGCCCCTCCGTGGCGAATCGGATCGGTCAACCGATTTCCCCCATCGGTCGATCGATTCTAGCATTCTCCCTGCGTAACCCTGTCCGAGGGGTTCTAATCCACACCTCACTCGACCCCGATCGAGGGGGAAACTATCGTGGACCTTATCCCGGATCCCAAACCACTGAAAGTAAGTAAATAACGGGAAAATGTTGCCCGATCCAACAGAAATTGTCACTCGCCCTAAACATGGAAAATCACCCCGACATGAACGAAAACCCACTCTTGGCCTCGTCTCGGCCTGCGAATCATGGGGAAATGAAATGCATAGGCTAGAAATCCATCCCCCTACCTCTCACGATGAAATCCCATGCCGAGACGCCGTTTTCATGTGAGATCGCCCCTCGAACCAATGCCGAGCTCGCGAAGCCGCGGACGAGCTCCGCCGTGCCACCACCTAGTTCCTCACTCCGTCCTCGCTGCTCACTGTCCCACATAGCCCACCGCCTCATCCACACCATCCTCTGTTGGCCGCCCAGAGAAAGGGTGTAACGACCCGAGAATCCGATTACCGGGAAGGCCCGATAACCCGAGACTCGCACCGCCGCCCACGAGCCGGGAGGGCTCGGAAGGGCTAAAAGGAGTGTGGAGGCACAAAGAAATAGGAAATAAAGCAGGATAACTCAACAATTAACTGAAATAAATAAACAAGTACAACAGAGTCCAGTCCAACAGAAAGTACAGTCTAAAGCACTAAAGCGTACCACATGCCAAGTGAACACTCGTCTCGGCAAGCTGGCAACTGAGAACCTCCGCTCCGCACCCTCGAACCTCGAGGAAGAACCGCCACACCTGAAAAGCAGGGAATGAGTCTCCTAAACAGAGACTCAGTAGGGATCCCGCGGAACCCCAACCGGAAACAACGGCGGTAGCGGAAAGAAAGCTACAACTACAGCAGGAACAGCAAACCGGTGGCCGGTCAAAACTCAGCACTACAGCTACTCCTACTGTACCAGAAGGCACACCTCGATCACGCAGTCGAAGCTACCGAACCACGCTAGCACCACCTACCGAAGTAAAAACCCACGGCAACCACACCGTAGAGGCCTATCCCCCGGACACAGCTGACCTGGACACACTATCCAAGGTGCAACCCCGACCATCCGATCGCAGGTACCGCACAACAAGACGTAACCTCGGTAAAGCCACTAGCACTAGTCTCACGGCGCGAAAACCAACACACGCGCCACGGTGAAACAACCGAAAACTCAACGGTCGACACGACCGAAAATCCGAAGGTCAAAGTTACGGAAACTGACAGTCTGTCACTCCCAACTCGACAGGAGTACCACCCACTAGAAGCACAGCTGGTAGCGTCCCCTGACGTCTTACACCGCGCCGCAGGTGAACCGCCTGACGTGGTAGCTCCTACCAAAGGCGCAAACACGGTACAAGTAACCACAAACAAGTGACTAGCTGGGGTCACGCCCGTCGACGTGGGTCCAACCGCCTCCAACCACGTGTGCACACACAGACCACGCGTCACTAGGTCTGGCCCTCTGACCGGTTTTCCCCCGTAGCCGGACTCTGGCTACCCACGAGGGGCCTACGGTAACCGGTCCACAAACCGTCTCAAAGGTGAATGCCCGTACACCACTCCCAGGTGAGACCAGCACCTCGTACTGGTGGGTTACGACTAGTGGAGGGTCACTGAAGGAGTAGACTCTCAACTCAACGGAAAACAACGTCCGAATTCGACGACGTACGGGGACAACCCCGCGTACCGGCCCCGTCGCACGGTGATCACAGTCGGAGAAGAAACAGGACTCGCAGTCCACGGCCACGCACGCACCGTGCGCGAGAGTCGAGAAAACTCGAGTGGCACTTAAGCCACTGGACTCTGGACAGTCCTCTAGACACACTACAGTCAACGGTCCTTGAGTCACAAGACTCGGGGTCAAGACCGTTGCACGCAACAGCACAAGGCCGTCGATCTAGCCCAAGCTCTAGGTCCAAAACCACGATATCATGAATACCGAGACAGCTCACAAGCCACCAAGACTGTTCCCTCAGGAAGGGAACGCAAGGGACCTCGGCCACACGGAAAAATACAGAGGCACGATTCCCAGGGCAGCACACAAGCCGCCATGTCGATTTCCCATCTCGAAGCAAGCGGGAAACCTCCAGCCCCAGGCCGGACAACTGGACTCGCAGTCCAAGGCCAAACACGTGGCCCACACGAAAATCACCTTCCAAAGAAACTCACAATATGCGGGGGAGATCCCACCGCACACACATCGATACATGGTGACTCAATCTAACAAGAACACGGAAGCCCGGAACACCTGGAGTCACCCGGACCCACCAAGCCCATGGGCACGCTTATCGAGGTAACACGGTACCTCCAGACACCCAAAGACACGGTCACGGAACTCCACGGGGTGTCCGAGACACACACGGCCCAAGGGGAGCACGATCAGCCGCAGACCGCCTGCCCCGGGCAGCCCGTCTGGTCACCTCCAAGAACGCGCTACACGAGCATAGCGCGTTCAGTCAGAACGCGCTATACATACCTAGCGCGTTCAACAAGAACGCGCTACAGGTCCATAGCGCGACCAGACCAGGTCGCGCTATGATCCTATAGCGCGACAACCCTGAACGCGTTGGGGCCCTATAGCGCGACAGGAACCGCCAAATTGTTCATCTTCCCCGATGAACGCGCTCTATCGGGGCTGCGCGACCTTCAAGAACGCGCTACCCAAGGCTAGCGCGTTCTCAGTCCGTGCCCGAAAATGGTGGACACCGCAGAAAAACCCATTCCACGCCCCGTTCACCCCCAGGTGAAGGGGAAACAAAAGGGAAAACCTTCCCCAAGCCCCTAGGCATGCATCTAAACCCCTGGATCGCCCAAAAATACCGTAAAACGAGGGATCTGGCTCACACCCCCAAAACTAGCACTTTCCCCAAATCGCCCCGTTTAGCCCGCTCGGCTCACCACGGCCTACAAAACTCGCGGGAAAAGAAGTACGCGAGTCGAGGGTCCATCTCCCTACCTCCACCGAAGAAACGACGCGTTGTGGACGCCGATCCATGAAGAAATCGTCGCAAAACCCTCGTCGGCTCGCGATCGCGCCACCGAGCTTCCACGCGCCTCCTCCGCCTCGATCCTCACATGTCCTCGCCCGCATCCTCGCCCGCGCCACCTCCACCTCGCCCCTGCCTCGCTCCGTCGGCTGCCGGAGAAGAGAGGGGAGAAAGAGGGCGTGAGAGAAGAGAGAGGGAGGGAAGAGAGAAATGAGAGGGGGAGAGAGAAAAGGGTTAGTATATATAGGAAAACCTGAAAATTACAGAAATTCAAAAAATTATGAAAAATTACCTCCGCGATCCTCGGGAAGAGCACAACGCAGTGGTAACGTCCCGGAGTCGGAGAACGCCACGGTTTGCCCTGCAAAGAGTTCCGAAGGCACATCAGGGAAAAACACATGTAAAGCACAAAATACACTCCGAGACCCACTAAAATGATCCGAAAAATATCCAAAAAATCCGGGGCATTACAAAGGGGTGGAGAGAAGGGGAGAAACGAGGGTGAGAGAGGGAGAACGTGAGATGAGGGAGAGAGGGGGGTTTAAATAGAAATTATTTTTGGGTTTAATTTAGAAATCTAAAAATAGAAAAATAGGAAAAAAATCATCCCCTTGATCCTCAAAAACCGCACACCTCGACTACGATGCCCTGAATCTCAAAAACATCTTATTTCTCAAAATTCGGGGATTCGAAGGCCCTATATCTAATATTCTAATTTTATAATAAAACACTATTCGGGACCGGCAGAAACACACCGAAGCCAACAGATTATTGATCCAAAAATCCCAGGTCATCACACTATCGAATGGAGACGATGCATCATGTGTGGAGGATGCTCAGAGAGTAGGAAAGTGCTCGAAGAGTAGGAGGATGCTCGGCGGCAGGGCTAGAAAGGGGAGAACAAGGTGGAGACCACTTGATATTCCCTCTCTGCATCACTTGCCTTCGACATCGTTGGGGTCTCTGTGTAACGACCCGAGAATCCGATTACCGGGAAGGCCCGATAACCCGAGACTCGTACCGCCACCCACGAGTCCGAAGACTCGGAAGGGTTAAAAGGATGGTGTGGAAACTACATAAGCATCACAGATAATTGCAGAAATTAAACAGTTAAAATATTAAGTAGGAAATAAATTAACTATTTACATGGTCCCCAATAAAGAACAATAATAACAGCAGTCCACAACTAGTACAGTGACAAGAAAGAAAAGTACAGCTACACGGGGCATCCCCCGGCTCTGACCTCTGGCACTACCTCTGGGCACCCGCACCACGCTGCGCTCCTGACGCGCTCCCCGAAGGTGGCGCCTCACCTGAAACACGGTGAAAACACGCAGGGAATGAGTCTCAGAACAAGACTCAGTAGGGATCACTCGAACCCTACCTCAAAAACGAGAAACCACTACTCTAGCGGTAGGAAAGTACCTCGGAAAGGAAAGCCCTGTACTCTACAGAACTAGACCCTACGGCACGCAAACCGGCACACGTGCCACGGTACGAGAAGACCGAAACTCAACGATCGAACCGTCAAAACCCGAAGGTCGGAAACACACGACTGACAGTCTAACACTCCGTACTCGACAGGAGTACCACCCACTAGAAGCACAGCCGGTAGCGTCCCATGACGTCTTATACCGCACCGCAGGTGAACCGCCTGACGTGGTAGGTCCTACCCGAGGCGCAAACACCGTACAAGTAACCACAAACAAGTGACTAGCTGGGGTCACGCCCGTCGACGTGGGTCCAACCGCCCCCAACCACGTGTGCACACACAGACCACGCGTCCTAGGTCTGGCCCTCTGACCGGTTTTCCCCCGCAGCCGGACTCTGGCTACGACGAGGGGCCTACGGTAACCGGTCCACAAACCGTCTCGAAAGGTGGGTGCCCGTACACCACTCCCAGGTGAGACCAGCACCTCGTACTGGTGGGCTACGACTAGTGGAGGGTCACTGAAGGAGTAGACTCTCGAGTCAACGGAAAACAACGTCCGAAACCGACAACGTGTGGGAATCACCCCACGCACCAGCCCCGTCGCACGGTGACCACGGTCGGAAAAGAAACAGACGCATTGCCCACGGTCAAACGCCTGACCGAGGCGAACGGGACTTCCGGACACCAAAAACACGGTCACGGAACTCCACGGGGTGCCCGGGACGCACACACGGCCCAAGGGGAACACCCAACAACGAACAAAATCGCGCTAGGGCCACCTAGCGCGACAGGGCATGTCGCGCTAGGGCCCTCTAGCGCAACAAGGGTTGTCGCGCTATGGCCCCATAGCGCGACACGGACCATCGCGCTAGGGATACCTAGCGCGACAGGGACCATCGCGCTAGGTCCTCCTAGCGCGACAAGAATGATCGCGCTATGACCCCATAGCGCGACAGGAACCGCCTCCTGTTCATCTTCTCCGATGAACGCGCTCGGTCGGGGCAGCGCGACCTCCAAGAACGCGCTACTGGAGTATAGCGCGTTCTCAGTCCGCGGCCGAAAACGGTAAGAACGCCCAAAAAAACCCAACCACGCCCCCATACCTCCATAGGAGAGGGGGAAAACAAAGGGGAAGACCCCTGGGGACCCCTAGCATGATTCTAGGCCCTCAAAACACGAATCCATGCATTGAATCCATAGATCGGGCGAGCTCTCCCCAAATCATGGAAAAACCCAAAAACGCTCGAATGATCCCCTCTCGGCCTCCCCGCGGCCTACAAATCACGGAAAAGAACGGCATGAGGCTAAGGAACGTCACCCTACCTCGATGGAGCGAATGCTCCGCCGGATTGATCACGAATCACGAAGAATGCTCGAAGCTTCACGAACTCCCCACGCTTCCCACGCTCGCCGCACGCCCACGAGATCGCCTCACCGTCGCCCACGCGTCCGCGCCGTCGCCCCGCCGCCGTCCGTAGCCGGAGAGGGGCTCGCCACGTCCGAATGAGAGAGAGGGAGAGAGAGGGGGCTCACGGTCGCGAGAGAGAGGAGGAGGAAGAAGAAAGAGAAAAGGGAAAGAAAAAGAAAAAGGAATTAGGATTTATAGAAAATCCGAATTTTCGGAAAAATACCGAAAAATAGAAAAATATATTTCTGGAATCCTCGGAACGCACCGATCGCAACGGTACCACTCGTGCCCGGGTGAACGGCCCAGTTAACCCGCAGCGAGCGTCCGAAGGAAAAGCCGAAACACACACCGGGAATCGGAAAACACACGCGGAAAAGCCGCGGAACGCCTCCGGGCCTCCGAAACGACTCCGGATCGCGCCGATCCGAACACGAAAGATGTCCGAAACGAAATTTCGGACACAACAGAACTGGACGCTCCGAAAACTAGATCCGGGACCCACGAAGAAGGATCCGAAAGGTCCGGGATATTACAACCCTCCACCCTTAAGGAATTTCGTCCTCGAAATTGAGAACAACCAACGGGGAAAGAAGAGGAAGACTCACTCAAACAGATACGGGAACTGCTGACGCATCTCGTCCTCACGTTCCCACGAAGCCTCACCACCAGAGTGTCGTTGCCACACGACCTTCACCAAGGGAATGACCTTGTTCCGCAGGCGCTGCTCTCGCCTATCCTCCACACGGATCGGAAACTCTGGGAGAGAAAGATCTGGAGTCACCTCAGGCCAAACAGAAAACTCGAGCACATGAGAGTCATCGGGCATATACTTCCGCAACATCGAGACGTGGAACACGTCATGCACCGACGCCAACTCAGGAGGTAACTGCAACCGGTAAGCAACCTCACCGATGCGTTCCACAATCGCGAAAGGACCAATGTAGCGGGGACTCATCTTCCCACGCCGTCCAAAACGCATCACCCCCTTCATCGGAGAAACTCTCAAGAACACATGATCGCCCACGGCGAACTCAAGGGGCTGCCGCCTACGGTCAGCATAGCTCTTCTGCCGACTCTGGGCCGCCAACATGTTCTGACGAACCAGGTGCACAACATGCACACATTGCTGCACCAATTCCGGTCCCGTCAAAACACGCTCACCCATCTCAAACCAATCAAGCAGAGTCCGACAAGGACGCCCATACAGAGCCTCATAGGGAGCCATGCCGATGCTCGAATGATAGCTGTTGTTATAGGCAAACTCCACCAACGGTAGGTGATGAATCCAACTCCCCTGCCACTCCAGGCAGCAGGATCTCAGCATGTCCTCCAAAGTCTGAATGGTCCTCTCAGACTGACCATCTGACTGTGGATGATACGCCGAGCTAAATGCCAACTCCGTGCCAAGAGCTCGCTGGAAACTCCTCCAGAATCCAGAAGTGAAGCGCGGATCTCGATCCGACACGATCGAAATGGGAACCCCATGCAACGGCACGATCCGCTCCACATACAGACGAGCCAACCTGGACACGCTCCAGCTGACCTTGACCGGTAACAACCGCGTCACCTTCGTCAGCCGATCCACCAGCAACCAAATACTGTCCTGCCCACTCGGGGTCCTTGGCAACCCCACCACAAAATCTGTGGTCACATGGTCCCACTTCCAAGCAGGAACATCCAAGGGCTGGAGAGTACCTCCTGGTCGCTGATGCTCCGCCTTCACCTGCTGACAGATCAGGCACCTGGCCACAAATTCGGCGACATCTCTCTTCATGCCAGGCCACCAAAACTGCCTCCGCAAGTTCCGATACATCTTCGTCGCACCCGGGTGTACAGTGTACCTGCTCCCATGAGCCTCGCGTAACACCGCACGACGAACCTGCTCCTCCGCTGGGACGTACAACCTGCCACGAAACCTCGCAGCACCGTCCTCTCCGAGCTCCACATCAGCCATCGCAAGAATCCGGGGCAACTCAGGGTCCGCATGCTGAGCCTCTGTCACCTGACGACGGATAGCAAGAGTGACAGTCAGACTCGCAAGCACTGCCAACCCTCGCTCCTGGGGAATCTTGAGCCTGAAAGATACCTCGGGCACTTGTTCCCAGAGCCTCCACTTCCTCAACATCAAGGTACTGACCGCCACCTTCCGACTCAAGGCATCGGCGACGACATTCATCCTGCCCGGCTGATAAGACAGGGTGAAATCATAGTCCTTCATGAACTCCATCCAACGCCTTTGTCTGAGGTTCAGGTCTCTCTGCGAGAACACATACCTCAAACTCTGATGGTCAGTGAACACCTCGAACTTCTCACCGTACAGATAATGCCTCCAGATCTTCAGCGCGAAGATCACCGCCGCCAACTCAAGATCATGGGTTGGGTAGTTCTCCTCATGGGGCTTTAGCTGCCGAGATGCATAAGCCACCACTCTACCATGCTGCATCAGAACAGCACCCAATCCAACGCCGGAAGCATCTGTACACACCACAAAACCTCCCGATCCAGAAGGCAAAACCAACACTGGAGCCGAGGTGAGCAATCTCTTCAGTTCACTGAAGCTCTGCTCACACTCCTCGGACCAAACGAAAGGTACATCCTTCCGCGTGAGCCTCGTCATCGGGGTCGCAATGCGGGAAAAATCCTGGATAAACCGGCGATAATACCCCGCAAGCCCCAAGAAACTCCGGATCTCCGTCACCGACCTCGGCCTCGGCCATTGCATCACAGCCTCGACCTTGGCGGGATCCACGGAAATGCCATCACCAGAAATCACGTGCCCCAGAAAGTGCACCTCGCTGAGCCAAAACTCGCACTTGCTGAGCTTCGCATACAACTGGTGATCTCGCAACGTCTGCAGCACCACACCCAAATGGTACGCATGCTCCTCAGCAGACCGCGAATAAACAAGGATGTCATCCACGAAGATGACCACGAACTGGTCCAAATACGGATGAAACACCCTCTGCATCAAGTCCATGAAGGCTGTTGGGGCATTGGTGAGCCCAAACGGCATCACCAAGAACTCATAATGCCCGTACCTCGTACTGAACGCAGTCTTCTCCACATCGGACTCGCGAATTCTCAGCTGATAGTAACCGGACCGCAAATCAATCCGCGAGAACACCCGCGCAGACTGAAGTTGGTCGAACAAATCATCAATCCGCGGCAACGGATACTTGTTCTTAATGGTCACTTCATTCAGCTGCCGATAGTCAATGCACAACCGCAGACTACCGTCCTTCTTCTTCACAAACAACACGGGCGCACCCCAAGGGGAAAAGCTCGGACGAATATACCCCTTGGCCAACAGTTCCTGCAACTGCACCCTCAACTCCCTCAACTCAGCGGGGGCCATACGGTAGGGAGCCTTCGCCAAAGGTCCCGTACCAGGTACAACCTCGATCACGAAATCGATCTCCCGCTGGGGAGGTAATCCAGGCAACTCCTCAGGAAAAACATCGGGAAACTCGCACACCACCGCAATGTCCTCGACATTCGGCTCCATCCGGTCAGACACAACCACAGACGCGAGAAAACCCTGACAACCTGAATCAAGCAATCGACGGGCTCGAATAGCAGAGATAAGGAATCGAGAAGAGGTGGAACGGATACCTTGGAAATAGAAGGTCCTCTTGCTCGGATGCTGGAAGTAGACCCTCTTCATCCCACAATCCACCACCGCTCCATGAGTCTCGAGCCAATCCATGCCTAGAATCACGTCGTAATCCCGAAGCTGCAACGCATACAACCTGCCTGGCATACTCCGCCCATCGATCCACACCGGAACCTGGTCGAAGCAATACGGAGTGACCATAAAATCACCCGAAGGCAACTCCACTGTCAAATCACAGGACAACTGGGTCACCGGCTCCTCGACGCTCGACGCGAAATCCTCCGAAATAAACGAATGAGACGCGCCAGAATCAAATAAAACCCGAGCCGCACAACCCAAAATCTGAACGGTACCTTCCACGAGCTGCGACGCCACTGCCTCTGCCCTGGTCAAGTGCGTGATCTGGCCACGAGCCCTCTGCCTGCCTCCCACACTAGCTGACCTGGGTAGCGGCAGATACTGTCCCTGCTGCTGCTGCTGCTGGGGAACCTGCTGCTGCGGCGGCCTCTGAGGACAGTCACGCGCCATGTGCCCTGGCTGGTCACACCGAAAACAGATGATCGGTGCCGTGCACTGCCTGCCTGGGTGGGTCCCAGCACACCGTGGACAAGGTCCTCGCGATCCACCCACTGATCCCTGACGCTGTAAAGGAATCGGCTGCTGTACACTGCCCGATGAAGCTTGCCCTTGATCCTTGGGCTTCTTACGGAAACCCTTCTTCAAGAACTTCTTGACCTTCGAGCCAAAAGACGCAGATCCTGTCACTGAAGCTGCCGATGCCGGTACTCCTGAACCACTCAACGCATGCTGGAAGAAACCCTGCTGCTGGGTAGCCGACTGCTGGCTGCGACCTGACAAAGACTGCCCCTGGCTGATCGGTCCTCGAGTCCTCTGCATATCCATCTCCAAGGAAATCGCAACACGAGACGCCGTCTCTAGATCAGTGGCCCCATTCGCGATCAAATGGTGCCTCAGCTCCAACCTCAAGCCCTGCACAAACTGCGTGGTCCTCACCCTCTCATGCTCCATGATATGAGGTGCATACCGACCCAGCTCGACAAATCGGGCCCTATACTGCAACACGGACATGTCACCCTGCACCAGCTCCAGAAACTCCCGCATCCGCTGCGTAGCAACGACGTCTGGACAGTACGTACGCTCGAAAGCACTGACAAAGTCTCCCCACTCGACCTGCTCAAGTGGACGAAACTGAAAGGACGTCTTCCACTCGGAAGACCACCACCTCCGAGCCGTACCCTGCAACTGGTTGCAGGCCAACCCCACTCTGTCCTCGGCAGTACTCTTCGCAGAACTGAACACCCGCTCCATCTCATCGAGCCAATCACGAGCCGCATCAGGGTCTGCCTCGCCGCTAAAGTAAGGTGGATGGAACTGCATGAAGTCCCTCACCGCTCGGCCTGGCCCACCCCTAGCTGACGAGCCCTCAGCAGCCTCTCCGCCAAACTGCTGAGACATGAGATGGTACATGCCACGGAAGAAATCCTCGGCCCCCGGAGCCCTCGCAGCATCCGCGGCCTCGGTAGCTCCCGGAACTCTGCTATGCTCCTCCTGGTCCCTCTGGACCCCCTGCTGGATCTCCTGACCTCCAGCCGACTGCCCCTGCTGAGAGCGAGAACTCCTCCTCGGCGCCATCCTCGCTCCTGAAGCACAAGACAGAAAACACGGAAACGGCAATGTCAGAATAAAACACGCGGTGCCCTAATGCCAGCGTCACATGTACATCATCGTTGTGGACTAGTAGACCAATACAATTACCTATGATTCTCATGTAATTCCACAACCGCGCTCTGATACCAGCTGTAACGACCCGAGAATCCGATTACCGGGAAGGCCCGATAACCCGAGACTCGTACCGCCACCCACGAGTCCGAAGACTCGGAAGGGTTAAAAGGATGGTGTGGAAACTACATAAGCATCACAGATAATTGCAGAAATTAAACAGTTAAAATATTAAGCAGGAAATAAATTAACTATTTACATGGTCCCCAATAAAGAACAATAATAACAGCAGTCCACGACTAGTACAGTGACAAGAAAGAAAAGTACAGCTACACGGGGCATCCCCCGGCTCTGACCTCTGGCACTACCTCTGGGCACCCGCACCACGCTGCGCTCCTGACGCGCTCCCCGAAGGTGGCGCCTCACCTGAAACACGGTGAAAACACGCAGGGAATGAGTCTCAGAACAAGACTCAGTAGGGATCACTCGAACCCTACCTCAAAAACGAGAAACCACTACTCTAGCGGTAGGAAAGTACCTCGGAAAGGAAAGCCATGTACTCTACAGAACTAGACCCTACGGCACGCAAACCGACACACGTGCCACGGTACGAGAAGACCGAAACTCAACGATCGAACCGTCAAAACCCGAAGGTCGGAAACACACGACTGACAGTCTAACACTCCGTACTCGACAGGAGTACCACCCACTAGAAGCACAGCCGGTAGCGTCCCCTGACGTCTTATACCGCACCGCAGGTGAACCGCCTGACGTGGTAGGTCCTACCCGAGGCGCAAACACCGTACAAGTAACCACAAACAAGTGACTAGCTGGGGTCACGCCCGTCGACGTGGGTCCAACCGCCCCCAACCACGTGTGCACACACAGACCACGCGTCCTAGGTCTGGCCCTCTGACCGGTTTTCCCCCGCAGCCGGACTCTGGCTACGACGAGGGGCCTACGGTAACCGGTCCACAAACCGTCTCGAAAGGTGGGTGCCCGTACACCACTCCCAGGTGAGACCAGCACCTCGTACTGGTGGGCTACGACTAGTGGAGGGTCACTGAAGGAGTAGACTCTCGAGTCAACGGAAAATAACGTCCGAAACCGACAACGTGTGGGAATCACCCCACGCACCAGCCCCGTCGCACGGTGACCACGGTCGGAAAAGAAACAGACGCATTGCCCACGGTCAAACGCCTGACCGAGGCGAACGGGACTTCCGGACACCAAAAACACGGTCACGGAACTCCACGGGGTGCCCGGGACGCACACACGGCCCAAGGGGAACACCCAACAACGAACAAAATCGCGCTAGGGCCACCTAGCGCGACAGGGCATGTCGCGCTAGGGCCCTCTAGCGCAACAAGGGTTGTCGCGCTATGGCCCCATAGCGCGACACGGACCATCGCGCTAGGGATACCTAGCGCGACAGGGACCATCGCGCTAGGTCCTCCTAGCGCGACAAGAATGATCGCGCTATGACCCCATAGCGCGACAGGAACCGCCTCCTGTTCATCTTCTCCGATGAACGCGCTCGGTCGGGGCAGCGCGACCTCCAAGAACGCGCTACTGGAGTATAGCGCGTTCTCAGTCCGCGGCCGAAAACGGTAAGAACGCCCAAAAAAACCCAACCACGCCCCCATACCTCCATAGGAGAGGGGGAAAACAAAGGGGAAGACCCCTGGGGACCCCTAGCATGATTCTAGGCCCTCAAAACACGAATCCATGCATTGAATCCATAGATCGGGCGAGCTCTCCCCAAATCATGGAAAAACCCAAAAACGCTCGAATGATCCCCTCTCGGCCTCCCCGCGGCCTACAAATCACGGAAAAGAACGGCATGAGGCTAAGGAACGTCACCCTACCTCGATGGAGCGAATGCTCCGCCGGATTGATCACGAATCACGAAGAATGCTCGAAGCTTCACGAACTCCCCACGCTTCCCACGCTCGCCGCACGCCCACGAGATCGCCTCACCGTCGCCCACGCGTCCGCGCCGTCGCCCCGCCGCCGTCCGTAGCCGGAGAGGGGCTCGCCACGTCCGAATGGGAGAGAGGGAGAGAGAGGGGGCTCACGGTCGCGAGAGAGAGGAGGAGGAAGAAGAAAGAGAAAAGGGAAAGAAAAAGAAAAAGGAATTAGGATTTATAGAAAATCCGAATTTTCGGAAAAATATCAAAAAATAGAAAAATACATTTCTGGAATCCTCGGAACGCACCGATCGCAACGGTACCACTCGTGCCCGGGTGAACGGCCCAGTTAACCCGCAGCGAGCGTCCGAAGGAAAAGCCGAAACACACACCGGGAATCGGAAAACACACGCGGAAAAGCCGCGGAACGCCTCCGGGCCTCCGAAACGACTCCGGATCGCGCCGATCCGAACACGAAAGATGTCCGAAACGAAATTTCGGACACAACAGAGCTGGACGCTCCGAAAACCAGATCCGGGACCCACGAAGAAGGATCCGAAAGGTCCGGGATATTACACTCTGTCTGTATGCCTCTCTGTGTATGTGTGTATCCCCTCCTATATGTTCCCTATGGGGGCCTATTTATATCCGATGTTGAGGCGTCGTCTCTTTCCTAACTTAGCGATGACGTGGTTAGTGGAGTGGTGTCTTGCTCGATCGTGGGGATCTTCCGCTGCCCACTTGCCCGCTCTCTGGGGAAAGGCATTGTGACAGGTATCTTGGCAGCATGGGCCGATCCAGTGCTTATCGGGATAAGTCCCGTGATGACGGAGCCAAAGTTCGTTCGTTGGTGAGTCTTGCGGCGTCTGACACACATGATCGCGAAGATCTTGCTTTCGGGTCGACCATACCTTGATGGGCCTTAGTTGGGCCACGTTTCAAGACCACCAAATGGCTAGAGACGGTCGCTACGGGTCAGGCTACTTTGGACCGCAACGGGCCTGGTGTTATTGGGCCATGTTGGGCCTGGCGTGTTTTTCCCTCCTCAAAAGGCTTAAAATCTAATAAGGTGAAAGATTCGCCTCATTATTCACCTTAACATCCGCCTCATCACTAAACGACATAAAATCTTGTAAGGCAGAGCATTTATCTTAGCACCCTAATAAGGCGAAGCACTTATGCCTCAAATAGAGAAAAAATAAAATAATTAGATAAGACAAAGCATTCGCCTTAACTCCATGGAAGGCAAAGCATTCGCCTTATCAGCTAAGAAAGGCGAAGTATTCGCCTTAACTTAAGCTTCCACCTTAATAGAGAAAAAGAATCATGTCGAAAATGGAAAATGCTAATCAGGTTTGAAATACAACAAGAATAAGGGACGTGTTTCAAAATAACGTCATCTTAAACAGGCGCCATTCATAGATCTCGGAAGGCGAAGCATTCGCCTTAGTAGGATGGTAAGGCAATGAATTCGTATTAAGCACTTAGCCTGAACACATAAATAATAAAAACTCTAGAAGGTGAAACATTCATCTTAACATCTGCCTTGTCACAAAACGACAAGATCTTAGAAGGCGAAGCATTCACCTAAAGTCCTTAGAAGGCGAAGCATTCACTTTAGCAGGATGGAAAGGTAAAATATTTGCCTTAACAAAAAAAGCTTCTGCCTTATCACATAATGATAAAATCTTTAACAAAGCAAAGCATTCACCATAGGTATGTGGAAGGCGAAGCATTCGCCTTAGCTGAAGCATTTGCCTCAATACAAAATGACAAAAAGGATAAGGCAAAGCATTCACCTTGATCACCTTGACGAGGTGAAACGTGTCCGATATTCCACCTCAATGCAAAACGACACAATCTTGACAAGGTGAAACAATCACCTTTCTTTTCTTAAAAAGGTGAAACGAACCTTAATACTCCTCTTTAACAGAAAATGACATTTATTACACTTTAACACATGGAAAGGCAATATTTTGCCTCTTCTCTGTAAAGGCATATTAATTCTAAATGGTAATGTATAAAAGTGATCCATGAATATTACGTTTAACTCTCTGACTATACTAAATGACAAAATGCACAATATGATACCTACAAAACACTTGCATACACCTCTAAGGGCAAATATCTTATGTGGAAAGTATGGTTGACCACTTGACTAGCCCTTACATCTGCATTTATTAATGTATATCTGTTAAGATACTTTTTTTTGAGATTTTTGCATATATACCCCCATAAAGTTTAATTTTATCAAATATACCTCTCATCTGAGTATATTATCATGAATATCCTCAAAATATGAGTAATGTCATGATTATGCCCTCGCCGTAACTCCCATGTGTTTAACCTGAGTTAAGTGTGAGTTAAAGAGTAATATTTTTGTATATATACCCCTGTAAAGTTTGATTTTGTTAAATATACCCTATATTTAACGGCCGTAGATAATATATTTCACGGAATATTCTCCTCCTGTCGATGATAGTAAACTAAAGGGTATAATCATAATATTTCTATCTAAATGAAATATATTCATGATAATATGCTCAGATGAGGGATATATTTGACAAAACCAAACTTTATGGGAGTACATATGTAAAAATCTCATACTTTTTCAGCAGGTGTATGTGTATTACATGCTTGCATTAATTGCTCAATATATATCCGTTGAAGATACTCACGTATTATCGAGACGTGTTATATGATATATTTAATTTACTACGTATTCAAATGCATGATGTATCTTCTAACAAAAGTATGAAACTCATATTATTTTTTCTCTCTTCAAATTTTAAAATTTCTCACTTTATTTCACGTCGCATTTAAATGTTTGTAGGGTAAAAATATTTCTAGTAAACTTGTAGCCCATATGGCGAGGGGAATGTAGACACAGCATTTTAGCATTATGCTGAGCAGATCCCGTATTACACTAAGACGCCCCAAAGCGGCTCGTACAGTTAAGTTATCTGAATGATCTCCAATTTTTATCTGATAATCTCGTCTCACGAAAAGTAAATTATTGTTTTTTGTAATAAATGAGACCCTCGTTAATGGGTTTGTGGCTATGCTTTTCTTACAATAAATGTGTTAATGGACTCACCCCATCCTTGTCTACATGAAAACTTCTTGTGTTGATGGACTTGGAACCATGTGCTAATGGGCTTAACCCGTTCTTTCTACAGAGAAGTTGGTGTGTGCTAGTGGGCTTGGCCCATTCTTATTCAAAAAAAATGTGTATAAAAAAATATGTGTGCTAATGGGCTTGGCCCATGCTTGTTCCAAAAATAAATAAATAAAATAAACAAATCAATTTTAATGGGCATGGCCCCATCTTTTATTACCTAAATTATTCCCTCACTCCCTTCCCGTGTCTTTAGGATCTATGCCCCCTCTCATTCATCGAGAGATCTCTCTATTCTCTCATTTTTTCTCTCCCTAACTCACACCCCCACACTCCACTTCTGGTGGTTCCCTCCCTCCTCCATCTCCCTCTCGATCACCCTCTGTTTTCCCCTCTCCCTCTCGTTCTCTCCCTGTCTCTCTCTCACTCTCTTTCTCTTTCTCTCCACCTCCTCTTTCTCCCACTCCCTTCCTCTCTATTTCCCCCTCCATCTCTCTCCCTCGGCCTCTTTCCCCTTCACTCCCTTCCCCTCTCTCCATTTTCTTATCTTTTCCTCAATCTCTCTCTCTCCCTCTTTCGCGTAAAGAAAGATTTAAAAAAAAAAGTTTTTTTTTCGAGTTCGCAGGGGGGGCCTCGTCGCCCGTGCCCCCCCTTTGAACTGCGCGGCCGCAACGGCCCGCTGCGGCCACCGCCGCCGACGCCGCCCCCGCCGCTCCAGCCTCCCGCCGCTCCCGTCTCCGGCCCCGTCTCCGCCCGCGGCCGCCTCCGGCCCCGCCTCCAGTCTCGCCTCCGACGCCGCCCGCCGCCGACGCCGCCCCCGCCGCTCCGGCCCCGCCTCCGGTCCCGCCTTCGACGCCGCCCCCGCCGCTCCAGCCTCCCGCCGCTCCCGTCTCCGGCCCCGTCTCCGCCAGCGGCCGCCTTCGGCCCAGCCTGCGCCGTCGCCCCTGCCACCGTGCCTGCCCGCCTGCGCCGTCGCCCCTCCGGCCGCCGCTGTCGTCCTCCCCACCCCTCTCTCCCTCTCTCGTTTTCTCTCTCTCTCTCTCTCTCTCATTCCCTTTCTCTCTCCCTCTCATGCTCTCTCTCTCTCTCTCTCCCGCTTTGCGTCCCCCCCTCTCCCTCTTCCTCTTTCTCTCTCTCTCTCTCCCCTTCTCTCTCCCTCTCTCTTCCCTCCACTCTCCCTATCTCTCGCAAACCCGCCGCGTTCTCTCTCTCTCTCCCTCTATATTTTATTTATTTATTTTATTCACTCTTTCTCTCCTCCTCTCTCTTTCTCCTCTCTTCCCCTATATCCCTTTCGATCCCTCTCTTTCTCTTTTTATTTATTTACTTATCTTTTTCTTCTTTCCTCTCCCATCTCCACTTTCTCTCTCTCTCTCACTCTCGGTTCTCCCTCACTCTCTATCCGCTCTCTCTCTCTCCGATCTCCTCTTCTTCTCTTCTTTTTTTTATTTTTATTCTTCTCTGATTTTTCTCTGCCCCTATCATCTCTGTCCTTTCTTTATCTCTCCCCTTCCCTCTTAAGCATATAATATATGTATAATATTTACATATATGTATAATATTCATATATAGTATTTGTGAACTGCATATAAATAGTGTATACGTATATATTGGATATATAATACTTAATATTATATATATAGTTTGGATATATAGAAGTCACATATATATTGAATATACCTATTTATCGCCTATTTTTCATACATATATACTATATATATACATAACTAAAGCCTTAAAGAAAAATCTCAAAAAAAGGGGAGAGTTCTGTTTCTCCCTCTCTTCCTCTCTATCTCCCTCTCCCCCTTTTTATCTTCTCTTTTTTTTAATCTCTCCTTCTCTCGATTTTCTCTTTCTTTCTTTTCTCCTCTCTCTCCATTGTATTGTCGTTCGTTTATATGTACATGTTTATATCTACGTAAAGATATATATATATACCTACGTATATTTATGTACATATATATATATGCACATGTGTGTTCATGTAGGGGTACGTGTCTGTGAGTGCACGCACGTGTCGATTCAAAATGGAAAAGAGAGATTTCGATCCAATCGGTGTTGAAGCCCGTGAAATAAAGAAGGTTGAGTTCCTGGGCGTTCGAGGGTACTAGGACAGCCGTTCTGCTGCGCCGCATGCCTGCTTCATTCCCACCTTGCTGAAGAAGCTCATCCTCAAGCCCATCATCCATCTCTGAATAAGCTTTCTCCCCCTCTTTGCTGTCTCCTTTTCATTCAGTTAGCTGCATGCATGCATCATTTGCCATTCCCATCACATTTCTCTCTCTGAGAGAGTCTTAGTTATTCATTTATGATATCATTCATCCATCTTTTAGTTCTAAAAGGGGTTTCAAATACCACCAACAAGGTGCGTCTTCGTCCATGTTATTTTCAATATCAGTTTCTAAAGAATTGGTACTGCACCACCATCGTCCTCATTTAGTTGTTATTTTTCTTCGTTTGTTCTCGGTGCAGGAATAACCAGTCAAGAAGCCCGCCTCCTCAGTCGGCCGAAAGAGGAGGAGGAATTGAAGGACTCACGTGATCCCTAGTTCGGGAATAAAACGCGACCATCCCTCCTATTTTGAGGTATCCAACCATCACCTCCCTCATCTTATTCTAGTTCTCTCCCTTGTTATTGTAATTTGTTGTTAAATTTTCATCTTTGTCCTTCTCTATTTTTGTCTAAAAATAAGTCTTTCTTCTCTCCCTTGTTATTGTCATATATTGTTAAAGCTCCACCTTTGTCTTTCTCTATTTTTGTCAAAAAAAATAAGTCTCTCACCCTATCTATATTTTTCTAGTGGTTTTTCTCTATATCGTACTATCTTATTTTACCATTTACCCCTCGATTTCTCTCTTTACTTTCTCATATTTCTCTAAAAAAAGGTATTAAAGAATAAATAATAATAAAAGTAGCAAAAACACCAAAAAATATAATAACAAAAGATAAAATAAAACAAAAGAATAATAAAATCAGGGTAACCAAAGAAGGCCCTCTTCGTCGGCTGGCCGACCGAAGAGGAAGAGAGGACCCGCATTGCTCCCGCTTCGGCGGCGAACGCGATCAGAACATTTCCTGTGGGGTTCTCAGCCCCTGGCGATCACACTTCTCTTCCCCTTCTTTTGTTATTTATTTTTTTGACCAAACCCCGTTGACGGAACCAGTTCCTCGCGGTGGTTTCATCTAACTGGTTCGGCGGGCTATCTCCCGCGACCGTTTTATTTCAGTAATTTAATTTCTGCATTCTAACACCCTAACCGCTAACTGCTTAACTCTAACCCTCCCCCTATCATCGCTTCAAAACCCCGCGGAGAGTGACATCTCGCGGCGGTTTATTTGATCCCATTTTCATTTGTTCTAACCCCGATCAAGGAACTCGTTCCTCGCGGTGGTTTAATTTTCTGCACTTTCAATTCCAACCCCGATCAAGGAACTCGTTCCTCGCGGTGGTTTAATTTTCTGCGCTTTCATTCCAACCCCGATCAAGGAACTCGTTCCTCGTGGTAGTTTAATTTTCTGCATTCTTTTGTTCCGACCCCGATCAAGGAACCCGTTCCTCGCGGCGGTCTTATCTAACTGGTGCGGTGGGTCATCTCCCGTGAGCATTTTCATTCCAGTAATTTAATTTCTGCACGCTAACCTCCTAACCCCTAACCATTTAATTTTTAGCATCTCCCATCATCGCTTTAAAACCCCGCGGAGAGTAACATCTCGCGGCGGTTTATTTGATCCCTTTTTCTTTTCTTGTTATATATATATATATATAGTTATTATAATAAAAACCCCGCGGAGGGTAATACCTCGCGGTGGTCTTTTATATATAGTTATACTTATTACTTATATCGCTGCAAAAACCCCGCAAAGGCCAATGTCTTGCGGTGGTATGTATATATAATATTTATTGTTTATATTGCAGTAAAAATCCCATAAGGCCAATGTTTTGTGGTGGTTTCTATATGTACATATATATTCATTACTACTGATACTACTATATTGCTGTTAGAACCCCACAAAGACCAATGTCCTGTGGTGGTACGTCTTTGTTCGTATTGTCCTTATAATTGTTCGGAGAACGATATACCATAACAATTTCTAAGTCTACATGTCTCTCCATTTCTGTTACATCGATTCTCAGACTTCCCGGTATATGAAAAACTGCCCGTGGAACGGTAGGCCACGCTTACCAGGAAAGGGTCAGTTTACGCGAGAGGGCCTTCGGACCCCTATCTCCGCCACGTACCGGAATTTGTTCCGCATCCCTCTTCCATTTCTCTCTCCTTGATTCGGTCTCTTTATCCCCATCTCCTAAGAAACCCGAGGGTGGACGACTTCTGCCGTCTACACCTCTCTGTCGATCACCCTTTCACCATTCCATCTTGTTTATTGTGTTTTCCCCCCGAGGGTGGATGACGACTCCTGCCGTCTACAGGGAAGACAGAGACAAACAAGCATGCAATAAGGAATGATACTGATTGACGCATCTCAACAACGTACATGAGATTTACCCTACCTACTATCTGGATAAGAGATAAATAACCAAGTTTGATAAACACTCAACGATCTGAAGTTCAAGATCTAAAGAATCTATACAAATCTCTGTATACTGAAAGCTGGGATTCGACCGTTGGAAGATGTTGTATCTAACGGACACAAAGTTTTCATTCTATAAATACCTGAAGATTTTGCTTCCTTTCTGTAGCCGATGAAGTTCTCGTTGAATAATTTCTTCAGCTACTGGAAGGAGTCGATGGTCCCCACGGGTAGCGACTAGAATCATGTCCGAGCATTCTCCCGTAGGATGGTGACGAGTGCCAAACATCTAAGGCCCAGTGGAACACTAGGTTGGACTCAAAGCTGTGCATGTGGTCGATGGGGTCAGTGGTGCCGTCGTACGGAGTGAATGTCGGCAGTTGAAACTTTGGGGGGATCAGTGCACCCATGATCTCTTGAGAGAATGGAGCGTGGAAGTCTGGGGTCGTCGTCAATGAGCACCCTGGTTTGCACTATCTGGAGAATATTATCTAGATAATGGACCTTTCCTTCAAGCTTGCGCTCCACCTTCTCATAGCGTCATAACCGCGACGCCATCTCTGGATTGGAGTGCAGCGGGCTGTCGGGACGCTGTGCAGGTGGACTACGTAGGCACCATGAGTGTGCAGTGGAGACGTGGGAATTGAATGATCGTGCACGCGGTGGGACTCTGCCATAGTGGGTGCACCTCTGTTCTCGGGGAGCCTTGTCAGAGCATGATCTTGCTCTGCTTGTCGATTAAGGAGGCCTTGACATACCTCCATCAGTGCCTGGATCTAGCGGCACATTTTCACCAACTCGTTTGCGGCGAGGTCGAGTGGAACCGCGCTGGGGGGCAGACGGGTGGAAGAGGATGCTTCCTGTGACTCTCGTTGGGAGCTTTGGGCTCATCTAGAACCCTTGGCCCCCTCGCAGTTGCTAGTGTTGCGGTAGCTTCCTCGGGGTGCCATGGCTTTCTAATTAATCAATCCGCACAGACGGCACCAAAAAGTGTAAAGGCAGGAAAATGTTCTCCTGACCCCATACCACACCTTTAAGATTTATTTGTCAGGGAAGAGCAACCAGCCTCCCGAGGTAACCTGCAACACTAGGAAACGGTATAAGAAGGATTTTCGGGAGTGATACCAGGGGATAACCCTCCGATGCTTAAGTCAGAGACGTGTAGGAACAAAGATAAAAAGAGTTGGGGGAAGGAGAGAGCTAGTGATAGTGAACCAAAGGAGCCCGAGTGAAAAAGTGAGTGCTCGGAGAATGTACAGAAGGTTTGGAGAGTGCTCGGAGATGCAGGGGAGAAGAACCTCATAGGAATCTCCCCGATCCTACCTCCTGGATGGAGATCCCTTCTACCGCTACGTGGAGAAGCCTCTCTCTCTCTCTCTTAGCGTAAAGCTATGCTTGCACTAGGACGTCTGTCCTTCTCTCTGTGTCTCAGTACGCTTGTATGTGTATGGGGGTGTCTCTGCGTGCGTAAGTCTGTCCTCCCTTTGGGTCCGGCTGGGGACCTGTTTATATCGGTTGTTGTGGCATTGACTGTTCTCCGGTTGAAAAATGACGTTGATCCTAGAGTAACGTCTCCTTCATCGTGGGGTCGCATGTTGTATACTTGTCCATTCCCGGAAGGGAGGCTTCGTGGTGGGGATCTCAGGGGCGTAGGTGTGACTCAGTCCACGCCGGGGGGAAGCCCCATGATAGCCCTGATAACATTCGTCCGTTGGCGAGTTCTGCGGCGCGCGCCCGAAATCTATGCACGCAGTGATTCCGCCCATGGGCTGGCAGAGCTTCCCTGGGCCTCAACTGGGCTGCGTTGATCGGGCCAGAGCCCAGTGAGGTAGTCCGTCACGGGCTCGGCTGAATCGGGCAATAACGGGCCTGATAATATTGAGCCGCATTGGGCCTGACGAATATTCCCCTCATCACTATTCATTATTAATATAGTAAATCCTCTATATATTTGAATTTATATTAAAATTATAATTCAAGTCTCAAGAGTTTTTAAGATTCATTTTTCAATTCTTCCTTTCCTCCTTATCCTTCGTTTGCTGTTCTTTTATGTTTCTTTTATGTCTATTATAATGTTACTGTTCTAAACTAGGAGGTGTAACTTGCAAATACACGGACACAATCATAAAAAAATATTTTCAAAAGTTTTATGTTTTTTATATAAATATAATTGAGCTTATGGTAAACTCATTTCAATCTAACATAGGACGGCCATATCCAACTAAAGCCAACTCCAAGGTGACTTATGGAAATTTCAATCGTTTGTGAGGGAATTTTGAAGTTAAGATCAAATCAGATGAATTATAAACTTATTTATCGTATTTTTTAAAAATAGTATCTAAATAAAGTTTATAATTATTAATATCAAAATTAATATTGAACATTAAAATACTTTTTTGCAAAAATATCATCCTTATAATTTTATTTGTAGAATTATCTTTCTATACATCATTTTGAGTAACTTTTTATAAGAATATATTGTCAAAAATACCCTGTATTAACCTCCGTTGAAGATTCTGAAAGGTACCCTATTTTTATTCATGAAATTAAACTTTTAGACAAAAACATCTTTATGGAAAAGAATTATCTTGACTGATCTAATGTGCGAGAGAGAGAGAGAGAGAGAGAGAGAGAGAGAGAGAGAGAGAATTTATGAGAGATTAAAGATATTTTTAACCTTTTAAAATTTAGTTAAAGACTAATTAGAATTAAATAAGAGATTTTAATGGAATGTTAACGATCGGTGACGGTAAGTGAGGAGGGAAAAAATCGCCAGGTCCAGTGTGGCTCATTGACGCCAGGGTCTAGTGCAGGTAATTGACGCCAGGCCTGGTACGACCGTCACTGGTCGGCTCACAGTCCAAAAAAGTCACCCTTTGAGGTTCACTCGGGACTGGCTAGCCCACGGACTCGACCTTCACGCACGTGTCCCCCAGACGCCATGTAACCTGTTAACCAGTGAATGTAGCCAGTTATCCCACTGGGTATAGAGTTTCACCCATGCCGCCGAGATGTTTGTCACGATGTTCTTCCAATCCTAAGAGAACAGGTGAGTAGGGCAGCTAACGATCTCTTTGATCGGACAGCTCTTAGTTCCACTAACCACATACCTGCTAAGTCAGGAAATAGATGACTCGAATGTAAATCGTATAAATAGGGTCCTTATTAGGTCACCAAGGGGAGAACACATACAGAGATATATACACACACATACACACGCAAACACGGACACGTAGCTAGAGAGATACAGAGTACACATAGTGCCTACTGAGGGTCTCCATACTTCAGATCGTTCTCCCGGGCACTTAGTGCCTCTTTTGAGCAGTCTCGCCTTCTTTTGAGCACTCCTCTCTCCTTCATCTCTCTTCTGCTTTCACCCATTCGTGTCACTGACTTAACCATCGGGGGGTTGTCCCCTGAGATTGCACTCAGGACTTCTTATGATACTCCGCTCGATTGGTTGCAGGCTTCCTCAGTGTAGAGGCAAGAAAGTGTTCCCTTGGCCTTGTACCATACCTTTAAGATTTGTTTGTTGGGGAAGAGCACCCGACCTCCCGAGGAAACCTACAATTAGTAGAAAAGGGTGTCAAAAGAAGCTATGTGAGTAATTACAGGGGACAACGCTCCGATGCTTAAGTCAAAGACATGTAGGAGAAAAGAAAAAGAGAGCTGGGGGAAGGAGAGAGTTAAAGAGAGTGAACCGGAGAAGCCCGAGTGAAGGAGAGAGTGAAGGAGAATAGTTGGAAGGTTTGGAGAGTGCTCGGAGAGGCAGGGGAGAAGAACCTCATAGGACCTACTTCCCAAATAGAGATCTCTTTCGTCGCTACGTGGAGAAGTCTCTCTCTCCCTCTTGGCATAGAGCTCTGTTAGCACCAAGACGTCTCTCCTTCTCTCTATGTCTCGGTATACGTGTATGTGTCTGTGGGTGTCTCTGCATGTGTATGTCCGTAGGCCCCCTCCTTTAGATCCGGATGGGGACTTGATTATATGGGCTACCGTGACGCTGGCCGTTCTCCGACTGGGAAATAACGTACAACGTGGAGTAACGTCTCTTTGATCATGGGGGTTGCCCGTTCCATACTTACCCGTTCCCAGAAGGGAGTCTTCGTGACGGGGATCTCAACGACGTGGGTGTGACTCGGTCCTCGTCGGGGAAAGCCCTGCGATGGCATTGGCAACGTTCGTCCTTTGGCTAGTTTTGCGGCGTCTGAAACTTACACGCCCAGTAATTTCGCTCGTGGACTGGCAGAGCTTCTTAGGCCTCAGTTGGGCCGCATTCAATGGACCAGAGGTTGGTGGGATGGTCCATCACGGGCTCAGCTGAACCGGGCCATAACAGCCTCACGATATTGGGCCTACTGGACCTGACGAACATTCCCTTCCTCACTCAGGACATCTGATCTCTCTTCTCTATAAAAAAATCTTAAAGTTATAATACCAGATCTAAGATAACATATTTCTATCTCTATAGTAAGAATATTTTTTCAAGTATTGCGATGACGTGAGTTTATTAAAAATAATATAAAATAAAAGAGATAATTTTACAAATAAAATTGTAAAAAAGGTATATTGCAAAAATCCCGTACTAATATTACAACCAACGGAGAGACTCTGGTGGATTCCGTGTGTGGAAAGCCGGGGAGCCCAACAAAGTAAACGGTTTGGGTGGCCGTTCTGACGTGGACCCGCGCCATCCAGGGATTTTATCCTCACACACACTGCGCCCTCCTCCTCACTTCCCCGCCCCTGCGAAGATCTTTTCTCTTCCCCCGTCTTCCCTTTCAAATCCCTCTCTTCCTCCGACTTCTGTAAGCATCTCCGCCGCCATCGTCCTCGCTGGAGCACCTCCCCACAGCAGCATGCTCGCCGCTCCCTCCTCTTTCTCTCGGCACTGCATTTCTATCCTCCGGAGATGCCGGTGCGGCAGGCGGGCGCAAACGCTACTCCACGGCTCGGAACGGAGAGCCATGGCGGCGGCCTTCCGCGGGATCTCCTCATCAATGAGCGAGCGCTCGGCTCCTGTACGATAGCGGCTCTCGATGCGATCGTTTGTCCTGGTCTTTGATTCTTCTTTGTTTTCCGACTTCGATCTTGCGCTGATCTTTGTCTCGGTTTCCCCCCTTTTTCTCTTGCTGGCATTCCGTTCGGCAGCTCGACTACGATGCTTCTGGAGATCTTCTGGGGCTTGAAGTCGATCTGCAACCTAGGCATCATTCCTTCTTGCTCATTTCTTTCTTGAACGTTTCTTGAATTTGATACCAGTACATTGTCTATGTTTTCTTGGGCGACGCTGACAATTGTCCATGTTTATTCCACATTTGCAACTTCTCTTACGAAGCTTGTTGCTGCAGGAATGCTGTTTCTGGTCCACCAAAACTTAGATCCTGGTTTGGGCCAAATGGCCAATACATCAGAGAGTTGCCCTGTCCTAGTTGTAGAGGCAGGGGCTATACACCTTGTCCAGAGTGTGGAATAGAAAGATCAAGAGTGGACTGTTCAGTGTGCAACGGAAAGGTGCTTGCTTGTAACACTTGCTATTTAATTTTCTGTGCATATTACATTTTGTTTGTAAGCCATTGCTACATTTGAAAACGGATCCCTCATTCCTGCAACTTTTAAATACCGATTTCATTTTTTACATTCTGATATCATGGTAAACTCCAAAAGACAAATCTAAGAGCAACATTGTTTGGATAGCACTTACCCTCCGGCAAACATATTAAGAATTTGAGGAAACTTCATCTGTGGCATTGTAAAATCTAGGAAATTGAAGACAGACTTCTTTTCATAAACCCAAAGTTAGTTGCATTCCTATTCTTGATCATCCATACGTGCTAACTCTATCCACAATGATCCCAGGGGCTTAAAACTTGCCAAAAGTGTTTGGGAGATTGTGTAATATGGGAGGAATCAATTGATGAGCGACCATGGGAGAAAGCTCGATCTAGGTAAAATTGGCTGTTCTTGATCCATATTTGTTAATTCCTTACGGTTAGCTTCCACTATCGTTGACCTTGTTTTGTCGTCTAGGAGCTTCTGCTGTGGGCTTCCTAAGAAGACCTTTCAGCATTTAAAATATCTTGTGTACTGTCTCCTGCAAAACCATATCAGAAATTGATGGTTTTCTGTTATAAAATTACTCAAAAATAATCACATAAGTGGAAGTGGAAAAATTTGCATGTAATGAATTCATGCTGATCTTGTAGTAATTTCATAAAGAATTGGGATGAGTTTATTAGCAGCTAATTGTGGGTGCTTATCAAAGTTCAAGAAGCTGTTGTTTTTATTTCCTCACTGACATTGCCAATATTTTTGGGCATGCTTTTTAGGGTTGAGAGTGGGTTTGTTGTGCCTATACAATGTTGTTAGCTTCTGTTTATGATCAAGAAATAGCAATGTGGCCCCCACCCCTCCCTTCCCCGTTTAAATACCCTCAAAAATGACGCTGATGTGTACCTCCCCTAAAGAGCAATGTAGTTTTGCCAGACACAATTCCTGCAATTCCCAGAGAATCTAAAGCTTGGGATATACTTTGTAGAATCACCTATAAAGGGTAAAACTCAAACAAAGAGCATGTTTGTCAAGACAACAAGGCGAACCTGTGTAGTAGCCAATTGTTGGAGAAGTTCCTAGGCTTCAACCATACAAACGTAATTGTCTGCACTACAGGGGGCAGGTGGATATGCAGCTTATTTTTGTGTTCCAATTTTGAGAACGTTCAGGCATAGATTATGGAGATATATTATAATGAACATTAAAATGTATTGGTTAGACCTCAAATAGATTCCTCAATCAGTTACCCTAAAAAATCCCAAGTTGGTAATGCACACATTTGTTAGGGGAAAATACCTTAAGAATGAAAAGATTCAGATGGAGAAGAGTTCTATGCCGTATTGTTTGTGAAACCAACTATGCTTATGGAAACATTGGCTGCTCATTTGCATAGGACATCTTGATCTCTAATCTGTCTCCTTCCAGCATGGAAATGTACAGGGCTTACTTAGTTCATCCCCCGATTCGTTTATTAGTAGTTGGACACCTGTGAACTCAGAACTGTGTATGACATTTGAGTTGGTTGCAAGGAGTAAAAGTATGTGACTTCATTGAGACAAGATCAAGAAAATGCAACTGTGTTTTCCAAGTCTTGTAGGCTGCATTTCAAGTTCTGTGTTTTATGGGCAACCATTGGAGGAATTTGATGAATGCCATCTCTTTCACTATTTCATGGAAGAAGCTAATTCATTCTCTCTGCCACTTGTGAAAGCCTTGATGGAGGATTTTCTTTGTTCACTTACCATTCAATTTGCTAGAGAATAAACATAACAAATTTCTGATTGCTCTACTACCCTACTTACTGTAAAAGTGTTGTAAATGATCAGAATTTGATCTATGTAAAATGGCTATCTTCTTTGCAGCTCTCCACTCAAAGTTAAGGAGGATGATGAAGTTGACAATCTAGAGATAAAAGTGGATTCTGGTAGAAGATCTAAGCGTGTGTATCAATCACCATCTCCTGAAGTTGGTCTAAAGATCAGCCGATCATTGAGAGTTACTTCCTTTTGCTTGTTCTTTCACTTCTGTTCGTTTGTTGTTATTGGCCCTTTCACATATGCATGATTTTGATAGTTTGTTTTTTCCAATCATTTTAAGCATCTTTCTCGCACATAAAGATCATCTCTCTTGAGCATGTTTCCTTCCAGCCTTTTTGAAAGGGGGTCATGCAGTTTTCTTTTCATTCAATCCAATCTGCATCAACTAAGATTTATATGGTGAATAATGACTTTGGATTTATCTTGGGTGGTCACATGACTTCTTTCCCTCATCTTCTCTCTGTATTTTCAACTTAGAAGTCCGAGGATTTATATTACCAAAGTTAAGACTGTTAAGTCATGGTCAACTAATGGATTTCTCTTGGCATGTCTTCTCTTATGTTCCTGAGTATTTTATTTTAACATCAGATATGTAAATAAAAAAAAGGAAAAAGTCATTTTTGGGGAGAAGAGGGAGAGGACTACACCAGACATTGCTAAGGGCATGTTTGGTGCAGTTTCCAAATGGGCTCAATTCCTCCCAGAAGTTTTCTCAAAATACTTCAGCTGGGCTCTTTCTTTAGCTGGTTAAGTTCAAAATTTCAATGCCTCTGCACAATAACATATGATATCCAGCCATTAGCATGTGTTTACTCATGCCTCATCCTCTGCATTACCAGAGGCTTTATGATTATTCCCTGCTTTCTATTTTCCTCTTCACATATCAAGTTAAATAATATTATTTCGCAACTGATTTATCATCGTGTACAACTCTGTGATAAGTATCTTAGCTGTTTTTGATAGATTTTCTAGTAAAATCTTGAATTTAATACTTTCTTGTTTAGCTATGTGCTTGCAGAGTCTTAATGCCAAAACAGGACTATTTAGCAAAAGGATGAAGATTATACATCGCAACCCTATGCTACATGCTCAACGAGTAGCAGCAATCAAGGTTTGAAATTTTGGAGTTTAAAGTCAAGATCGGTGTTACTAAAATGGAGTGATTTCATTTGTGACTTAAGACAATCAACTTTATGTACATTAGTGTAAGTAGCACTAAGTTCCCGCCTTCTTTGTGTCCAGAAAGTAAAAGGGACTGCAGCGGCAAGGAAACAGGCATCTGAATCTATGAAAGCCTTTTTCTGTGATCCTGAGAATCGCCGAAAGAGAAGCATAGCTATGAAAGGCAGGTGTTTCTTATCCTAGACAGAGGATTTATAACTTGGTAAAACAGTGATTTAAACACTTGGTATAAGCAAAAATTGATTGCCAATTGTTTTATGTAATCTCCCTCGCTATTTCTCCTAGTGCCTTTTGTTACATCTTTCTCACAGTTATTCATGGTCTTTGATATCATTCATAAACTCCCAACTGTTTCCACTTGTGCAAATTTGTTGAGAAGCCAGACTTCAGAAGGGTGCTTTGTGGCTTTATTCATATTTCATGCTATTGCAGAATATAATAGAATGTTACACGCTTGCTTCAGGCTTTGTCTACAGCATTTTTCATCTTTTCAGGGTTTAGTTATCTATAGCATTTTTCTTCAGATTAAAAGAATTGGACCAGATTGATTTTTATATTTTGCCTTTGGTGTCGTAATATTTTTTAGGGTTTTTTGCATGCAAACCATCCTTAAAAGCGAAACATTCCTGTAAATGTAATAGCACCCGTATCAGTAATTTTAACGAAATGTTGAAAAAATGCCATCACCATAACCCACTGTTACCATCCGTGAACTTAACGATCGTTACCTTTGACTAGACCTAGAAAAAGACCATAATGGCCACAATTATCTTCCTTAGGGTTAGAGAGAGAGAGAGGGTAGTGGGGATGGGGTAGAGAGTAGGGAGAGGGAGACTGCCAGAGTGGGTTCCCCCCTCCGGCGCCGGCTTCCTCCGTGTGTGTGTGTGTGTGTGTGTGTGTGTGATGAGAGAGAGAGAGGTGGTGGGGATGAGTGTAAAGAGTAGTGAAAGAGAGGGAGTAGAGAGGAAAGAGAGGGAGAAAGGGAGAGTACGGAGTGGGCAACCCTATCCCCTCCTCCCCCATGACCTCCCCTCCCTCCAGTACGCCCCCCTCCCCCTGGTACGACCTCTCCTTTGCGACCTCCCCTCTCGTCGGTATTCCCACCTCCTCTCCTGCAACCTTTCCTCCCCCTCATACGCCCCCCTCCTCCCTCGCGAATCTCCTCCCTACCACCAGCAACCCCTCCTGCAACCCTATCACCATAGCCAGTGATCCCCATTGCAAGAGCCCCTACTTCCCTCCTCCTCCCCCCCCTCTTCTCTCCTTTTGGACGTAACGACAAGGCTCAACCGACCTCTACTGTAGCAGAGGGGGAGCCTACCACCATGGCCAATAGGACAACAGAGGGATGGGGCTCTCCAGGTCGAGCGGCGCGGACCAATAACCGTCCATGGCGGGCGCGGACCCGAATGCGGGTACTAACCCGAATGCGGGTACTGTTGAGCTGTCTCCATTTGTTTTTACTCGGAAGGACATCAGCCTTAGCTGATGGATCTCCTTGTCCAACGGTGCATCTCAAGTGGGTGGGTGGCCGATGCATCAGCCCTAGCCTCAACCCCAGCTGACGCATCTCCTCGTCCTTGTTCGGTGGCATAGAAGAGGGATCTAATGAAGACCGGGAGGGGGGCGGTTGACCTTGAGGAGGCAGGTGCCGGAGGAGGGGCTGAGCCCCGGCCCCAAACTGTTTACCATCGACAAGGGCAAGGTCGTCAAGAGGGCTGATGGGGCCACCGTGGTGCTCATGAACAAGAAAACCGACGGCTTCATGATCCGATGCCTCTCTCTCTCTATGGGTGGGGTGGGGAGGGTTGAAGAAAGAGTCTTTTTATCATACAATAACAAATTAACTGGAATACTATAATCTCTGTGGAATATTCATCTTCCGTCAACATAAGTTAACCGCATGACATTTTTACGACATTTTGTTAAAATTAATGATATAGGTGCTAATATGTTTCCCGGAATAATATTTTCGCCATTTCCTTTTCTATCAATAGTTTTTATGCAAAAAACCTTTTTTTTATCCATTTCTCAGCTGGTCTGAGAATCTTACAATTAAGTATTTATGGACCACTTTATTTTCATACATCTTATATTCTTATATCCACACATTCTCATATCCCTCTCATCAATTTCCACCTGCCCAACCAGCTTCTGAATTATTTTACCCTTTGAACTATTGTGCTTCCCTTTTTTTTTTTCTCTCCAACTTACATTCTTGAGACTTGCAGTAACTCAGTTTGTATATATTCTGACTGTCTTGTAAAATTCTTATTGAAAGCTTGCTGGTTTATTTAGAAAAAAAGATGGTAGTCCATCTGCTCCTGAAGGATTCCTCTAGATTCAACATTTCTCTCCAAAAAATGCTGATATCAAATTTGTGAGTCTCTTTATTCTTCATAGCACTTTAAAATGCTGACTTTTGCTTTAGAAGCTTTATAGTCACCAGAAACTGGCTGCAGAAATGGATCTCATCCGTGAAAGACTTTATGATTCTGATATGAGTAGGTTTTACCAGAAGACATAGTTGACATTGAAGACGTTAGTTTGAAATTATTGTAGTCCGCATTCACAGCGTGTGAACATTATACTCAGAATAAAAGAGTTCTATAATTCTGATATGAGTAGGTTTACCAGAAGACAGTTGACATTGAAGACGTCAATTTGAAGTTGAAATATTGTAGTCCACACGATTATTCTAGCTACATAAAGCATCCATATTTCTCACATTTCTACTCTTATAATTTTAACCCCAAGTACAGTACTTGATCTCTCTTTCTCTCTCACCGGTTACAGGGGTGAAATTCCACTGCAGGCACTGTGGGAAAGAAGGCCATAGACGACACTACTGTCCAGAACTAAGGGATAACTCAGGTGAGAGGCAGTTCAAGTGCCGCCTGTGTGGGGAAAAAGGGCACAATCGCCGGACTTGCGGAAGGATGTCCCGTGAAGGATCGAATCCAAGCAACAAAACCGGCAAACGCAGGTGCAGGAACTGTGGCCAAGTTGGTCACAATAGGAGGACATGCTCGTCGCGGACTCGTGCCGATGCAGATGGTCCAAGTAAGGAAGCGCCTGTGGTGATTCCAAGAAGTAGACGGGCGTACTCTTGCAGATTTTGCTCCAGAACAGGGCACAACAGTAGAACATGTCCCGAGAAAACAAAATCTAGTGAGGAGTAAATACAGATGTAGTTAGGATTGGAAGATACAACTCAGACAATTCTTATTCTTAGATGTATGTACGATCTTACATATAGCCTCCTTAAATGTCCTCACGGGCATTCTTCTGCATACGAGGTTTGATTGCCACAACATTCTGCTTCCTTCTCGTTTGTTGAGGCACTAGACAAAGGAACACTTATTTTGTAAAATTGTTTATGTTAAATAACAAAGGTTTAGATATTAAAACATAATTCATCGTTATGTAAAGAGTGACGGTACAATTTGACAAACAAAGGAGAACATAACTCGACATGTTACAGAGAAACCTTCGGCAGTTTGATATACTTTCCGACAAGAGTTTGGCCTTTTAGTAAATAAGAAGACAGGGTAGACAAGTATATTAAATTTGGTTTTCTCATAAAGTTCTCAATTAATTATCTAAATGAATGTCCGGTGAATAAGATTGATATTTTTTTCTACTTTCTAGATGCGCTCATGTTAACAAAAAAAGTTTGGTTATCCCATATTTCAAAATATGGGGATGTGTGATAATTAGTCAAAGTTTCAGAATGTTCTCTACGTATCAATGAACAAAAACAAATGTGTCAGAATAAACACATTTATTACTGTGATCGATATAAAAATCACTGACTGATTAGAAAGACTGTGATTGAGCAGAAAACAAAATTGGCATCATGAAGAATGAAAAAAATGAAATGCTACATTCCAAGAGGAGTAATGACGAAAATATGCCATGCTTCGAGTCCAATAAGTTAAAAATATATCTTTGAGAGCCTCTGTCTGCTATTTTCTGCTTTAGATGGGTGTTGAAACATTTCAAAGGAGAAAGACATATTTTGCAAATACTACTTCATATAAACAAGCTATTTGACTTTTTCCATGCTCCAAGAGCCGAAAACTTCTGTAAAGACAAACATCACCAGTGTAAAATATCTTTCATGGTAGTGATATAGCATCTGTTGAATGATTATAAACCACTATATGCTAGCGTATCTAATTAGATGGAAGAAAACCAATGATCCTCAGTGAATATATTGTTTGTAACTGCTTTCATGTTGGCCCTAAACTATCTTGGAGATGAGAGTAGATTTTGCCAGAGCTTGAGATGGAGGAAGCTGGAAATATTGTTAGATATCAGGGCCATTGGATAGGTGCTTTATTTTGACTTTGGGAATTCCTAGCATAGTGGGTCATAGGTGACTTAAGTAGCCTTAGAAGGTGCATTTCTTGTCATTCATGATTATTTTGGATATCATAAAGAATGAGAGCAAAGCTTGTGAGAAATGATGTTAGTAACTTCTGATAGATGATCTGAGTCATGCAATCATGAGATAGAAGGGCTAAATGATCAAGGATTTTGTTCATATGGTCCCCGAGAGAGACCTGACTATACGGCTTATTTTCTTCAGAGTTATATTACCTTCTCTTTTAGTTCATTTGCAACTAATCTGAAAATTGGCATGTAAATGACTCCTCCATCAATTCCCAGGGAATTTTTTTTTTTGATTGTTAGTGACCCAGCAGAAAAGAATAGAATGTGGCTGATGTCTGCTGGGAAAGGCCGAAGTCAAAATGCATTCCATATGAGAACCCCCCACCCCCCTCCACCAAAGAAAAGGTCTTTGCCATGATCACATGAATTAGTTACAAACAGGTTGAATTTAATTAGATTTATAACCATTTTTTTCTTCTATAATCTAGTAGTTTCGTGATCAAACATCAGCTCACTATAGAAGTTTGTCGATGTCTTTTCCTTGTAAAAGATTTCACAACTTGCAATTTTATTCTCCATTTTGTTTATCTTCTTCTTATCTAGTTTTACCTATGTAGCTTTAAGAAATCGAAATGTGGAAAGATTAAAAACCGCTAGATCAGTCCGTGATGTTCTTATAAAGCCATTTTATCTCCAAGGAACTCAGGACTGTGCTTCTATCAAGTTGAATTTTGGCCAATGTTCTCAATCAGTTTGCTACTATTTTTGCATCTTAACTCAGCAGATAAGAAGACCACCGAACAAGTATTTGAGTAGCTTGCTATTGAAAGCCTAAAATAGGTCATTTGCAAATTTCAAATATATGGTTACAATTTCCTGCATAAGCAATTGGATGGTGATGAGGAGCAAAGATTCCATACTATATTGCTAGGACATGGACAAGTCAAAATTGGCTACCTCTAGATGCTGCAAATTGGGTTGAAGTTGGATTCATTCTAGGGAAATGTAACTTGCAAGGTGCCATGCTTATATTTTTTGTTTCTCTGTGCAATTGATCTGGCATGTATTGATCAACTGAATTTCACCTAGGCCATATGAAGTTGGCCAAAACCTTCCAATTTCTTTGATCTGTTAGTCAAAGAAGTGTGCTTCGCGTGTGGATTTATTTTGAATATTTTTATGTTAAATAACGAAGGTTTAGACATTAAAACATGATTCATCATTACCTAAGGAGTAATGATGAAAAAACACTGACTGATTAGAAAGGCTGTGATTGAGCAGGAAACAAAATTGGCATCATGAAAAATGAAAATAAGTGAAAAAAAATGAAATGCTACATTCCAAGAAGAGTAATGATGAAAATATGGCATGCTTCAAGTCCAATAAGAAGTTATACATATATCTTTGAGAGCCTTTGTTTGCTATTTTATGCTTTAGATGGGTGTTGAAATATTTCAAAGGAGAAAGTTAGACATATTTTGCAAATACTGCTTTATATAAACAAGCTATTTGATTTTTTCCATGCTGAGCAATGTTAAAACCTAAACTACAGTTTAGCTATGACAAAATCTCAACTTATGTTGAGGGTCAATTAGCCATGGCATTCATTTTATTTCATGAGTTAGACCAAATGGGATTCATGGATGAAGACGAAATCCTAGATGTCGCAATGCTATTGTGTGATTGGCAAAATATTTGGACTCCATTCTTTCTACTGTCCAAGAGCCAAAAACTTCTGTAAAGACAAGCATCACCAGTGTAAAATATTTTTCATTGTAGTGATATAGCATCTATTGAACAATGATAAACCACTATATGCTAGCGTATCTAATTACATAGAAGAAAAACAATGATCCTCAGTGAATATATTGTTTGTAACTGCCTTCATGTTGGCACTAAACTATCTTGGAGATAAGAGTAGGTTTTGCCAGAGCTTGAGATGGAGGAAGCTGGAAATATTGTTAGATATTAGGGCCATTGGATAGGTGCTTTATTTTGACTTTGGGAATTCCTATGATAGTGGGTCATAGGTGATTTGAGTAGCCTTAGAAGGTGCATTTCTTGCCATTCGTGATTATTTTGGATAACATAAAGAATGAGAGCAAAGCTTGTGAGAAATACTGCTAGTACCTTATGATAGATGATCTGAGACATGCAATCCATGAGATAGAAGGGGTAAATGATCAAGGATTTTGTTCATATAGTCCTCAAGAGAGACCTGACTATATGGGTTATTTTCTTCAGAGTTATATTACCTTCTCTTTAATTCATTAGCAGTTAACAAATTCAATGGAATAATGAAGAACAAACTGACAGACTATATGACTCCATCAGAAAATTTATTGAGATTTAACTTATTAATGGAAAATCTTGATGAAATAGAAGGTATATTGGATGATTCAGACTTGGTAAAGCTGAAAAGGGAAATTCTGAACCAAGTAGAAAGGGTGGGAGCTCTGAAGTTTTTTCATTTTTGTCTCTCCAGAACCTACATGACACCAGTTTCTCTGAACCTAGCTTTCTCCCTTACTGAGTCCAAACAAACAACAAGAAGCTCTATTAAAGGTAGTGGTATGCTTTTCTGTCATTCAAGATCTCTCTGGGATCTCTTTGAGTTATGTCTCTCCATGTGTGTTGAGATGAAATCTCTACCATGATCAAGCATAAGGAGGAGGTGTGAGGGGAGGAGTAGAATCAAGGAGAAGTGGAAGGAGAAGGAAGAAGAGCAGGAGTGGAACAAAAGACAAGGAAGAGGTGGAGAAGAAAAGGGGGTAGAGGAGATGAAGAATAAGAATAAGTTTTCTAGTGAAGTGTTGGCCATATGAGAAGGGAGGTCATTGAAGATCGCATTGTAGTGAGAAATGGAGCATAAGGGAGCTGGTGACCGCAACAACAAGCTGTTTGCAGATGTGTCTATTAGATGATTTGTAGCTCTCAAGATCTCTATCCCTCCAAGGATCTCGAGATGAAATCCCTCTCGCCCTTAAGAATAAGGGGGAGAAGGAATTGATAAGGAGTAGGATAAAGGAGAAGAAAAAGGAAAAGAGGCAGCAGGAGGAGGAGATAGTATCTCTTGATCTCTTTGAGGTTTCTTTGAGATTTCTCTGGAATCTGTGAAGACAGACATGCTAAGATAGCATTCAGATCTGAGAAAGCACTCACTGCACTCCCTATATGTGTGTAAATCTGCTTGGGCATTATTCTCTAGTTCTTTTGTGTTAACTTAACCATACTGAATCACCATCTTATCGAATGTTCACCTGAAGCTCACTTTTGTAAGGCAATAGCTAGAGCTATATGAAAGAGAGAGAGAGAGAGAGAGAGAGAGAGAGAGAGAGAGAGAGAGAGAGAGAGAGAGAGAGAGAGAGAAAGAGATTAAATACATATTTAGAATAAAACCACAAATGCATGTTCTAAATCAAAATTAGAATAAATGCAACCACATGTTCAAGTTAGAATGCATGTTCTCATTCTAGCATGTCTTATCCTACTATCAATCCAAGGCTTAGGGCTTGTTGATGCCTACACATTTCAGGTATCAATTATATGTTCCCAAAAACCACATGTTTCAGTTTACATCAAGTGGAGAACCAAAGTGTCTTACTTGGTGCCAGAATAACTACTACATGTAGGTTGTGTACATCTAGAAAAATCAGAGATCTCCATCTGCATGCTATTTGAAACAAAACATTTGTTATTTGGGAATCACAACTACATGTAAGTTGTGTACATATATCATTATCAGAGATCTCCACCAGTACATTATTTGTCATAAGATGGAAATTCATTTGCTCCAGGATGACAATATGCAAAAAATAGCTTATCCAACAGGATACTCCAGTATCAATCACCATCAAGGTCACAGGCTTTGTAAGGACTTGTCATCTAAATAAAAAAAGCTAACACTAACCAACAAATCTCCAAGTGTTGGTATCAGTGGACACAAGATACATCTTTCTAATTGAAGAACATGCATTATCAGACATCCACACTAATTTCACATGCATTATCAGACATCCACATCCACTTCAAAATTCAACCGCAAGGAGTCCTCATTTCCAAAACTTATTACCTAATAATCTATCAGGTTCCTGTAACAGTCCTAATTTGCAAGCCAGACTAAACCACTTTAGCACAGCCTCAAAGATTCTTCATCTGGGGACTCAAACCACTTTGGCCCCCATTCAGCCTGGCTATGAGGTAGCTAACAGTGCAAGCTGAAGAGAATGAACCATGGAAGGAAGGGTCTGATCTGTTCGACCGTTCTGATCAGATTTGGGTCGGGCTGATTTGGCACAATCCCCACCCTTAAATAATAAAAAAACAGAACAATTCATTCCTCTAGGATAAATAGTAAATATCATGGTACTGTTCATTCCTCACTTTACTGTTCATCTGTTCCCGATTCCCAATCTTTCCTTGAAACAAACTGTGGTGGAAGAGACATTGAACTCTCAAGACACACATGACAAGCAATGGATGAGCAGCATCTATCTTAATGAAAATCGGCAATTGAAGAAAATTGTGCCAGCAGGCATGCCTGTGAAGAAGTTCAAAGCACAGACAAACATGCTCGACCTCCTCAAAAAGCATCAGAACAGATCAAACCCAGAATCCATTGAACCAGTTTATACATGGTTCAGCTTATCTAGAGAACAATTTACTGATAAAAACTTTCTCTAGAGTTGTAGTAAAAATAAAGACCACAGAATTTGCAAGGGGGTGAGGTGAGTAGGTGTGGAAGAACTGGTTGGGATTTGGATTCCTCTTTTAATGACACATACATGTAGGTGGAAATTTAAATTCCCCATCACTGTAGAAGGAAACCACAAAATCCAATTCTCACCCATAGTTGGCTGACTCAGATTAGATCGGTGTGATTCAGCTGACTTGTATTGTACCACGGCGAACCCAAGTCATGATACGGTACGAGCCAGCCCAAGTCATATATAGACTCAATTGGATAACTCAGGTCGAGTCGGACCAACCCATACCGTACCAGTGCAGATCCGGGTCGGTCCATCCCAGCCAGTTAGCCAACCCTGATCTCACCTAGCACAGGCAAAAAGGTAACTCATTGGCGCCTCAGTATGTTTTCTCTGGATCCTTCATATGTTTTCTCCTGACATTCTTTTCCACAGCTATCACAAACAAAATCTTCTATCCCATCCATTCTCCACCATGCCCATTCTGCTCACCAACACAAAGAAATGTTTCTCCTACTTTCTGCTCCCTTCCCATTCAACCTACAAGGACCAGCCCCCCCTACCATGCCAAAGATTAGAGGATGTTCTTCCTTGCAAAGAAGTATGGCAAGTAGTTGGTTGGCCACCTGCATGAGGTTGCTTTGCAACCTACCCTGGCAAAGGGCAGCTACTCTATCATGCAAGATGCTGGTCCAGGGGCGCAAAGAAGAGAAAATGTGGGGCCCATAGTTTTCTCTCACATCTGTTTACTATTCGGCAAAGAGAGTTTACGAGATTGCATAAGGACCTCTATAGGAATCTAAATACATCAAATGTCAGAAGTGATGCTTAGAGTAAAACACTTGAGCATGTTAAAGCTTTTAGGAAATGGGCCAGCATTGACAGGGTAGAAGGATCAAATTTAGAGTACAACACTTGAGCATGTTAAAGCTTTTAGAAAATGGGCCAGCATTGACAGGGTAGAAGGATCAAATTGACTGTCTAATTTTGATGGTTGCCTAGGCTTTCAGGCCTTCTAGAGGAAGGCAGCCCTACATTAATACTTTCACTAGGAGATTCCTTTGTGACTGCCTTGTAGCACTGTTATCATCCTTCCTTTAAACAACGGCTGAGATTGCCTAAGATTTTTCTCCAGGATATCATCTAGAGTATTGTGTAGCCTACCACTGCAAATGTTTCTTTTCCATCCAAGGGACAGAAGATTTGGCACAGTGAAAGAAATGCGACAGCAAATTGGGGATTTTACTGATCAATTGCTGCTCTCCTGGAGGAAGCATCATTCCAGAGTCCTAGCAATCAACATTTTGATCGTCCATGCAATGGGTTTTCTAGGGATGAAACAATATTTGTGTGTGTATGTCTTCAAATCATCATATACCAATTTCATACTCAACATGCCTGGTTTAGTATCTTTGTTGGCGGATTCCATCCAAGTCCTTTCCAGTCTTCCTTCCTCATATCCTATTATGAGTTTGCACAAATGGTCATCACATCTCTTAATAGATGCTCATATTAGTCTTCTTAGGCTTAGCGCATAACACATATGCTTAAAAAGTTTATTTAAAAATGATGCAAAACAGAGTTCCATAGGAGTAAAATTTAATCGAGTTGTCATCCCCAACCATTAAAAGAGAGATTACTTCTTTGGTAGATTTCACCAGATTTCAACTAATAAAAGTACGAAAGATAAGTTGTCATGTTGCTGAGTAAGCATAAGACAAGTTGACAAAGTGCAACCAAATGCATGTATATACGCAACACATCTTAAATCTATCTCCCTTGAATAATAGCACAGATCAAATGGCAGCCAATGCATGTAAAATTGTCGGGCAGGGATAAAGAAGGCGCACCTTTTTCTTCTTCACGGGCTTGATGATCTTAATGATGCACCGCGTGGAGTGGACTTGTTCGAACACTTCACTGTACTTGCCCCTGCCCTAGGAGAAAATCGGGGTTTGGAAAATATTCAAAATAGGGAGAAGGAACGGAGTAGAGAGGAGGGAAGGGTAGAGTCGCTCCTTGTAGGGCTTCTACTCGAAGGGGTGTGGGGAAGAGGAAATCAGGGTCGGAGACGTAAATCGCCCTGATATTTCGGGGAAGAGACGGGGAAGAAAAAGAAACCTCATACAACGAACCGTGAGGCCATGGGGAAGACGCAAGGGAATAGAAACCTACCCCCGTCAGTCGATCTCGTCGCCTCCCTCCCATCCTATCCGCACCCACGGAGGAGGATCAGCACCTGACATTACGAAGACCTCTTTGCTCGTGATGAACCAGAAGCGCAAATCTATGGAGAAAAGGTTCCCGATTCGGGTACCACATCCTGTGGCAGAACAGCCGGGTCGCCGGCGGGCATCAACCTGCTCGGCGTGGCGATCGGTAACGGCCTCACCCACTTGGTCGCCTAGGTGGCCACCCACGCCGGCAACGCCCGGGCTGATCAACGCACAGCAGAAGCCCAACGTTACGGGCTCATCCCTGAAGTGCGGGAGGTCGAACATCACTGGCAAGCCCTTCCCCTTGATCAACACGTTCATGATGGAGCACAGCTGGTACTTTTGGGGATTCCGGGGGCGATAGCTGAGGCCGCCGTGGGTCTCGTTGATCGGCAAGATGTAGTAGCAGTAGGCTGGGGAAAAAGATGCCAGGGTTTTGAAAGGGAGGTGACAATCAAAGCGTGCTCGCCGGCAAGGGAAAGATTGAAGGAGGGGCAGAGGTGAAAACGCTCTGCGAGCCGGCACGGGTCGGGAGAAGCAAACCGGAAGACTTAAAGCCTAACACGCAATTGAACCGGCGGAAAAAAAACCCACCCTTTTCTCTTATAGTGTATAGTATAGATTATTGTACTCCGATGGTTGAACTGCACAAATATGAAGACTTCTTGCCGTATGAAGGTAAACCCCTACAAGGACCTTGCTTTGCCTTTTGTCATGAAATGCTTGGCATTTCGTACCGTTCTAGGTTCTACTGCTACAAAGAAAATAACTTACTAGAGTCTTTGAGATTTATTATCCCACCTTTCCATCCTTAGTGCAATGTAATTTGCGACGAAGGAGCTCGTAGCCTGAGGGGTTGGTTTCAGTATGAAGACCAATCACTTGGGACACAACCATGGAGGACCATCAAAGTTATGGACCAACAGATAATTGGTTCACATCCTTCCAGAGTTGGAGCGAGCTTCAAAGAACAGCACATCACAAAGTAGGAAGCATTGGATACTCTCGTCTCACCTCTTTCCCTAGTTGGTTTGTAAACTAGGGCGTCGTTAAGACTTGGACTCTGTGCGCCTGCACATGGGCCACCACTTCTTCAACATGACTACATATCCATCCTTCTCCCTCTGTTACCAAGTTTTGTGTTGAAGGCCACCAATGATAGTGTGTCCAACTAGGTCCACCACTTACTAATTTCCAATGACATTGCTCATCACACGACATTTGATGAATGAGTAATACATACAACCTTCCCTCTTATAGACAAAATAGGTATATAATTCCAGTTCATATGAAAGGGAAAGAATGAAAGATACAGCAAATAAAATTCACTGGTCTATAAATATGGACATGCATCCCATCAGAAACCTTCTGTCAGTGCAAAAACACGGCCAGATAAAGGTGGGGGCAGTTTGGCAATAGCAGCCAGAATTTCCTGAACAACAAACAACATCAAAGTGAGGGAGTTGGGGACTAAGTAAATAATTGAACAACCAATTACAGTTTATGGTAGGACTTCAAACAGACTCACATCAGCCTGGTATCTCGCTGAAAAATGGATCAGAAGAATAGCTTTATTTTCAAATTTGTCAGCACGGCTAACAATCTGCTCAGAAAGTGACACCCGCAATTAGGAATAAAAAAAATGGGGGCAATTTCGCCATCAATGTTACAGATATAAGAGAAGACAGCCAAAGAAACCTCTGATAGGTGGGTATGGCCGTAGTCTCTTGCATTCTGTACAGTCATTGTGTTGTCAACAAAGGTACTCTGGGAGGAGTAACAGAAGAGTTCTCAGCAGCAAGACAAAAACTAGATATCAAACATGAAAAACTTGACAATCATACGTAGTGAACCATAATAGAAACACAACTTGCACCATAATCAAGAATATCAAGAATCAACCTCTCTATTGAAGAGACAGTGGCCCAGGGTGTATTGACACTGTGATAGTACACACTGAACAAAGTGTGGCTTCAACACCCATCCAGATCTCAGACGAAAAAGATGTGTAAATGCCTCAGACAGGTGAATAGGCTTCAGAAAGGCATAAAAAAATCCATATTGTAGGAAGATTTTCTCATAGATATTGCATCTGGCGGCTTTAACAGGTTGTTCCATTCATAATTCAAATATTAAACATTCAGTGTAGCGAACACTTCTCAGCATCTGAGGCACAAGAGCAGTGCATTTCTTCCCCCTCTTTTTAAACCGAATGATTGTAAGGGAACCACCTTCTACATCATTTTTTTTCTTCGGAGGCATAAATCTGGCGATCTCGGTTACAAAAATTCCATTACACAACATAATGAACAAGAATCAGAAAGCTTCCAAGCAATCCCTCGGTTCATGATCCACCTAAGCATTCTTGAAAATATAAGGATTCATAAATTTAACACATTTTACCATGCACTTTTAGGAGGGTATTGACAGAAACGAAAATTCATCAATGTCTGGGAATTAAATAACTGTGTATGTTTTTATGATTTTCCTGTGAAAACTTGTACGTTTTTCTGATAATCAATTGCATATAGCACTTCTAGATTCATTTTTAACCATGGATAGTGGGAGTTATGGAATTACTTTCAACATATACGTCCGACATTCAGTATTTTTTTTGTGTGTGTGTGTGTGTGAAGCTGCATACCTCCATTACAAGAACACGAGCATTTAGTACATCTACGTTGTCAGGATCATCTATGAAATCAGACATGGTGTCTCCCGTAAAAGCAACCTCAGGCAATGTGATTGTGTAGGTGATCTGCAATTCTCAATGATGTAAATAGTTATATAAAAGAAACCCAAGTGAAGGAACATTGATAAATTAACGGCGAGATCAACAAATTCAAAGTGCAAGCCAAGACAGACCTCCACACCTGATAACTTCAGATTCTTAATCTCATCTCCCTTGAGGCCTGCATAGTCCTGCTTAAGCTTCTGCCTTACACTATAAATTAAATAACCCTGCAAAAGCACCCATATAAAACACGTCTCAAAGCAGTTCATCACAAACCCAACAATCCTTGCCAAAGGAGAGGGGGGTGGGGGTGGGGAGGATCAATTGGCGCAACACATTGCTTGAATAAGCACTCACCTGGCTCGGTATTGCATGGTAAGTCCTGAAAGTTCTCACCTTCAGGTCTTTCCTCAGCTGATACTCCTCTCCTGCACATATAAAACCACACTATGGTAGATGAACAGCGACAAACACAGAGATTTGGCAACATTAGCATAGTTCCATAGCGATGCTCCGGCGGTTGGGAAAGTTGCAGCCTTGACGCCATACCCACATTCAAAGCGACGAGATTGTGCTTCAGCTCGGACTGGTCCATCGCCCTGTGCGCCTCGAACAGCTTCTCCACATTCTCCTTGATGGACGCGGGCACGAATATAGTGGGAGGCTTCATCTTGTACAGCCCCCGCGTGGCCACGTACATTGGGAGCCCACCCTGCCCCCACCGCCACAGAATAACAGAAAAGAAGAGAGCATAACAGCAATCAAACTCGAAATCCACACTTCCACTTGGTCGACGGCGGAGAGAAGGAGCAGGTCATGGGGGAGCAGGGTTATACTATGTGGTCCATGTGGCCGTGGGAGATGAAGAGGTAGTCCTGGGAGATGGCGCGCTGCGGGCACCGGCCGATGTCGAAGGCCATCTTGAGCCCCGGGAAGATCACGCACGTCTCCTGACCCCCGATCGAGAGCCCCTCGACGGGGTACCCTTCGACCTCCATGCCTTTCTTCCGCTTCGTCGCTGCATCCGCCGCCATGGCGCAGGGACTCCGAGACCACCGACTGCTGCTAATGCATCGGCGGCGGCTTCTCTATGTTTAGGAAAATGTAACCCGCCCGCGATTCGCATGCCTCTGATCCGAGTCGAACCGCCGAGTCGCTTCGGGTCATGGCGAGCGCGTCGACCGCGCTCGGGGAAATCGTCGAAACGCGACGTGCGCACTTGTAAGTTCTTCCTGGTCACGTACTCACGTTTGCCTTCTTTCCATTCTTTTTGGATACCGTTCGAAGACACTCCCCTAACAAATACATGGATTATATGAAAATTAATATTATTGTATTAAATAATTATCAAGATACGATTCCACAATTTTTTTTCAGATGTACACATTTTGACTAGAAAGTGCGTATTATAGCTTAAAATTGTGTATCCCATAAAAACGATACATCCTAATTTAGAAGTGTACGCTCTAGCTTACAAAGGATGTATTCTGTTGTAAAAATGTGTATTCTAAATTAATAATTTGTATTCTAGAAGTGTATTATATTTTTTTAAAAAATCTAATTGTAAAGTGTATATTTTGGTTCAGAACTGTGTATTTTGATGAGAAATAGTGTATTATAAATTTCAAAACAATTTTGAATGATGTACTTGATAATAGTTTAATAAAATGATATCAGTTTTTCAAAAAATTCAATAAAAATTGCAAATTTATCATCCAAGGTGTGAGCCAGCAAAGATAAGATGGCACCTGGCTGTGGCTGGAGCCGTAGGAGTCGGCGCGAGACCAGGCGAGCCGTCTCCGACCCGCCAAGTCTAACTTCCCAATTTCAAAAAGTTCCCACTCGAGAAGATAAAAAGAAAAAAAAAAGGAAGAAAAAACGAATTTTCCAATCCATGACCTTCCATGGTGTATCAGACGGCTGAGATGGTGGTACCGAGATCGAAGCATGCGAGCTCCCCCGCCTTTTGGGCGGCTCCGATAAGCACAGCGTCGACCCCGAGGCGAGCGGAGCTGAAAGCTGTGGCTGCGAGCTGCGTTATTGCCGCTGCATCCGGGGGCGATCCACCGAAGGATTCGTTTCGTCCTCCTCCTCGCCGCACCGGCTGATCTCTTCCGAGAACTCTAGGTTTGATCGCTGCCCCTCGCAGATCCGGTACCTCCTTCGACCCCTGCCGTCGTCCTCTGCCTCCTCTCTAGCTTGTGGTGGAGTGGTAACTGGAGCCATGGCGATGCAAAGTGGAATCGGCATGTCCAAGTTGCTCATCCTGATCGGAGCAGGTATCCTTGTCCGTTGCAGCTCTTGGCATCTGCTTTTTCTGCTCCATTTCTACGGCCTTGTTTCGTTCTCTGTCTCATCTCGGTCCGTGCTCGATTTATAGGGTACACCGGTTCGATCGTATTGCGGAACGGCAAGCTGTCTGATATTCTAGGCGATCTACAGGTCTGATGCGATTCATTCCTCGTGTTGTTGTATCATAGAGTGGATAAGCCTCTTTGCCGTAAAGGATGACGCGAAATTTTCGGGTCTGGTGCAGGCTTTGATCAAGGGACTGGCGAATTCTAAGGAATCATCTCACAACGACGCCGAGCCCTCACATCTTGCTAATCAGGTACCTTGGCTCAATTTTGCCTCTCGCAAACTTGTTAGAAACTTCGGAATTTGTGTAAAATTTCTTGCGGAAATGGAAATTCTCTGAAGCAATACTCATTTACCTGCAAAATGACATATCATGGCTGCCGCTGCATCCTTTTCATGATTTTCTGAACAAAAAGAAAATTTTATAACTTTTTATTATAATTTCTGGATAATATGAGGAAATTCGGTAAATAAACATTCACTTTCTTCTGGTTCTTGTTCGTACTTCAAATGGTCATATAGCATGTTATGTGCCCTTGTTCTATCTTCATCTACTGGTGTTGGGGGATGGGAGTTATTTCCTCTTTCCAGAAATGAAAGTTTAGAAACAAAAGAAATCCCCCTCATATATAGGAAAGCCGCCCTTGAAAGAGGGATCCACTATGCAAAAGTCGCACCGGCATGGTGTAAAGCTATCTACTTACAAAGACTGCGGATTGACTGTGAATCATTATCCCATTCTCTAACCCAATCTCATATGAAAGGCACCATTTGATCCTCTTGAGCAGTTGTTCTAATGTTCTATGCTTCCTCCTGAAAAAAGTATTCCTTCCCCCACAAATGACCTAAAGTGTGCCATGAAGAACCAACCACCACACTCATTTATGCCGCCTATTATTTCATGATCTTTTCCAACTTGCTATCAAGCTTTCCACCTTACTTTCCAGCAGTCCAACATCCCCACGCAACCCACCCACAAACTCCCCTCCTCCCCAACCCCGCCTTCCTTAAGAGAGCTTTCCAAATAGCTATAAGGAAGGGACATCCACAATTAGGTAATCCAGGGATCATATTTATCAAAGTAGTAAGGTGAGCCTAGGTGTAATTGGTGCCCCTGGGTACCTAATTGTTCAGGCATTACCTAGTGTGCATGTAGACCCTTGTAAAAGCCAGGGACATTAATACCACTAAGCCAAAAACATAAAAAGCTAACAGGAAACATATGTAAATGATCTAAATAGAGGCTTATCATCTTAAAAGTTATAATGAAATATCAGTAATATAATAATATTGCATATAGGAAGCCTAAGTGAGATAGGTACATGTGTTTCACACAATTGGACAGAGACTCGACGGGGGAAAGAGATTGTGAAGTAGAGGGGTGTGGGAGGGATGAAAGAAGGATAGTGGTGAAGAGAAGAAAGGGACACAATCTGCCCCCTCTCTTCTCTGTTTACTCTATGTGACAAAGGATGGAAATACGGCAAGGGCAAGAGACTTGGAAGAGGAAATGGAGAGAGAAGAGTTCGAAGGGAGGGGAAAACAGTCAAGAGGGGTAGAGAAGAGAGGGGGAGGCCATGTCCCTCTCTTTTATATGTCTACCTAGAAGGCAAGAGGGATCATAAGAAAAGAGGGGCAATGGATCATTTTAGTCTCAAACGCCTTGATAATGGCCTGGAAAGTTCGTGAAGGGGAGAAGGTTAAAGAAAAGATTGATGGAGAGAAGTGCACTTTGGTGCTTTTTAAGGAGCATTGCTGGTTTTATATGAAGCCCTCAAGGCCCCAGCTAGCCATTGCAGGCCATTTGGAAACAGCCAGGATCAGCTAGTCAGACTAGCTGTTGAAGCCCGCATCAGCCAAGTCACAAGAATCAGAAAGGCTGGCCAGGTCAACATGGTCTGTCAAAAATGGCATGGATCAGTCATTAGTTTTGAAACCTAGTCTTCAAGGGCCAATTATGTGCAAGTTCAATTGCTTCCTAATTCCTATGTCATGCGTTACATTTTTACTGCTCTGCACTGCATTTGGATGGTGTCCTGTGCTTTTTTTTTTCTCTAACCTTGTTACTTCTGATCAATTTAGAGTATCATCACATTCACTGTATTACACTGTGATGAGTACATTAAAGCCATCTTATTTGCCACTTTGGCTTTGTTAACTTTGTTTCCATCCTTTGTTGTTCTATAGCTGGAATGGCTAACTAGGGAAGTTCAGCGGATGGCTTCTTCACGTCCAATAACAGTTCTCAATGGGAATTCTAATCAAGGTAGTTATTTTCTGGAACACTTAAAATGGTACTGTTGGGTATGTATTTTGCTTATTTCAAAATAAGGTACATTATCCCCTGCCCTCCCACACCCACCCCGATTTTGAAAGTACTGCTTTCAGAATGGGTGCATACTTTACAGGATGGCTGTTGACCCTACAAAAATATCCTTCATATCTTCAGAATTGTTTTTGAAGGAAGATACATATCGGAATGTGTATTTGGGTGTATAAAGCCTTTTTTTAGATTATCACCCACATGTTCTCAAAGCCAAGGTGGAAATCCTGCCCAAAAAAAAAGACAATTGAAGAGGATAGAAGCTCCAAATCCACGTAGGTGAAAGCAATTTTCTTTAGTGAGGTACGACCCCCCTTCTTATAGGCATGAAGGCCAAGAAGCCCCTCTGGACCTGTGTACAGGCCGGAGGGAGATCCTCTGCCTTGCACACAGGTCGGAGGGGCCTCCTCCTGTTCTGCCAAGGCCGGAGGGGCCTCCGGTCCTGCACAGGCCGGAGGAGACTCCTCCGAACCTGCACAGGCCGGAGGGGCCTCCTCCGGACCTGCACAGGCCGGAGGGGCCCCCTCCGGTTCTGTGCAGGCCGGAGGGGGAGCCCTCCGCCCAGTCGCAGGCCGGAGGAGGGTCCTGCCTCCGCCCATGGCCCATGCGGCCTTCACAAAGAAAAAAAAAGGAGCAGTAATAGTAGGGAAGAGGAATAGGCAGGGAGGAGAAGTTCAAGGGGCTTGCCCCTTGGGATTCCACCGGAGGAGAAGAAAAAGGGGGTCCTCCGGCCCACCTCCAACCACTATAAAATGGAGAGGACAGAAAGTGCAAAGGGGAAGCAGCAGCAAGTGCGGGAGAAAAGGCCAAGAAAAGCAGCAGCCACACAGCACATAAAGGAATGTTTTTTGTTTTGAAGGCCCATGCACCAGTTCTGCGAAGGCAACAGGCTGGCAGCCCTGCCTTGCCTGCTCCCCAAGCAACAGTCCTGCGAACAGGAGAAGTGTTGGCTTATTTGGGATATGGTCACCATAAAAAAGCCCCCCTTGGGTGTTCCAGTCACCTCCTTTGGGAACGGTGATCTTAAGAAATCTTTCACCCCCTGCAAATGATTCCATTTACAATGGCCCTACAATCCAATGGACTTACAATTCAATGGGCCTACAATCCCTACAATCCAAATGGACTTGCAAATGGACATCGAATTGAATAGAAGTCTTGCAAGTTCAAAGTTCTGTTCAAGGAATCTTGCAAGTTCAAAGTTATGTTCAATGTTCAAATTGAATAGAAATCTTGCAAGTTCAAGGTTCTGAAAATGTTCAAGGCTTACAGATGAAAATCAAATGGGCTTCTTTCAATTGAAATGGGCTGATCAAATTGGGCTTATTGCATTTGAAATCATTCAAAGCACAAATGAAGAGGGACGATGGCTTATGCAAATATTCAGATGGCCTTATGCTTATGGCATTTTTGAAACGGCCTTATGCTTATTGCATTTGAATGAAGATGATATTACAAATTAAATTGCAAGTCTTACAAATGTTCAAGGCTCGATGGTCACAAAAATTACAAAAATACCCCTGATGGCGGGAAAATGCAAAAGACCCTGAAATATCAGAAAATTACAAAAATACCACACTTGTGAGAAAGCTGCATGAAAGTCATTGTTCAGTCTAGAAACTACACAAAGCTCACGGTTTGTCTCAAAATCAAAAAAGAATGCTTGTTCCGGTTGGCGCTGTTTGCACGACTCGGTGGAGCGAGACCACGTCCCTTCCTTGAAGCGGTGTGTGTTCTCCTGGGTTCGGCTTATGGCTAACTATCCAAATCCATATATCTTTTCATGGAGCCCTGAGAAGTTCAGAAATTGAGACTCGGAATACCCAAGAAGTCAAGAAGTGATGGGGTTATCTCCGAGAAGTCAAAATGGCAGATATGCCCAAGAAGTCAAGAAGTGACGGGGCTATCTCCAAGAAGTCAGGAAATGTCAAATATACCCCAAAAAGTCAAGAAATGGCAAATATGCCTAAGAAGTTAAGAAATGACATGTCTATCTCCGAAAAGTCAATAAAGCAAGTTAGCATCACCCAGGAAGTCAACGACGGGGGCTATCTCCAAGAAAGCAAGGAATTACAAGAACATCCCAAAGTTTGAGAAAACTACAGAAATACTCTGATTGGGAAAACTACAAATACACCCCGCCTCAGATGGGCTTGTTCTTTATGAACACCAAGCTGACTTAAGGGTCTAATCACAGTTAAAAGAGTGAATATGGCTATGAAGCAACTCCGAGGGACCGACGGTGATCATCTTGGTGATCCAACGGTCCTCGTGATGGAATTCGAATTTAACCGTCCGATCAGGGGACAAAAGTAAATTCAATGACCCAATCAAGACGAAAGGAAATTCAAATATTCAAATGCAGATTGAAGTAAATTCAAAGGCTCTGGTTACAACCGGATGAAACCCTGAAGAACCGATTGTAATTCCAATTATATATGTTCAAGAAATGAAGTCTCCAAATTCCTTTGCAAGAGTATGTACCCGTTACGGGCGATCGTCAAGATTATTTATGTCACAACGTATAGAGGCAAAAGGCGTTCTTCGACAGTTAATCAAAGATGTTCGGACTTGTACCGATGTAAATTAACACCGACTCCGGTTGGTGGGGAAAAGTCCTGTACACGAACCCTAAATCGTCTGATAAACCCAAAAGCGCGGAATTAACAAATATGTCGAAATATACGACATATTCATCCGACGAAATCGGATGTTCCGGAAATTCCGCGGGTAAACAATGGCCTTCTGTTTTATCTGATTGCTAATTATACTGAGTTTTGGATTCACATTGTTAATCTGTTGTCATCCTCCAACAGGCTACATATCATTCTTGTTTCTGTCGTAATATTGTTTGTTTACTAACAAATATTTGGTATCCTACCATCTTTCCAGGAAATGCTTCTTCTCTCATAGTACCACTTGCTTCCGTGGGGGCAATAGGCTATGGATATCTATGGTGGAAAGTATGTTTTATGTGGCAATTCTTGTGATGTGTAGGCGTGTCTTATATTTCTTGAAACTGGCTAATATGTTTTTCTGGGATGTTTTAAACTCAACAGGGATATTCCTTATCAGATTTTATGTATGTTACCAAGCGTAACATGGCTAATGCTGTTTCAAGTATGACAAAGCACCTTGAGCAAGTTTCTTCTGCTCTTGCTGTAAGTTTCAGTTTTACTGAAGTATATACATTTTCCTTTCCTGCAACTTCCTCTCACTGCTTTTTCCCATTATAATTCATTTCATGTGTGCTGTTGATGTATTTCATTAACATCTTTACTGAGAGCTTTGACTTGAAATATATGGAATCTGTGCAAAAAATTTAAACACATGAACACAGATTGGACCTGACCCAGGCAACATATTGTGGACCACATGGGACTTTGTTTAGCAGAAAGCTCAGTTTAAGCTCTATATTACACGCTTATTCGTTTTCTGTGAATGTTTTGGTCTGATCTATGCACTTCTTGCATAACTGATAAAGCACACGTCATTGGGCAACTTATCTAGCTATCATGAATCTAAACTTAGCTGATCATATATTGTCATAGTATTAATGTACATATGAATTGATTTTCCTTTCCTGCTTCAGGCGGCAAAGCGGCATTTGACACAGAGAATCGAGAACTTGGATGGAAAAGTTGACGAGCAGAATGCTAAGTTAAAGGAAATTAAACACGAGGTATCTTTACCGGTGCAGAATTATGGTTCTCTTTAAGCTTACTGAAGTGTTTGCTTAGCTCAGATGCTGGACATGCTGAATAGAAACAGGGTTTGGCCTAACTCCAATATTATGAGTTCATTGGCGAGCTGTTCCTCACCCCCCTTTGTTGATTGCTTGTTCTTTTTTCTGTTATATCAATACAGATCATGTAGTATTTTTTATTGACAAGAAAGTCTTGTTGAATCAATCATGATCCACTAGATATATGTTCTTAAACCAGGTGATTGATGTTAATGGAAAACTTGGAAAGATTGGAAATGATATAAAATCGATTGAAGCATTTATATCAAGCCTGGTGAGTTTTATATCTTCAGGTCTTGTGACTTCAATTTTTAGCAAGAATCCAGTTGTCATATGACAAAATGCTCTGCTTTTATCTTTTCACTGCAGGATGGAAAGGTGGACTCAATCGAAGTCAAACAGGTAGGCATCAGTTCTCAGTTCTGACCATTCCTTTTTTTTCTCCTTCACTTGGCAACAGTAAGTTGTCACTTATGTGCTGTTGATCTTCAGGACACACTAATGTCTGCAGTGTAGAAACATATATTTGTAATGCTGTACACTGGGTTTAGGACTTTAGGTTAATGGTAATATATAGCCTTTTCCTTTGGACATGATAGCTGGCGGATGAGATTACTGTGGGGGACAGCTTTAACGTAAATGATGACCTAGAACTAATTTGCAAGTTGTTTATGAGGAGCAGGAATTTACATATAGAGAAAAAATTTCGCATACATACTACTAATCCACAGATATTACTACTGCAGACATGTCAAGCTAAATCCTATGAAATTTTGCAGACTCTGCTCATTGTCGCCTCTTACCATGCAATTCTTTTGCCTTTTACTGAAACTTGGATGAAAGTTTTTTTTTATCACAGTGCGGTTGGTTTCAAAGGTGTCAGAGGAGTCAGTACAGTACCTTTTCCTATGGTAAAGAATGTTCCTTTCTTATAGGTTTAAGAGAAGGAAATGCAAACTGCGACAGCTGGGTGGGCTTTAAATCTCATGTAAATCATGCAAACATTGGAAGTGCCACTAGGCTGGATAGAATAAGTTTGTTTTCTTGTAATTCATCTTGGAAGAATCATTTTTCAAAGATTCCACCATATTCTTCAAGAGTTGATCAGAGCTTTTTCTGAAAGAAGTCAATTAGATAGTTTTTTTGTCTTTTAAGAAGCACTCTTGAAGGTTTTGTAAGTTAAACTTCGTGGGAAATTGGCTTTCTACCAAATTGATCAGGTGGCCTAAGTAATAAAAGGCTGTGGGATTTCACTTCGAGCACCAGAGAGGGAGATGAAGAGTGGGGGAGCTGCAGATCAAGCTTGTCATCCATGTTTTTTCCGAAAGGACATTGGGCCTTTCTAGCTGCATGACCACAGTTAACCATCCACTGACATTATGCCATTTTTAAAGTGGCATTATATGTCATTGCTCTGTGGCCCTCCATAACTAACACCAATCACTGACCATGACCTTATCTGATTATTGGATTGCCCATAACTTGCTCATGTAATTGCAACCCATGCGGCTGATGTACTTTGAGGAGCAGTGTCAGTATCTTTAGGGCGGCTTGATGACAGAATGGACCCCACACTCCAATGTGACACGTGAGGTTGTGTTCAATACTTCCATTCCGAACAGGATCTTGTTGACCTGGTGGACAAGGGTTTCCCCACTCTATCTGCCCAGGTTTTACAAGGCAACATGTTTTTTTTTCCTAAAAATGAAAACATGGCAATATCTCATGGATAGATGATAAACACGTACAGTCCACTATTCATGGGGCAAAGTGATCCACTTGATCATATGAACATGGCAAACATGACTATGTCCAACTTTCTAGTTCTGTACATCATTTACTATCTATGTAGTCAGAGGCGAGAGGCAACCGGGACGACCAAGGGGTCACCTGAAGCCTCAAATGCCTAGGCAATGGCCTAGGGCGTTTGAGGCGACATTTCATTAAAACTATAAATAGGTCAGATATGTACATATTTCATTAAATATGTCAACAACACATATAAATCCTATAAGAACACTTAAATTTATACATGCACGTGTTATAGGAATGGGATGGGTGGCCCAAGTGGGCTCGGCCCAAAGGCATCCATGGCCTTGCCTAATTGCTGAGGCGAGATTGGCTGAGGCAAGGTGAGCTGTTGGCGCCTTGCCTTGCCTCGTTGCCTAGGCGAGCTCCTCAATTGCCTTTGATAACATAGTCTACTATTCTACAAATTACCTAAAGCTATCTTAGGATCCTTGACAGATACTTGGATGCAATTTGATTCTTTAGACATGTTTCCATCTGATACTAATCCTGACAACGTTGTTATCAAGGCTGATGGTGGGGGCTGTGGAGATGCTTATAAAGGCTATCGATCTGCTAGAACTCTATTTAAAACTTTCTCCACCTTCTATAGTTCTCTGTCTGTCAGCTTCTTCAGAAAGATGAGATTGGAATTATGGGGAAGTCTTTAGGTCAATGCTGCACTTTTAGCAGCCTATCAGTAACCACTCAAAGCACTGCTGAGTAGGTCTTGTTCTTATTTCCTGATGGTGATGGCCAACAGATATTTGCAAGGGCTCACTTGTGTTGCGTCTAGTTGCCTTTAAGTGGTTCCTAAAGTTGCTGCTATCAGCTCACCCTGACTAGGTGATTTTCTGGGGCTAAGGTGGGTGTCCAAGCCCCCCTTGTCCAGAGGGACAAGTCACCCTTATAAAGAAGATATAACTATTCTTTTTGGTTATTTTCTGTTGAAACATCCATCTTAGTTGGAAAAGATAAGTGAAACTCTAGTTCTTATCAATATAATGTATGGGAGTAGCATTTTTTTTGATAATAGGAAATAATAAAGAAGAAAAGGACACCATATATACTTGATAGTCTGGATGTGCTTGTTCGTTTGCCCTGTAAAAGAATTGAAGTCGTGCTGTTGTAGGCTGGATGTGCTACTCCATTTGTCCTGTAAAAGAATTAAAGGTTATACTGTTATAGTACTCTTCTATGAGTTGACTTCTGTTTTAAATGAGGTGGGGAATGAGAGTTTCTGAATCAAAGATGCTTGTTACCTGTCTGCAATAGAATCTAGCAAAAGTAGCACCTGGCTTTTGATATTACCTTTTGATTTGTACGGCAAAAGTAGTTTTTATTTAATGACACATTCTGTAACAGAATTACTGTTTTTTGCTTCCTCTTACCGCAATTGTTGAAACTGTGGTGGCAGGAGCTTGCATGCCATGGAATTTGGTACCTCTGCCAATTTGTCCAAGATAAAGGGGGGAAAACACCAGAGTTTTTACTGGTTTGTCTCAGTATCTTAATCTTCATGATTTCATGTTGCATTTTACTTCTGTATCATTCTGCCTTCTCCTTGGTTCATGTGCTCTATCTCTGGCTGCCAACTTGGAACCATCATTCCTTAGCATGAACATCTCTTTTGCGGGCAATTCTAATAACCTTTTGGATTTTTTTTCTTGATTTGTTTTTTTTTTTGGTGGGGCTGGTTTGGGGGGGGGGTATAATGACTTGGCCACTGTATGTTTGCCTTAAATTTGCATTTTTTTGTAGTTCTATTTAAACTTTTATTTGCTTCATGTCTGTTGGCAAAGATTGTTTAGTCCCACCCCAGATATTTGTCAGCCACTCCATGCCTATGTTATTTCTGAATTTCTCTACCTACTAACCTGGGGTTTGAGCGTCCGTTTGGTTCAATAACAATGTCCCATGCTTCATCTTTCTAAATTGCGACATTCTTATCACTCTCATGTAAATTGTCTCTCTCGAAAACCTCAAACTTCCGTAAGGCTACAAACATTGTGAACCTGGAAAGTAAGTGTTTTAAATGGTGCTATGTATTGTCTGATTTTGATGCAGATCCATATCTGAATAGTCTAATAAATAAGATGACGTCCTTTGGATACCAAATATTTTTGTTTGAAAGTGGATAGTACCACGCAATATAAAAGAAAAGTATAAGAATTTACAAGTAAGGAGGGAGTGCTCCCAAAAAGCTCGCAAATGCAGAAGAACAACTTTGCCTCTGGAGCAAAATGAAAAGACAAGGAAAACACAAAACCTGACCACCGGAACAGACCCCCACCCAAAAAGTAACATACAAAGCAACGAGGCCGATCATACATCCGAACAATCTACTTTGCCTTGTCTTGAAACCCACACCCCCCCCCCCCCAAAAAAAAAAAAAAAACCCTCCCCATTACATCTGGCAACACGGCTACAAGATGGGCTATAGCTATCAAACAATACCTCACCTCCACAACAAAGGTTTTCGAACTGCTCTTGACCCTCCCAAGGGCCCAAACACCCACTCCAACATAATGCTATACCGCAAATTCACCCTCAGCCCCCCTCTATGAAGAAAGTAGACCACCTTCCTCCCATACTAAAGATCAATCCCTCACTCCTACTCCTAGCCCTCTATCGTTCCTTCCTTTCCTCTTCCCTCTCTGCATCCCCTCTAGTGTTGGTTCTACCTACCTTAGCCTTGCTATATCCGCTTGTCATCTTCTCTGGATTCTACCAAAGGCACACCTCACATCCTTATTAACACCTACAGTGGACACTCCGATGAGACTAGCCACCTCTCTAGTTTGCTCTCCCACGAAGTTCTCTACCCTAGCTATGATTTCTTTTACTTCCTCTTTGCCCAGACTCCCTTCTCTTACCCCATTCAAACACCCCTCCTCGTGAGGTGATTCCGCAACACTTCCCACCTTCGACAGTAGGTCCACCCTCTGGTTGAGTAGAAGGGAACTGCACAAGTGGGAGAGTCTCTTCTTCTGGAACAGAAGACGGGGTAGACAATGCCAGATAGTGTCATTGGCCATCACCCCCATAATATGATTCCCCGATCTCTTGATTGCCTATTTTCGGCCAGCCTGATGGACCCTTCGGCAGGACCTTGTCTCTTGGGATCTCTTCAGTTATTGCCTCTTCTGGATGACTTGACACATCTCTTGCTTCTGTCTTCGAACTATACTGCCCAGACATCTCGACGTACGAAAGAGAGAGGATAGACAAAGCCCTGAGGGCTCCCTCTCCCTCCCTGCCACCACTACTGTTATTGTCGTCAGATCTCGCATGCTCCGACCTCAGGGGGGTGCTGATAGCGTCGAGAACACCTCTGCTAGAAGAAAGACCTGCAGAGCAGCTTAGCTGGCCAAGACTAACTACCGGGCGTCCACCGGGTGGGGCGGCCTCTGCCCTGTGCTGCTTCTGCCTCAACCCCGACAGAGCCTTTTGCTGACGAGCCACACACCGACTGCACTTGCTCCTCGTGGGAATCCAGAATTGCTATTGAGAGCGTCTGGCATGTCCACCCTGGAGGCCTACAGGACCAATTGGCCCATCAGGCATCCTCCGCCGGCAAAAGCCCTCCTCCGGTAGGGAGGACTCCATCTGACAAAGCTGGCTCGGTGTCCCCGTGCCTCCAACATGGGGGAGCTATTGCATAGCAGGTGCTTTCAGGCACATGCCTGCCTTCGCTCGAGCAACTGCGAACTCTTGTCAAAGGTTGCAAAGCAACACCGACGAGGTGCCTCCTTGTTCAGATGCTGGCGGGGGATCACCACTGGTAGCCCTTATCAAAAGGCACCACCAATTTCCGCTGACGGCTTTAGGAACAACCACTTCTTCCTGTTGAGGTCGGGGGCTTCCTGTCATCACAGGACCCAAAGCAGTCGAGAGGGGGGCTGTCGACTGGAGGAGAACCACAATAACGGGTCCATCGCTGTGACGATCCAAGATCCAGATACCGAAAATTACCCGATACCATTCGAATTCTGGCCCGCCACCCACGAGCTTGAAGGCTCAGAAGGGTTATTTGGTTGTTGTGGAGGTACATTGAAATTTAAAATAATACAAGAAATAACTACATAATTAACTGTTTAAATAACAGGAAATAAATTACATTTTCTAATAAATTAACTACAGAGTCCAGTCCACAAAGTACAGTCTACAGGGAAGAAAATGTACTCTCTCGTCGGGTACCCCCCCAGCTCTGGCAAGTTGGCAACTACGAACCTTTGCGCTGCACCTCCGAACTTTGAGGAGGAGCCGCAGCACTTGAAAAGACAGGGGTGTGCCTCATCTTATTGACTCAGTAGGGGTCCCGCGGATCTCCACCACGAAACAACGGTGGTAAACAACAACAATAACAATAGTAATAATAACTACAGTAACATGAGTAGCAATAACAACAATAACGATGGAAGTAATAGCCATAACAAGAATAGTAACAATAGCAGCCGGTGGAACCACGGCTCTCTAAGTTACTCCTAATGGCAATGAAAAGCAAACCCCAATCTCACAGTCGGGGATCGTCGAACCAACGGGAAACCCTGGTTACATTACCAGGAAGGGAAACCATGACATCTCTATCGTGACGGCCCGTCCTCAATGACGAAGGCCCAACCAATATCACTCGGTCCAAGGGTATAGGCACGACCTCGCCGTCGTGAACCCTACATTGTCTACATGTGAAACCTCGAGGACTCTATCGAGAAGCTTAGACCTCAATGTTGGAAAAGTACGCAGAAACCACCTGAAGAACCACGTCCTCGCTGACAGGAAACCAAACCTCGAGTCAAGAGAGTCATGTGTTGCGTGACGGGAGAACTTGCCCACTAGAAGCAATGCCGGATGCGTCCACTGATCACTTAGTCCGTGCCTCGGGTGTCTCCCTACTCGCTCCAGGCAGAAATTGAGACACCGTACAAGTAACCGACGACAAGGGTCTAGTCGGGGTCGTGCTCTTCAGCACACGTCCGAGTCCCCGACCACGCGTGCACACACTGACTGACTGCGCTACGTCAGGCTCTCTGGTTGATTTTCCTCCTGGCCCAGACTTGAGTCTCCACAATGAGAGGCCCTATGGCAACCATCCCAAAACCGCCTCTCTCGGGTCTAGCTCTCCACCACTCCCAGGTGGGTCGACACCTGCGTACCCAGGCAAGTTACGATTAGTGAGGGCAGTCACTCGACGTGGGAACTCTCTGTAGAGAGGAAACACCGAAGTATTGATGGGCTACGCATGCACCCATCGAAAGTATCACGGAACACAGGGTGACATGGTGTCACCAGACTCAAGACTACTAGCTAGACTCGCTAATCCAACGGCCATAGAGTCACGCGACTCATCCCAAGGCCGCTGTACAATACAGCTCCATGCCGTCAAGTTATTTTAGTCCAAGAGTCAGAAACTACGGTCAAAAGAGCTTATGAGACGGCCCACAACCGCCGTGTTCACTCCCTCTCAAAGGGAGACTAAGAAACCCCCCAACCCCTGGCTGGGTCACGTGACTCACAGTCATTGGCCATACTTATGGCGCACACGGAAACTGCTTTCTGAAGAGGCTAACACTGTGCGGGGACAACCCTCCGCACGTACACTAATACACGGTGACTCGAACTGGCATAACGAGGAAGTCCGGAACACACGGAGTCACCCGGACTCTCAAAATCACACGGGCACGCTAATCGAGATATCATGATTCCTCCGGACATCCAACAACACGAACTCAGTCCCCACGGGGTGTTCGGGACATTCACGGGGCCAAAGGTCAACCAAAGGATCTCGACCGGGTCGATTGGTGGCCAAAAGGGGCAAAAGGACTGGGTTTCGGTCGACCTACCCCTGGGGTCGATCGACCTCCCAGCAAGGGATTGGTCGACTGGCCCTCAGGGGTCGGTCGACCGTTCCAACATGGTCGGCCCACCGTGGTGAACCAGTTCGGTCGATTGAACTCCCCCCATCGGTCGACCGAAACCGACGATGATTCAACCTGACCCCAACCGAGGGGTCCTATTCCACGCCCCACTCGATCCCGATCGAGGGGGAAACATCGGGGACCTTGCCCGGCTTCCAAACCACAAATGCACATAAATAAACGGGGAAACATCGCCCGATCCGGCGAAGATCGACACTCACCCTAAACATGGAAAAATCGCCCTGAATTGAAGGAAAACCCACTCTTGGCCTCGTCTCGGCCTACAAATCGCGGGAAAATGGAATGCAAGGGCCAGGGATCCACCCCCCTACCTCTCACGACGAAATCCCGCGCCGAGGATGCCGATTCCATGCGAAATCAGCATTCGAATGACCGTCGGCTTCATGAATTTACAGACGAACCACGCCGTGCTACCGCCTCGTCCCTCGTTCCATCCTCGCCGTTCGCCATCCCACGTTGCCTTCGCCTCGCCCGCCTCAAGCTCCGTCGGCCGTCGGAGTAGAGAGGGAGAGAAAGAGAGAAACGAGAGGAGAGAGGGGGAGAATGTGAGAATGAGGAGAGAGGGGGGGTGTTTAGGGGTTTAAATAGGAAATGTTTTGAGATTTAAAAATATGAAAAATAGAAAAAGAGGAAAAAATAATCCCCATGATCCTTGGAAAACGCACAATGCGCCTGCAACGTCTCGGAGTTTGAAATCACAACGGTTCACCTCACACGAGGATCCGAAGGCCCGATAGTCAAAATTCTAATGTAATTACAAAACGCAATCCGGGACCCACAGGAGCACTCCGAAACCCACGGAGTCCTGATCCGAAAATCCTGGGTGTTGCAGTCGCGAACCCAGTGCACAACCAACGGGCCGACAGACCCGTGACACCCGGATTCGAGTAAGTCACGAATTGTCGGGTCCAACACCCATTGGCGGTGAGAACCAGACGAAGAAGGGTCCTAGTGCAGAATCGGTTCCGACCCAGCTTGCAATCCGCGAGGATCTGGCTGGCCTTTTGAAATTGAAATTGAAATCGGAACTCAGCCAAACCGTCTTGCTCCCTTCATCTCCGGGAATGGCAGCCCTTGCAACTCCAGCACAACTTCAACCTTCATTGGGAGAGATTCCCCAGCCACGTCGACCATGAGGGGTGCCAGAATAGCCCTCACCCTATGCACCCAGGCCACGAGATCCACCGCCAGGAGCTGCCCACCTTCGACGAATGCCAATGACCCCATCTCAACCCTTCCGACGGGTTGGAGGAGATGGGAGATGCCACACTCGCCGCACATGATGAGAGGGACTCCTAAGAGTCTCAGCCGGACCCTCCACCCTCTCATGTCCGGGAAAGAGCCCATCAAAAGGCTTCACGTAGACAGCCGAAGCAGGATCTCTCCACCAACACGTACCCCTCCCTGAGCATCGCCTCCACCTCTTCCTCACTCTATCCCACCGCCAGGAAGCTCCCAACACCCACCTGCCTTACCTCCCAATTGGCCTTCTCTCCTTGTCCACTGTTCAGGAGGGACCTAATCCTGTCCACGGAGACCCTGCTGTCCACCGGATCCACATGCACACACCTCGCAAGCCACTTCACTCTCTCTTGTACCAGGGCCTCCAGAAGCGGATCTGCCTCCAAGCACCCCTGGCCAGTCTTCCCTGGCCCACTAGAGGTCAGCCTCCCTTGGACCATATCTGCAAACGACAGCCGAACATGAGACCTCCCTCCATTGTTAGCCTTGAACCCCGTCGTTGGGCGACTCCTCACCGCCTGCGGAAAATGGCAATGGCGCTGCACATGGCCGTTGCGTCCCCCCGAAGCCCCCCTTTGAACCCCCAGACCCCCGGGGCAAAGCCCGGGGGCCTCTCCTCATGCATGACCATTTCCTCAGAGCCTCTCTCTCTCTAGAAACGGCTACGTGCAAAGTGAGTTATGCCAATAAGATGAATGACACCAAATGAATATTGCTTAATAAACAGAGCAGATATGGAAAAATATGTAACAGAGCAGATATGGAAAAATATGTACCCACTCCATTAAGTATTGTTTTATTTCTACTTGGCTTAAAGTCAGCTATAGCTGTTAGATGTCGGTGATGTAACACAATTCGCATCGGGAGAGGCTGACCTTACCGCTAGAGAGCAACTCACACTGAGACCTTCCATGAAAAGAGAGAACCCTAAAAGTGAAAACAAAAACAATAGGAGAGCTGTTCCAAGTATTCAGGTAGTCACTTTTCTCAATCTTGCTATCTTTCTTGCTTGGGGTGGTGTGGTTTGCTTTGACTGCAACATAGCCCATTAATGTGGCAGGAGGCTTGGAAATCAAACCCCACGGCAACTTCTCCACCTCTCTCCCTCCCATGTCTTCACTCTTGATTTTTCCTTTTGTTGGGAGGTTAGCTCGGGGCATACCTTTTTGGCATGGAAGGTTTTGTTTGGGGATTTTTGCGAGCTCACTGATTTTACTTGTACACCCCCCCTTTTTTTTTACTTAATACAAATGTGGTACTATCCACATTTCAAAAAAAAGTCTTCTCTCTTGATTACTTCTTAAAGAATATTATTTTTTTAATTAATATGTGGATCAAAAATTTCTGATGGACCCAAATGTGAATGTCAGATTCATTATACAAATATGCCAAATGTGGATACATAACATAGTTAAAATGAAGCAGGGGTGGATACTTCTATACCTGCTCTATTTACAGCCCTAGGTCATGTGGTCCTTCATTGATCCTGAAGTCGTGCCTTTGGTAGGAGGGGCTGCACAGTGTACATTTGGCTTTTCCATCCGCTGATGAGAATCTAATGAAAGTTGGTTAGAGGGAAGGATCTTTTGGATGGCAGAGAGATTAGAGAATAATGGACAGCATGGAAACATTCACGAATGTTAGGGTAGTTATTGTCTTGTTCCCTGCACCTGGATGGACCTAGCATGCAGTCTGACAAAGGCTTTCTTTTGGCTGGGAAATTCAGTTCCTAGCAGTTCTCGCCTGAACTCAGAAAAATGTCAAACAGTTTCAGTTAATGCATAGAATGCTTCTTTTGGGGATGAAAGTGCATAGGGGCAGGGTGGTAGAAGACAAAATGGAATGTGGCTCCCCAGTTTTGAAACCTTCACATCAATGGGAACTTCACATTGTCAAGAAACATTAGAGGGAAAGCTCACTAAGAACCAAGAGACAAGGTACCAGTACGCCACTCTTTGATATAGCTGCATGTGTTCTTCATTTCTTCATTATGCTCCTTTCTTTCTGTAACACACATGCTGTCCTGAAGATTTCATCATTCCTACTTCCAATCATTGTCTTCTCTCCCTATGAAACTTCAAGTGGCTGTTTCATTATGCCTTAGTGAATGTACAGTTTCTGATGTTACTTATTCAGTACTTGACGATGCTTCAAACTATCTGCAGAATATGGCGAAGTCTTCTACTGGAAAGCATTCATTAGGGTTCTCAGATCCTATGGGCTTGAAGGTTGGATTCCATCTAATCCTTACATTTGCAGAATTGTATCACATCTGGATTATATGCTTCATAACTTCTGTTGGAACCTTGACCTGATAATAGCATGATCATCTGGAGTGCGTCTCATGTTATTAATATGTAATATATATTTTTTTATTGATCAGGGTCTTCAGCAGATAACAGATTCTTTGGTTCAACAAAATGAACTCCCTCAGAGTGACATTGATTCTGTAGATAAGTCAAAATGCCTACGAAGGTTTGATCTGGATTCTGGTTTTAGTGCACATAAATATTTCATGGTCAATATTTGGCATGATCATGTGGCCAGTGCTGCCCCTTTCCGTAATTCATGTACAAAAGTGTTTTTGCAGGACGGCTTCTATCAACTGCTGATCTCAACGCTGTTTTCGAAGAAAAAACATCGCAATGCCATCTAATTTTTGCAGTTTTCTGGGGAAGGAACTGAAGAATATGCACTTCTTCCTTCGTCACTCCCGCTTTGTGTAAAGTAGTCTAAACATTCTCCTCTTGTTATCATTAGAACATAGAAGGCTGGCAGTTGAGGAGGCTGCCCATGGCCTGCAAATTCTTTGTTTTATGCGGAGGGGTGAGAAAGAACCTCAGGAGTGTGTGTTTGAGTTTTCTTTCTTTTCACAGATACCCGGTGTGCCACAGTGCGAAGTTTGTACTATTTGTTCAGTTAAATAAAGCAGCATCACCTAGTGGGACACAACTATCATTGTTACATTAACTTTTAGCGTTTACCATCAGAGACAGGTAGTACATCTTTGTTTCAAACCACTTAACGATCGACTAGCATGATCTTCGATTACTGTATCTGAGAAAGGGTGTTGGACCAATTGGGCGGCCGGAACAGGTTGCACTCGCGTCTTTGGCCTGGCCAAGGAAGTAAAGTCTGGGCTGGGGTTGGGCCTAGCTGGTTGGTCTGATGATATAATGCTTATTAATATGGTACAGCAACTTTGCAAATACTTACTGGAAAAATGAAACTTCATGACGGTGGATTTAGGTCACCGGATAGGAGGACTAGTCTGCTTACAGAATTACCGTTCGAAATGATTCTAGTTGATGGCTTACAATATCAGTTTGGATGGGCTCAAACTTTTTCTGACTAGTCATAGGAAATGATGATCGAGTCAGATGACCAGCCTGGTCGCCTAATTTGATCCCAACTCTCTCTCAATTTTCCTTGTTAGATTGTTCAAGTTGGAATCCAGCAGAAGGGTTGGCGAAGCTGAGATCAGAATACCAATTCTTTGCCTACGTAGGTGTTAAATTGGCTCCAGATGCCGAAGATCTTGTGCTAGCAATTTGATCATCACTGTTGTATCTTATCTGTTGGATTAGTCGGGATTGGAGCAACCAAGTGAGACACGGTGTCTAAATAATGAAGCTGCAAAGTTCTATAGAGCATTAAAACATTTTTTTCCCTAACAAAGAGAGATGCTACGGTACCAGAGAAATGGCTCTTCATGGAGTTTAGACCATTCTAGTTGGTGCCCGTTCCACCAATCGGCTTAAAGGATCCAAACTTTAATGAAAGACTACTAATTAATATTATCTCTCGACTTAAAATGCCTTTTCATCTATGTAAGACTAATAATCTATAATTTTAATGAGTCATAGATAATGATCTATATATCTCATTAATGAGATTAGCTATTATGATCTTATAACAAGATGTGAGAGAAGTACGCAAGGGTGTAAGAATAGCTACTGTCCAAAGGCGTTAGCCAACTTATTTACACAGTTTTATTAACTCATGCCAGTTAAAAGGAGAGTTACAGAAGGTCACAGAGTCGGTGTCAGTACAACAGGAGGAGAATCCTTCTCCTTCGAGTGCAGATCTCTTAACTTAGATTTAGTCCAACCATGGCCTGCAACAACCCAAGTCTGAGCGCCTCTCCCTCTACATTTTGCGATGTTAGAGGCTCAAGATCATGATACAAATTAACCTAGGGTGTTATTGACCAAGGTCAGACCAATCTCTAGATTTCAAGGGCGGTAACGTCCTCAGCTTAGCGGATGGATGACATGCTCATCACATCATTCCACACACTCTGGTCACTCTGATCATAGAACGGGGAGCTATCCTCTGGCAGCTCAATGCTTGGCCCGTCATGGCCATCCCCGGGAGAAACAAATGCCGCGTCGGCGACTCCACCACAGAACATACTGTCAAACTCTTCCCCACCGATCATCTCCTCCCTCCGGCCCTTCACGTCCTCACCATCCTCTTCTCCGTAGCCGGTGGTGGAGGTTTTCTCCACAAGTTCTCTGAACATGGAGGATCTCAGGAGGAGGCTGAGAGCCGTAGGGGATGTCCTGCCACACGAGCTCCCGGGCATAATCTGATGGGGGAGGAGCTCCTGCTTGCGAGGCAAACCCGTGCCCCCGTCGACGATGAAGGGGTTGAGACGGCTAGTCTCGATGTAGGTTCCTGCTTCGACATTCTGAAAGAGACCGGCCGCTGTGGAGGATGGCACCATGAGAGGCTCCAAGTTGTTTGCCCTGAGTTCTTGGGAGGCCTGCGGGATGTTGCTGGCGCCTGCAGGTCTCAGCCATCTTATGTATGTGCTCAAGTCGAAGTTGGTAACTGCGTTGATCCCACGGTATTCTATAGCCGCTATGTCGTAAGCACGGGCTGCCTCTTCTTGTGTACCTGTAGCAACATGTAACATCGGTTTTGGAGTCAACTACTTGATGCAGATTTGACAGGTTTCTTATTACAGTGGTGCTGTAGAGAGACTTACTGTAGGTGCCAAGATAGAGGTATTTGTTCCCGAAAACCCTTCCTATCCTGGCTTCCCATCTTCCATTGTGATGGTGCCTGCAGCATGTTTTCCACCACTGTTTAGGAATTGACATTTGCGTACGAGTTATGAACTCATGTGGTAATGCCAAGGAGACTCACCTGGCGACACCTCGGTACTTTGAGACACCTCTTGAGAAGCCACTGCTCCTCCTGTGGGCATTGAGAAGGATTGATATCTCATGCACGTCAGTTTAAACGACGTTTTGCATCATTTAATTTGCAGGAAGGAAGAGTTTTTGTCTAGTCAGGGGCGCTGGAGAAGATTACCGTCTTAACGAGGCTAGATATTCCTCTTTGGTTACGTTCTGCATTATTTGCATTTCCTTCTCATAATCCGGCACCTGAAACAAAAGGGTTCTAATCCATTTGATCAACCGCTGTCAACTGATCCATCTTATGCTCGTATGACCCTAATTAAAAGACTCAAAATATGATCTGCTTTCGTCCTAATATTGTATGGCTATATATAGCATGCTTTGATTTCAATGTACAGCTGGTGATCATCTAGTCATTGTTGATTAGATCTTTGGCATGCATGAAGACTAGCATAGGATATATGTACTAGATGTTGCTTGTAGTAACCTCATTCTATAAATAATCGTAGGATAGGATCGATATGAAACAACAGTAGGCGTTACTTGAAGTATGCTCAATCGTATTGGATGATTGTAATATTATTGTGTTCTTCACGGCAAGGATGTAATTTGCGTTAAATCAGGCGCCAGAGCAACATCACTGTACGTCTTCTCAAACATTAACACATACCGGGAAGTTCGTGAAGGTGGTAGGCCCCCAGTACTTGAGCGCAGCCAAATCGTAAGCCCTCGCTGCTGATTCCTCCTCATCATAGGCTCCCAGATACACTAGAAGTCATCAAGAAGAGGTTAATTTTAAGGACGTCGTTCGGGAGTTAGCCACATAGAAGAAGGTGAGGGGTACGAAGACCAGAAATAGAGAGTGACACACACACATATGGAGGGTAGTAGGAGACGGTTCTTGAGTTCTGACCTTGTTTCCCCTTCTTCCTCTGTGTGGCGTTCCAGGATCCTTTGTCCCACAGGTGTGCTTCGAAACGACCAGTCCATCTGTGCCTGCATACATGCAGTATCAGATAACAGTACTCTCAATATCTATATCTATATCTATATCTATATATATATAATTAGCTACCACAAGCCATGAGAGATGGATGGATTCAGATGATAGCTAGTATTGACTGGTGACTGTTGTGAGCTCTGCAGTTGCAGCTGCTAATCCTGTTAAAGAAGGCACAAGTTGTATATGATGATCATCTCTAAGTTGTTGTTGTTGTCTCTACCTGCTAACTCCTCGAAACCGCGAACTCCTTTTAATGGCGCCGCTGGTGGGCTGCGACGCCTCCCCCTCGCCGCTTCCCGCCGCCTGTGGGGGCGGAGGTTGTCTCCGCCTCCTCTTCACACACCTGATCCTCTCGCCGGGCTCCACCGGGGCGCACGGCGGGGGCCGCCGGTCGGCGCCGCCGCCGTCCTCGTTCTTCACCGCCGTGGTGGTGTCCATCTCTCCCTCCCTGTCGGCCGGGCCTGTATATCTCGCCGCCTCTCTCGTGGGTTCCAAACCTAATGCGGAAGCTCTCCGCGGTTGCAGTTTATATGTGATCCCTTCGGCTTGTCGGGCGACGAACAAGACGGACGGAGGCGATGTTCTCGGGGACAGCTCCCGACAGAAGCCACTTTTGTCTTCTCTCCTTAGATCACCTCGGTGAGCTTCCAAAACCTCCCTGAAGGCAAATTAAAAGAGAACAGAAGACACGGCATGTAGAGGGTGCAGGTCCTTGTCTCATCGGTGAGGACGAGCTGTGCACGGGTCCAAGATCGATCATCTTGGCTTGTTATGCCGTTCGAAGAGGAGAGTAGAGGCCTGGCGTCAGAAAACCCAGAGTCCTGGTCACGCATGGATCATATTATATGTTTCCTTCCATCAGAAAGGGAGCACATTAATTTGTTTGCATGCAATGGGGTAGGATAAGGAGAGGATAAGTATATGGCATGCAGGGGAAGCTTGCGTACGTAGGGACAAGGAGGGTCCGTCTGGATCTGTTCTTTGGTTCCATCGACAACAACTGGGCGTTCCTTCCCAAGCGTTAATTAGTTTCATCTCCGTAATATGTTTTTCATTCCCCGTGGCATTCACTGTTTAATATTATGCGTACAATGGGAGACTACTGGAATGGGATATGGTGGGCAAGTGCATGCTGGAACTGGAAGGAAGCCCTGTGTGTGTGTGTGTGTGTGTGTGCCAAGGAGATTGTCCTCCAGGTTTAGACATATCGTGCTCTTTCTTCAAGAACTTTCATGTCAGGAGAACGACAGCTGTGTAGAATTGAAGGAGAGTGGCATCTAACAGAAATATATATATGTGGGGGCAACTCCATATATAAGATATTGGAGACACAAGATATATAGAGTGGTTTTTTTTCTGAAGAAAGAGAATTAACAATTGATATAGGCAGAGAGGGGGAGTGCAGATAATTATAGACAGAGAGATACCTACACTACACGGGTTTTGTTGAGATTACGTACTGATTTGGAGAAAAAGAGCCATGTGCCCCTCTTCGACTGGTCTACGGCCGGGATAGAAACAACTGATCTGGCACTGCACAGGATCTGCTCCCTAAAGTTAATTTGAGATGGTAATTGAGGAGAGTAAAATCGGCGTGGCCCGTGCACGGCCCATCAACAACAGGTCTGCGTCGGCCCAAGGTCCATAACACGCATGACGGACCCTCGACTACCACGGCCTGCGCCCGGCGACTCAATAGGGCTGTCCATCGGATTCTCCAGTCCATGACGGGCATCAACTCAGGCATATCGGACGTCGGACGATTCTCCGGCGACCGAACATTATTCCCGCCATCATCGGCCTCAACTCCACTCAAGACGAGCACACCCTACGGGTGCCGTGAGACTCATCTAAAGGTCGCCCGACTCCGAAGGAACAGACGCTCAACGAGAAACTCCCCACGATCGCGAGGAGATGTTATCCTACGACTCACGTCTTTCCCTGCTAAGGGTAAGTCTCCACCGCCAGGACAACCCCTATAAATGGACCTTCGTCCATGAACAAAGGGAGGTAGACAGACGGACGCATCGAGACAGACGGACGCATCGAGACAGACCCCGACATGCGCGACGCTAGTCCGTCAAGTCCAGAGAGCAGGTTCTGTAGAGTATAGCTCCGGTCCGCTTCCGAGCACTTACTGGACATGGCGAGCACTCCTTCGGAAGCCCGACCACCACTCCAGGATATTAATCCGTCGCCTCTCGGCTCTCTCTCTCTCCTCCGTCTCTTCTTAATCCCCGTTCTCCAAGGTTCTAACTTAAGCATCGGAGGATAATCCCCTAGGGTAACGTCAGAGGCTCCTTCTGACACTGTTTCTCTGGTGTTTTTAGGCTTCCACGGGTGACCGGACGATCACCCCCCAACAAATAAATATTAAAAATATAGTATGGAGTTCGAGAGACTATTTTCTCGCCTCCGCAGTCATTATTTAAATATATATGTATCCAGCCTAAAAATTAAGTTACCCGAAAGGTCGAATAGTTTAACTAGTAACTGCATCTTGTGTTCGGCTCCATGGAATGTGACAGAAGTTATTAGGGAAACTAGCAAGTATAAAATCATTTTGTCTAAGATGACTTCTATGATGTGTGTAGAAAATAAATCTACATGTTGTAAAATTACTTCGGTTACAAATTACATGTCATCGAATTACTTTTTTTTTTTTTACAAATGCTATGTATCCCCAAGAGCATGTCTAAAAAGTAAATAAATTATCCGAAATGCCATGACCCATGATGACATGCCGCATGACTAATACGAAGAATAGTTAAGAAACGTGCCCATTATTATGACAGTCTAAACAAATTATGCATAGGAAAATAGAGCCTCATGTCCGAATGATGGACGATATACCTGCGGTAGGACAACATTATTCACCTTGGACGCGTGTTCTCACCCAGGCCGGTCTTAGACCTATTAGGCCCGGCCCATTATGAAACAGATCACAATTTCAAAAAACTTGACCCATATTACATATTTACTCGGTCCGGCCCGGCACTTAAAAGGTCCGACGCGGGCTTTCAGGGCCCGGCCCAGAGCCCCGGGTACAAAATACGGCATCCTCGTAAAAACGTTGCCGGCTCTGCTCCTCCCAACTCCCCACCCCGTGGCTCCTCCTCCGGCTCCGCGTTCCTCTGAGGCTCCGCCGTCCTCCGCCCTTCGGCCACCGCTCTGCATCAGCTGGTAAAAATCCCCCCTCCCGGCTTCTGGCCGGCGCCCGCTCTCTCCTTCTATCTTTCGCCGCTTACGAACTTTGCTTCGTCTCCTTGTCGATCTCCATCTCCATGTCTGTATTCTTTCTCCGTCTTGTTGTCTCCGAACATCGGCTAAGCCATCTATTCCTTTTCCCCTCTTTGTTTTGTTCGGATGCCTGCTAATGATTTGTGGATTTTCTCGCATGTTCTGACCGGCGGCAACTTTTGTTCAGGGAGGCAGCTCGAACCAAAGAAGAAGGCCATGGCTTTCCAGGTTCATATTGCTTTGCGGTTGTTTAGTGCTCTATTTTTTTCTCTTCCCTGCACTTGGCTTGTCTTTCTTTTCTTCCCTCAGCTTTCTGCTCGGCAGTTCTAGGTTGCTAAGTGTGGTTGTTTATTTTGTGTTCTCTTTCATTAAATGGTCATTGTGCCAGTCTTAGAAGATGCGTCGAGTGAGAGTATTCATGAAATTGTAGCTAGCTACTAAAGCTTTGGATTATCATGTGGAACCTCTCCTAGCCTATACAAAACTTAAGGAACGAATGTGAGCTTATCAAACGCTATTTTCCTGTGGACTTTCATTTGCTTCCTAAAGCAATGAAGGAAAATCATTCATGCATGTCTTGACTCTAGTGACTTCTGTTAAATAAGACGCCTTTAATGTTCCTTCCAAAAACGAGGTGCTTTTAACATAACACTACCTGCAAATGTGACCCGTAAGTTAGAAGTTTAGTGAAAAGAAGTTGGCAACCCATTGATGTCTGGATATTGGCTCAACTTTGCACCTTATGCTTGTTATAGGACTAGAACGCATGGCTAATAGTCAAACCAGGTTATGCGACAACTTATTAGATCAGCCTAATGAACATAACTAACTCTGAAATCTCTCGACTTGTTTAGAAATTTAAATGCTATGATTTCTGATAGATATTGGTGAGATTGTTCTTTCTTCTCCTTTTCCTCCTCTTCCTGCTCTAGCGATCAGCTATGGTGGGATTACTTGCTGGCGGCGAGGAGGTGGAACTTTTGCATCTTATTGTAATGAGTGTCTAATATACAATTTGCTACCAAGTGTGTAATCCAAGGATGGCAAACTCGGTTTCGGTCTCGGTTTCGCCCGGGTCCGAAACCGAGTCGACTCGGTTTCGGTTTCGGTTTCGGCCGAAACCGGCCGAAACCCATATAAAAGGTTAAAAAAATTAAAATTAATTCTAAAAAACTTGAAAAAAAATCATAAAAAATATAAATATTCACTTAAAATCACAAAAATCATAAAAATCATTACACATGCATTTGACTGTATAAGTTAGTGCAATAACCTTGAAGTAGACAACTACAAAAATTCAACTTCAAACATTGAACATGTGAAAGTTAAAGTCATATTCCATTGTACATTAATAGAAGCAGTACAATAAACCAATTTAGACAAAATAAATGTTACAAAAATTCATTGATTCTTACCTAATATGGATAATAATTACTAGAAGAACCTTCTCCCTCATCGTCTGGCCCTTGATGTCGATACCCATAACCAGGTTGCATGTATGGTCTATATTCACTATAACCAAACAATGAGGTAGCCAAGTCCTGCATCCCTCTTTGGATCCCTCTTGGAGTGTTTGGTTGGCTTGATTCGAATCCAGTATCAACATAGGAATCTTGAGGAAGAGAAGAGTCACTGGTCGGATATGGATGGAACTGAAATGATGGTTCATAATTCTGGGCCCCATAAATAGCTGCTTCCTGTTGGCCACCTTCGTAACCTGGTATACCATATCCTTGCTGACCTTGACTGTATCCACCTGCACCACCTGACCACCTGCACACTAGTACCACCTGCAGCACCTCCGGGATGATCATCATCATCATCAGAATCATAAGAAACCAGTCGCCTTTTAACCTTTGAGGATGCTTTTTTCTCTTTTGGAGTGCTTTTTTCAATCAACTTTGACACGAGTCCTTTTCCCCTTGGCGTGTGCCTCACATAAATCTGCTTCAACTCCTCAATTGCCGGGTCCTCTCGAGCAGCAGCATTTGCCCTCTCAGTTTGCCCATGCACTGATGTACTTCTTCTTAAGGAGGACATTCTAGGAGTGACTGGCCTGCTATCTGTATCTGAGTGTCTAGCTGGCTCAAACTCGAACTGCTCCTCAGTGTCATCAACCACCCTAGACTGGTGCGCATGAGTATCTCTGGCCCTCTTTGATTTGCTTCTTAATTCGGGATCTCTTGCCTCATCTTCATCAAGTATGCCCTCTGCCCATCTTCTATCATCAACATCAAAAACGGGCTCATCAACCTGCTCTCGTGTCTCCACCCAAGACTGCAAGGGATTATCATCATCAAATAAGGCATCCACATCAATCTCTGCGGCGGCATCCTCGGCGACGCGTTTGTCTCGCAGCTGTTGTCTCAACCTCATATTCTTTATTCTCAACCTCATATTGTAATGGCAGTACACTAATTTCTCTAACCGATCAGCCTTTAGCCGATTGCGAACCTTTGAGTGTATAAGGCTGAACGTGCTCCAATTCCTTTCACATTGGCTTGCTGATGTGGTTTGACTCAACACCCTGATTGCAATGAAAGCCAATGCAGAACTGCCCAATTGTCTATTGTTCACCATGATCCACCAGTCAGCTGTTACACCAACCAACCATAAACAAATAAATATAAGATGTAAATAAAAATTAATTAAGGAAGATGTAATTGCAAAGAAAGCACAAAGATGAAGTATACCTGGGCTCACTCTTCCCACTGCGTATTGCAATTGGAAGTCAGAATACGTCCCACTTCTCATTCTATAGTTGTTCATCTACAAAAATTACATAATAGATTAGCATAACTACTTAAGTAAATTCTATACCTCTTATTCATGAAATCAAACAGGCCAACCTCTACTTCCGCCTGAAGCCTCTTATCTTGTGTCCTCGATAAACGACCAATGACTTTTAAAGTGCCTTGAAGCACCTCGGCATCAACATGTGCATTGGCATTGTACATTAATCGAGGGTTCAGAAAATAACCTGCATTTGTATATAGTTAATGTATGGTCAATAATATATGAATACAAATAATCACTCACCAGCTGCATGCAAGTCGTGGTGTAATGTGGTGTCCCATCTATGGTCAATAATCTTCCACCACTTTGCATGTTCTTTGGGAAGGGACTCCTGCAACTCCAATTTCGCACGGTCCATGGCCTCATACAGATATCCCATATCATTCTTGTCATCGCCATCCACCAATCTTAGGACCTTCACGAGGGGGGTGACTACTTTCATGTATCGTGTTACTCTGCCCCAGAATTTGTTGTCGTCCACGATTTGACAGACATCCAAATAGTCCATCTGAGCATCAACATTGCCCTTGTCGATGTATTCCCGCAGGGCATTGTGGTACATGAAAGCTTTCAACTCATTCTTATACCTGTGCAAAGAAATAAAATTTGAATCAAATACGGATCATAACTATAAGGATAAAGAAGTAATAATTGAGTTCAACAGTATACCCATGTAGAGACTCCAAAGAAATGAAATTTGAAGCAAATCTGGTTGGCCCTGCACGGATAATATCTCGCCCCCCACTTGCATGCTCCCTGAACATGTTCAATATCCTAGGATGGCCATAAATATACTGGGTAATCTTTTGTCCCCTTTCAACCGTCTTCTTCACATGTTTGTCCTTCCCTATGTCTTCAAGTATGAGATCAAGACAATGTGCTGCGCATGGGAGCCAATATAAATGCCTGCGCTTATGCATCAATTTCCTCCCTGCAGCCTTATAACTGGCTTCATTATCAGTCACAACTTGTACAACATTTTCTTCACCAATTTCGTCTACCATGTTGTCCATCAAATGAAACAAATAATTGGCATTTTTTTCAAAATTTGATGCATCTACAGATTTTACAAATACTGTACCTTCGATGCAATACACCAAAAAGTTAATCATGGACTTTTTCGTGGTACCAGTCCAACCATCACACATAATAGTGCATCCTCTCTCCATCCATATATGCTTGAAGCTTTCAACCCACTGATGGAGCTCCTCAACCTCTCCCTCAAGGCCACGCCCGTATATGTCCCGACGTGACGGCGCCTTCAAGCCAGGGCCAGCATCTGCTATGGCATCCAACATAGGTTGAAAATATTCACTTTCAGCAGCATGTGCAGGGACACCTGCATGAAAAAATCATTTACAGATACTTTTAAATGCATGCCCTGCAACTTCTGCAGATTTTTTGACCCCTCTTAATGCACTTTTGATCTTAGGTTGTGTAGCCTGGGGCCTTCTGTGGAGATAACTGTCCATGGGACCTGCTCTCTGAGTCTGCGGGGGCGGGGCAGCAACATCAGGACGTCGTGTAGCTGTACTGGAGTAGGTCCCTCCTGAACCCATGGGTGCCTTTCCTTTCCTTCGAGCGGCTTCTTCACGCTCCCTTGCTTCAGTCAGCTCCGGATCAGAATCTTCAGTGCCTTCCTCATCATCATCCCTCCTAACCCTTCTGCCAGAAATCTCCTCAGCAATTTCCTCCTCATCCTCAGCCCTTTGTTGCACCCTCTCCTTTTTCCCCACAAGGCACTGGCGCATCTCCTCTCGCACCTCTCGTGGACAGTGGTCGCATTGTCTCACCTCTCCTCGTACCCCTGCCAAATGTTGCTTGCCTCTGGTAATTCCGCCATACATCTCCTTACCACAGTAATTACATTTAACCTTCCTTCTCTTAGCATCAACTAAGGACATGTGGGCCCACCCCGGATCCTCCTGCCCTTGCTGCTCCTGTGTTTGCTGACGTCTAGGCATGATGCTACATTAAGACAATCAAGGACAATCTCTTGTAAGTACAATGAAAAAAATACAATTCAACATGAAAGAGCTCCAAATTAGTCAATGAAGCTTAATTGAGCTTCAATTGAACTTTACTAAACCTAATTAGAGGAAAGCCCAAAATTAATAATGTAATTAGGGCTTAATTAACACATATAGCCTAATCACCTTTCATAAAAATTAATCCCGAGCATGAAAGAGCTCCAAATTAGTCAGTGAAGCTTAATTGAGCTTCAATTGAACTTTACTAAACCTAATTAGAGGAAAGCCCCAAAATTAATAATGTAATTAGGGCTTAATTAACACATATAGCCTAATCACCTTTCATAAAAATTAATCCCGAGCATGATAGAGGTCCAAATTAATTAATGAAGCTTAATTGAGCTTCAATTGAACCTTACTAAACCTAATTAGACGAAAGCCCCAAATTTAATAGTCTAATTAAGATTTAATTTATAATTTTAGCCTAATCACTCTTGACAAAAATTAATTACCAACATGATAGAGGTTAAAATTAGTCAATGGAACTTAATTGAACTTGAATTGACCCTTACAAAACCTAATTACATGAAAGCCCTAAATTTAATAGTCTAATAGGAGCTAAACTAACATTTTTAGTCTAATCACTAAATTAACAGAATTATTTAACAAAATAATCATGTAAGAAATCTTACCTAGCCCTAACCAGAGCTAATTAGGGCAAGGTGGTGGGCGCCGGGCGGGAGGGGATCGCGGGCTAGGGCTGGCCGGCTGGCAGGTCACGCACGCACGCACGTGCAGGCCAGGCCGCGGGCGGAGCGCGCAGGGGGGGCCGCGGGGCTGGCGGGGCTGCTGGCCGGCCTGCTGCTGCTCCGCGGCTGCTGCTGTTGCTGCTCCGCGGCTGCTGCTGCAGTGCTGCTGCTGCTCCTGGCTGCTGCTGCTGCAGGGCGGGAGGGGATCCGCGGCTGCTGCTGTTGCTGCTCCGCCGGCCTGCTGCTGCTGCTCCAGTTGTTTCCGCCGCGGCTGCTGCTAGGGCAGGGGGGTTTCGGGGGCGGGAGGAGGGGACAGGAGCAGGAGGGGACAGGGGCAGGGGGTTTCGGGGTCGGGGGAGGCTCACGTGAACTCCTAAGTTTGGAGTTCACGTGAATCGCCCGAAACCGAATGGTTTCGGGACGAAACCATTCGGTTTCGGCCGAAACGGGTATCGGTTTCACCCGAAACCGATACCGTAACCCGAAACCGTTTAAGCTACAGTGAAATGGGCTTAAACGGTTTCGGGTACGGCCGAAACCGATACGTTTCGGCCGAAACGTATCGGTTTCGGCCGAAACGGACAACCATGGTGTAATCTGCAATGAGCTATCATAGAACATCTTATTATTCAGCTTAGGTCAGAGGAATAAGAGTATCCTAATAGTATAAGTTGGAGGAGGGGTTTGGATGTGATTGACTGATTTCAAACATTGGTTTGTAAAAGTAATCTTGAGGCCTGGCGCTCTATTTTCTGTTTGTCTGAGTAAAAACGTTAAATCCAATCTTTTATCTATTTTTAATCTTTCCAAACTCATTTTGGCGTTCACTTATATTAACATTTATTTTTCCATTTCCTTGACTCAATTTTAAAAAAATGTTACAAGTTCGTACATTCTTTCTCTTTATGTTGACATAACTAGGGTGCTGTGGAATTTCATCATTCAATGGCAAAACAAATTAGTCTTCCTTGGGAACTGGTATATAGAATCGATGTCATAATTTCTGTTTTGAGAAATATCACTCTATTTGGTCTGGAATATCATATCTTTTACTGTGGTCTTTTGTTCAGAAACAGCTATGAAGAGATCTTTGATATTCTTGTGCAATGCTTCCAGTGTTACCTATGTTTGTTTGTATGCACATACATTCATGTACTCTTTCAGGGAAACTAGTTGTTTCACGTGCACAGAACTTTCAGTTCAATATTTCTTTTTCAGTTTTCTTCATTGTCTAACCTTTTTTTCTCTGTTCCAGATCTCTCACCGACTCTGCAGATCAAATATTACAATATCACAGAGAAAACTAAACTATGGCAAGTGCATCTTCACTGTTTCAACATTTTTAGGGATTCTTGCACCTAAGAGTTTTCTTGTGGAACTTATGGAAATAGGCGCCTGTTTATGATCACTTGCTTTTTTAGAACTCTTTTATGTTAACTTTGATGATACCTTCGTTTGGGGATGTAGTGTGCCAGTATAGTTTTTTTTTTGGAAACTCGGTGGTACCACTATTGTATTATAGGTAAAAAGGGTTATACAAGTAATTGTCAATGTGGCCACAAAAATCCCTGTACGAAAGGTGTCTTCCACTCCAAGATGGAGTGGTCGGCACTAACCCCCCAAAAAGTAAAAAAAAGGAAGAGTTGTGAGAGCTCACATTACAAAGGAGTTCCGCCCATTCTCTCACTCTCACAAATAAATAAGACCACTCTATCCACAGCTTTAGCTTCTTCTCTAAAGGATCTATTGTTCCTTTCTTCCCATAATGCCCACATAGCATGAAGGGTCAACCACCAAGTAACTCTATCCCCTTTTAGATTCCACCTCCTGTGCCAGTGGCCAATCAAGTGTTGCACACTCCCTTGCAAGTCAGTACTGCAATGAATTCTCCTTGTGAGCTACGCCCACACATCCTGTGATTAGGAACCTTCTGCGAAAAGGTGATCCAGCATCTCATCATCCTCTCCTCACAAGCGGCACACTGTGGGTATATCCTGTAGAAAAGGAGCAAGCCTATCATAGGTAGGCAGCCTCCCGTGTGAGGTTCTCCAAATGAGGAGCTTCACTTTCAAAGGACCTATAGGAGCCCAGATCTGTGAAGCAACTCTATGGCATAACCTTCCATCGGATATGAAGGCGTATGCTGGCCTAACTGTGTGCCACTCTAGATATTCCTTGGTGATAACCAAACGAATATTTAGTCCATGTCTTGGTTGTATAATCATTGAGTTAGAAATAAATTTGAGTGAAAGCATTTATATTTTTTATGTGCATTTCCTTACCCTATATATCATGTTCTTTGCATGAAAAGCGCATGTTTAACTAAGGTAGTAAAGGTTTCACAGACGATGATTCCCCACTATCCATGGTATCACATTTTTCATGAAAGCAAAAAGAGTGTATGATAAAAACTTAAAATTTACAGCCACAAAAGGCTTTTAGGATTCAGTTGTTATATGAAAGATGTGAAATTTCTCCTTGGAAAAGATTCTTTTATGTGATTCTTTTGATCACGATAGCTTATGTCATGGTTTAGAATCTAGATTGCAAGTACAGACTTCTGAATTCTTTGATTTATATCTGCATTATTCTTTTTTACAGTCACATAAGATCATTCCATTTTCGTAATTTCAATTTTGTAGCCGTTGCTGATGTAGTTTAACTGTTGCAGGAAGAGATTTATTAACTTGTTTGATGTGCCAAAGCTTCCCTGTCGGATGTCAGATGTCATCAACAAATGGAACTGCTGAGTCAACTGGTGGCCACACAGTTGGAAGGAATAAAGATTTGTCTTTAAGTACTGAGGTTGATGATGTTTGCCATATTCTGTCTCATGGGACATGGGGATGTGATTTAGAGAACATTATCTCTACGAGGATCCATAATTTTCGACCAGAATTTGTTGCTGATATCTTGAGGAAGATGAAGAATTTGGATTCAGCAATGAATTTTTTTCGGTGGGTTGAGAGAAAAACAGGTCAAATGCACACTCCAGAAGCATATAATCTGCTTCTGAGGATAATGGCTAATAGTAAAAGGCTTAATAATCTAGAAAAGGTTTTCGAGGAAATGAGCATTGCTGGTTTTGGACCATTAAATGACACCTGCATAGAGTTGGTTACCACATTCACTAAGTCCGGGATGATCAAAGAAGCAGTCGATGTGATACAGTCTATGCGAAAGTTCAAATTTCGCCCTGCATTTTCAGCATATACAACATTGATCGGTGCCCTTGCTGAAGCTCATGAAGCTGATCTTGCTCTTACCATGTTTCATCAGATGCAAGAAATTGGATATGAAGTAAATGTACAGTTATTTACTACTCTTATCCGAGTGTTTGCTAGGAAAGGTCAACTGGATGCAGCTCTCTCCTTGTTGGATGAGGTGAAGAGAAATGCATTTGACGCAGATATTGTTCTTTACAATGTATGCATTGACTGTTTTGGCAAAGTGGGTAAGGTGGATATGGCTTGGAAGTTCTTTCATGAGATGAAAGCACAAGGTCTTGTGCCTGATGATGTCTCATACACTAGCATGATTGGTGTCCTTTGTAAAGCAAATAGGCTGAATGAGGCTGTTGATCTGTTTGAGCAGATGGAGAGTAACAGGAAAGTTCCATGTGCTTATGCCTATAACACAATGATAATGGGCTATGGCTCTGCTGGGAGGTTTAATGATGCTTACAATTTACTGGAGAGGCTGAAGGAAAAGGGATGCATACCTAGTGTTGTCTCATACAATTCTATCCTCACTTGCCTTGGAAAGAAGGGCAGAGTGGATGAAGCAATGGGTATCTTTGATGATATGAAAAAGGATGCAGAACCTAACCTTTCAACTTACAATATTCTTATGGACGTGCTTTGCAAGGCAGGGAAAGTGGAGGATGCCTATAAAGTCCAGGGTATGATGGAAGATGCTGGCCTGTTTCCCAATGTGTTGACTGTAAACATAATGGTTGACCGGTTATCCAAGGCTCGGAAACTTGATGAAGCTTGTCAAATCTTTGAAAGCATGAAGCAGAAAGGATGCAATCCTGATGCTGTTACATTTTGTTCTCTGATAGATGGCCTAGGGAGGAATAACCGGGTTGATGAAGCATATAGGGTGTTTGAGAGGATGTTGGATGCAGGGCATGTCCCAAATGCAGTTGTTTATACATCCCTTATTAGAAACTTTTTTAGGTGTGGCAGAAAGGAAGATGGTCATAAGATCTTCAAAGAAATGGGCCGTAGGGGCTGTCATCCTGACCTAACTCTTCTCAATATTTATATGGATTGTGTTTTTAAGGCAGGTGAAACTGAGAAGGGTCGCCAACTATTTGAGGATATCAAGGTTCGTGGGTTCATGCCAGATGTACGAAGCTATTCTATTTTGCTTCATGGTCTTATAAAAGCTGGTCTTGCAAGAGAAACATATGAATTGTTTTACACCATGAAGAAACAAGGATGTGTGCTTGACACCCTTGCTTATAATACGGTAATTGATGGCTTCTGCAAGTCAGGCAAAGTGAACAAGGCATATCAGCTTCTAGACGAAATGAAAGTGCAAGGACACCATCCAACAGTGGTTACCTATGGATCTGTGATTGATGGGCTTGCTAAAATTGACCGGCTTGATGAGGCATACATGTTGTTTGAGGAAGCAAAATCAAAGAATATAGAATTGAATGTTGTTGTATATAGCAGTCTTATTGATGGGTTTGGGAAGGTAGGTAGGATAGATGAAGCTTACCTTATTATGGAAGAGATGATGCAGAAGGGTTTAACGGCTAATATATATACATGGAACTGCTTGATTGATGCTTTAGTAAAAGCAAAAGAGATCAGTGAAGCTCTCGTCTGTTTTCAGTCAATGAAAGATTTGAAATGTCCTCCCAACACTTACACATACAGCATTTTGATTAATGGTCTCTGTCAAGTGCAGAAGTATAACAAGGCTTTTGTACTTTGGCAAGAAATGCAGAAGCAGGGTTTGGCCCCCAGTGTGGTCACATACACTACCATGATAGCAGGGCTTGCAAAGGTTGGGAACATAACAGAGGCTAATGGACTATTTGAGAAGTTCAAAGCAAATGGTGGTATCCCAGACTCTGTATGCTATAATACACTTATAGAGGGCCTAAGCAATGCAAATAGAGCAATTGATGGATATAGGGTTTTTGAGGAAGCTCGTTTAAGAGGATGCCAGATCTTTGCTAAAGCATGTGTTGTTCTTCTTGACAGCTTGCATAAAGCTGAATGTCTTGAGCAGGCTGGGATAGTTGGTGCTGTCTTGAGGGAAATGGCAAAGTCCCAGCATGCTGCTAGGTCCTTGTAATTTGTTTATAAGGCTGTAGCCAGGTATTTTCTAATTCACACTAATCATTGTTGCTTCACTATTTGTTGTGATGTGGCTATAACATAACAATAAAGTTCCTTATTTCCACTGTTGCTTTGCTTGTGCAGACGTATTCCCTAGCTGTCTTGTTGCTTGTGGGCTTTGCGGTGCCCTGTTGCAGACTGGTATATTATTCATATACTTGAATTTCTTATTTTTTTTCTACTAGCTGCTGCTAGTTCACTTGATAAGCTTTTCCTATGATTAATTATTATTTATTCTTCTTCATAGCTGCAGTGGTTCTGCATTGCCTCTGTAGCAAGATTAGTTTTAGGGAAAATTATCTGTATACCCCTAAAATCTTAACGAATTATCCCTATACCCTTACCTTTATGGTATTTACCTGAATACCCTTCAAATCTCGTAATCTGAGCTACTGTACCCCTGCCGTCGACGATTTCTCACAATTTTAACCCCAAGTGGGTTAAGAGGGTCAAATGACTAACCTATCCTTGGTCAACACACTCTCTCCCCCTCTCAACCCCCCTTCACCTCTGTTCTGAATTGCTTCTCTCCCTAGTTGACAACGACTTGGGCAGAGTCCGGTGGGGGAGGAATTCAGCGACCTGGGTGGAGTCTGGCGAGGGGGTTGTGATGGAGGAGGAGGTGCCGGGTCGCGGGATGCCGGCGGGGGAGGAGTCGCGGGGTGTGAGTGGAAATGATTGTAGGGTGCCTGCGGGGGAGAGGGGTCACGGGGTGCCAGGGGAAGGGGTCGCACAATGCTGCTGAGCACAAGGTGTGCCAGGTGAGAGAAGAGGCCGCAGGGCTTTTCGGCGGACTAGGTGGAGTAGGAGGAGGCATCGTCGGATGAGGAGCTGTCTTTCCGGCCATCGTCGTCAGGGATGACGCAGTTGACGCTGATGAGATTGTCATCGACGAGTGGGACAAGGGCGTGGAAGCGGTGGGAAATGGCAGAACTGTGACCGAGGGCCTTGACGTTGTCGATCCTATTGAAGACGAGAAGCAGCACTGAGTCAGGCAGCCAATTGAAGTGGTCCACTGCACCTTCTTCATCCTCCTGCTCTGCTCCACCATCGCCCTACCTTGGGAGTAGGGACTCCACCATCGCCGCCGCCGCCTCCGATGCCGGTGCCAAGAGCGGCGAACATCCTGCCAGACCCGACAGTGGGGGCGACATGGAAGAAGCAGATGCACGGGATCTTATTGTAGTGGCAGCTCCTCCCAACGATGTGTAGATGGGAAGATCCAGACTGCGAAGGCCCAACCAAGCTTGTGGAGGAAGGAGAGTACAGAGGGAATGGGGAAGATAGAGGACAGGAGGAGAAGCTCTGCATGATCTCCGAGAGCCTGTCAGAGGAGAAAGGGATGGCCTCCGCCTCCTGGCGAGGGAGGAACTGGTCGCTGGAGAAGGCCCTGCCCACTGGTGGGAACCCCCCAGAGAGAGACATTTTACATGGTGGAGTTGCCACCGTCAAGTAGAAAACTGACAGAATGTAACTTCAGGGGCATGGGAACTCGGGTTAGAAGATTTGAGGGGTATAGAGATAAATACCATGAAGGTAAGGGTATAGGTGTAATTCGTAAGGTTTTAAGGGTATACAAGTAATTTTCCCATAGTTTTAAATGCATATTATTTTCTTTTACACAATGCAGCGATAATTCTGAACTGTTGCATCTATAAGTTCGTGAAAGTTGAAATTTAAAATTTGTAAATTTGGTGGCCTGGTTCTGATATCTGCGTTCATGTACTGTCAAGCTTGGAACCACGAAAAGGATTTTCTCCATGCAGACATTAACCTGCAAGTGTGAAGCCTTTCCCACCTGTGGCCATGACGTATGCAACTATGGATGATCTCCAGATAGATTGTCACACTGGGATAAGTCAGAATTTTTTATGCATATTGCAAGGGTGCACTCAGCAGGAGAAATTTGGCTACTTGTCCTGGAGCTGGTTCAAGGATATGCCTTTGAAGGTCAAGACATTGATCAACCTTCTCAAGGAAAATATCCAACTCCTATCTAGAAGATTATATGTTGTGCCGTGGAGAAAATTGACCGTAGGACCACCGGTGGCACATGAGCTTTTATGGCAGGGGCAAATTTGTAGAATGAAAGTCTTTCACAAGGAGTTGCTTCAACGAACTTTTCTGTATGAGTATCCTGCAGAAAGAAAGAAACGGTATTGCACAAGTAGATTCAAGCAGTTAAATGAATAATACTGGCATGGTAAGGATCAGTGTAATATTACTGACCAAAAACGAACGAGGAAGATGTGTCCCCATCCCGGATGCAAACCCGTTGAGGCTACAAAGATAGGATAAAATATTGGAATCCACAGGGATGAAATGTCTTCTGCCACAGTTTTTATTGCTCAAGGGATGGTAACCGTGGGTTCTCAGTCCTTGATCCAGTGGGTGTACAGGCAATCCTGCAGAAGAGGTAGATGAGTAGATCCAGTGGGTTCCCGTTCACCGCTGCCTTCTTATCTGTCAGGCTCCAGTCAGTGCCTCTTCTCTTGTCCGGCCAAGGGGCCAAAAATCTTGTCTTTAGTACAAAGGGTGACTGGGAATTTTGTCTTCCTCCTCTCATCAAAGGGGGACGAACCTTCCTTACGAAGCCCTCAGCAGCTGCTCCAAGTGCGTGGTGTTGCATGGTGCTATGCCATCGTTAACCCTTTTCGAATGTCTCACTGGAGACCAAGCGGAAATGGGGACTGGAATGGTATACTAGCTGCCGTGCCTTTCTTCTCTCTCGCCCCTATATATGAAGGTTGGGTTGAGTGAAATGGGGACTCATCAACTATCACAGGCAATTAATTAAATTAAAATGGCCTCCAAGACGTTGGCCCTCCTCTCCCCTACTCATGCTCTTCAGCTTGGCGGCCATAATATCGACCGGCAGCCGCCAGGGAAGTGCTGCTGGATACCAGTGAATCTCTCTCTCTCATACACACACACACACACAACACGTACATATACGCACAAACACACAAGTTTGTGAACTGATCTGGTGGATGGTAATACTTGCAGAAGGTCAAAACCAGTGGAGAGCATGTGGACGCGAAGGCCAGTGCAGCCGGCCTCGAGCATTGCCGATGCCAATCGGTCCACCAATATGCTCGGGAAACCGTAGTACTCGTTACAGAACTCGATGCCAAGAACTCTGATCAGTGATCGCCGTCATAAAACTGTGTCATTCGACTGGGGAAACTGAGTGAGCAGAGTGTTCTACAACTATGCCCATTGCCGTCCAGGGTTCGGTGGCTTTGCGTTTCACGGCATGGAACACCTTTCCTCCACCTTTCTGTACCAGCATGTTGTAAGCTGTAAGCTCCGGCAGTTCTATGCTAGTGTCTATTTATTTTATAAAATGTTTAGGGATTTTTACCTGAAAATCATTATTAGATGTGAATTTGTAAAAAAATCATTCATAGAAATATATTAGTAGACATGTCAATGGGTTAATTCAAGTAGTGTATAAATGTCATTTAAATGTTATTTTTTTTTGTAAGTTATTGATAGAAAGGAGTGATATGTACGTAAATAAATATGATATTTTTGCACAATTCAGATTTACAAAATGATATATCTGTAAGTATATTTTTAAAAATAATTTTTTAATAAATTAATCTCTAACAATGATTTTTATGTAAAAAATTTAAATATTTATGTCCTGAATGATAACACTCAGGAGTGGTGTCGTCTATGTCCCTTCGTTTCCGAAGGAGAGTAATGTTTAAGTGTAATTACACACCTGGTATGCATCACTGAGTAAACGATTTTTTTTGAACGTGGGAAACAAGTCAACTCTAACTTGTTGTACAAGATATATCTCGATTTGTTAATTAAAAATTTTATAATAAAAAGAGTTGATTTTTGAATAATTAGGTTCAATACTATTTAATTGATATGAATTTTTTTTAAAATTTTTATTTGGACGGTCCGATGGGAGTTTGTTTTTACTACAATCAAGAATGATTTGAGACTCATGTTACATATTTTTTTAAAAAATTTACATTAATTCGGGGTGTTCACTAAGCATTACAGTAAGCATTACTCGTTCCTGAATGATTCAGAGCCACTCATTTCTGAATGATTCCGAGCCACGCAATGCCCTCTTTATCTTGTCCACTTCGGCTGATCAACCTTTCACTGGATGAAGGTGTTGCTGTCCTTCCATTTGGCAGTGCTTATTAACGATGGTCTTCCTTATCTCAAAATCACCGAATTAAAGAATATCTAATTAGTTATTTAGACAAATTATCGTTAGAAAAATAATTATGGATCATTATCTTACAGTTACATTAGTCACAAGAACCAAAAAGAATGTTGCATATAGTGTGTGTGAGGAGGCAGGGAGGGGGGGGGGGTAATTCATACAAACTGGTCGTTTTTACTCGTCTCCGTGGTCTTTCTACTCACGTACGATGGCCTTTTTGCACATATTTGATGTTAAAGTTGTTACGATGTTTTTTTAATAAAAGGATCAAAAATATATTACCATTCATTGAAAAGAGATTTGGCACACTAAAATTACTCCACAATCTCTCCGTAAAAAAAGTTGGGTAATTAGGCGTTTGGTGTAGCGGGATATTTTTATCGGTTGGTGCCCGGTTTTGTCAAGTAAAAGTTGGTAAATAAACCAGTTTCCTTTAAGAGTATCTACTTCCTTGAGTGGAGACTGTGTGAAGTGCTTCCCTTGGACCCAGATAAATAAGAAATCACCATGAAACTTGTCTAATACTTACCGTGAGTCGTCTGTAGAGTCACCGCATACCAACCGCCTCTTCTCTTGCCTAGAGGGTGTAATTGGAGATTTGATTGATCTGGACCTGTTCGCGCACTCTGGATACTTCACTCTAGATCGGATGCAAAGAGAGTACATGATTATCTATATTTATTTGATTTTAAATTTTAAATTATCTGATTTTGACCAGATATCTAACAGATTATTATATTATTATCAATGTTATCAGAACCGGATCGGTGCCTGAACCGGACAATGAGCTGGTTCGGTTCGAACCGGTTTGACCGTTGGTTCGAACCGCTTTGAACCGTAATGTCATTATAATATTGATATATGGTCCTGTTGCATCCCTATAATTTTGATGATGTCTCACACTATAAATCAATCTTCTATCTCTAGATTAATGATGTTTCATCATGTGAGTGAGTACAGTTCATTTGGTTGTCAGATAAGCATGCTATCTTGATTCTATCTACACTGTTTGGTTAATATGAACAGTAGTGGGTCGACTCATCAGTAAGGGTGGGTCGACGCATCAGAGCATTGATAGCTTGGGCACAAAGTCTATACACCAGCTTGATCCATTTAGTCTGTACATTGGCATATCCTCTTCTAGTCTGTACATCGGGCACTTTCTAACTGAAGTCCATACACTGGTCTCAATACTCAAAGTTAGTTCAGCTCAACCCTATACATCCTTCCAAGCTTCAACTCTATACATTGGAATTCCAAGCTTCACGTCTATACACTGGCTGCTTCATTCTCTTGATGTCTAAACACCCGATAGTGTAAGTCTATACATCGCCCAGTGTCATGTTTGCATAGTATGTACATCGCCTGCTTTACACAATCAAAGTCTACACATTGCTTGTCAACAGGCTCGCACACAGTAAAGTACATACATTGCACAAGTCTGAACATTGCTTCAGAGATAGCTTCAGCCAAGTCTATGCATCGTCTGGCAGTCTTCATGCTAAGTATATACACTCCTTGAGTCCAAGTCTGTACAGCGTTCATTGTCTAGAAATCTTGAAGTCTGTACATCGGACTGCTTCTTTTGAAGTCTACACATTGGCTCGTTCACTTCTGCAAAGTATGTACATTAGACTGTGGCAAAGTCTATACATCCGGTTCCTTGGGCAAAGTCTATACATTGCTTAGTCTGCACATTGCCTTCAGCCCAAGCGTTCAAAGCCAGCGTCTCATGCTGCGTCTTAGGCAAATCTGTACATCGGCCTCATTCGTTCAAGTCTATACATTGAACTGATCTTCAAAGTCTGTACAGCGTCCGTCTCAGCCAGCGTCTCATGCTGCGTCTTAGGCAAGTCTGTACATCGGCCTCATTCGTTCAAGTCTATACATTGAACTGCTCTTCAAAGTCTGTACAGCGTCCGTCTCAGCCAGCGTCTCATGCTGCGTCTTAGGCAAGTCTGTACATCGGCTTCACTCGCTCAAGTCCACACATCCACAGTAGTTCATCAAGTCTATACATTCACTTGAGCTTCACCAAGTCTGTACAACGCTGAAGTCTTCACAAGTCTGTACAGTGCTTGAGCTTCACAAAGTCTATACATCGCTTCAAGCGATTCAAGTCTATACAGACTGCCTTTACATTCAGAGTCTGTACATCGGTTCATCAGCCGATCGTCTCATTCAGAAATCTCCAAGTCTGTACAGCCGAGTGTCTAATGCATCGTCTCACTCTGGCAAAGTCTATACAGTGCTCACAGCACATTGGTTCAAAGTCTGAACACTGGCTCAAGCATGTCGAAGTATATACATCTCCGTTGGGGTTCAAGTCAATACATTGCTCACCGTCTTATTAAGAGTCTCACACAGGTTCCAAGTCTGTACATTGGTTAGGCTTCGTGAAGTCTGTACAGTGGCAGAAGCTTTGTAATGTTTACACACTGGTAAGGATCATTTGCATTGTTCATAGTCTACACACTGCCATTCATTTGCATTGTTCATAGTCTATACACTGCCATTCGTCTGCATTGTTCATAAGTCTATACACTGCCATTCGTCTGCATTGTTCATAAGTCTATACACTGCCTTCACACATGCGCTTCTTTCATTAAGTCTGTACACTCTCTCACGTTGTACACACTTAATATGTTGAAGGTTCTGAAGTATATACACTCATGCTAATAGCCTGAACTAACTAAGTCTATACATTCCATCTGTCTGTCTTCAGGCAATTCAGGCTGATGATTGGGAACGTGAACCGAGGTTGGCACCTGGCACGTGATCCAAGACAACAAGCACATGACACGTGGATGGCAACCTGGTCAGGATGCTGCCATGTGGACGAAATTCAAATGATCTGGCCAAAAGTGCATGGGCGGGAACCTGGCAGCCACACGCCAATATCTGCTATAAATATAGAGCTTCATACTTCAGTAGAAGCTCGATCGTGAATAGAGAAAGCAGAAGTCATTGGTGAGAGTTTGCACGATCCAGAAAAGAAAAAGAGCAGAGAGCTCCAGATCTGAGAGGAGTTTGTTCGAGAGAGAGAGCAGTGTGTGTGGATTGATGAATTGCTTCATTTGAAGCTACATTTGTATTGGGTTTCAGAACCGCCTCTTCTTCATTGGTTTTTGTTTCTATTTTGCTTTCGTTTTATTTTGTTCATCCTTCTGATTTGAATTGGTTTCCCTCCGGTGTGTGGAGGAAGGGACTATTACTCCAGTTTCCCTCTGAGTTGCAGAGGAAGAGAGATTGGTGATCTCTGGTGGTGTTAGTGACTGGTTGTCATTAACAGTTTCCCTCCGGTGTGTGGAGGAAGGGAGAGGATTCTCCGGTTGTGTTCTAGCTGGGAGCTAGAACAGGTTTCAAGTTCTGTGGGTAGCAGAACTTGGTTGAGGGATTTGTTTCCCTTGATGTTCAAGCTGTGTGGCAGCATGTTGTTCGCAGACTGAGTCTGCATTGATCTAGCATCGTCTAGTGGAATCCTCACTCTAGTTTGAGTGAGGGGTGGATGTAGATTGCGGACTGCAATCGAACCACCTAAAAATCGAGTGCCTCCTCTGTGGTTTGCTATTGTTATCTGCGCTCTTCATCTGCTTGTCTCTTTGCTTCCATGTGATCAGTTCTTCTTTCTCATTGACATTTCTCTGTGTACGGATTAAGGAGGTGCGTTAGCAGTAGAATTTATTTTTCGCCTAAGTTTCTACAAATTGGTAGTGATCTATTCATCCCCCCCTTCTATATCACTCTTGCTGCGCTAACACTTGGTATCAGAGCAGGTTTACGCCATGTGGACGAACGGTCAAGGAAATGCTAGTGGTCCTAGAACCTTCATGGCCGAAGGTCAATCCATTAGTCGCCCTCCTTATTTCGATGGTAGTAACTATCTGTTTTGGAAGAACAGGATGGAAGTGTTCATCAGGGCTCAGAGTCATAAACTGTGGAGAGTAATCACGGTGGGGCCATATGATCTGCCACCAAACGAGGATGCTTGGACAGATGACCATGTCAAGCTCTCCTCACTCAACTGGACGGCGCTGAACATCATCCAGTGTGCTGTTCATCCAGAGGAATATGCTCGTATATCTGCATACAGAACTGCCAAGCGAATGTGGGATGAGCTGCAATTGATCTATGAAGGTACAGCTCAAGTGAAAGCCTCGAAGGTAAATCTCTACACTTCTAAGTATGAAATGTTTAAGATGAATGCAGACGAGAATATAACTGAGATGTATGCCAGGTTGTCTTTAATCACAAATACTCTTAAAGGGCTAGGGAAGGATCTTGCTGAGGCAGATATAGTCAGGAAAATCCTTAGATCTTTATCCCCGGCATGGCACACTAAGGCCATTGTGATTGAGGAGTCAAAAGATTTGACTATCTTGACTGTGAATGAACTCATAGGATCTCTTATGACTTATGAGATGAATTTCAAAGGAGGTGGAGAAGGAAGTGAGAGGAAGGGTAAGAATGTGGCTCTAAGGGCATCCCGCAACAAGGGTAGCAACAGTGGGAGCAGCAGCAGTAGCCCCAAGTCTGAGTCTGAGCTTGAAGGTCTTTCAAATCTCGACCAGGAGGAGCAGGCAATGCTCAGTAGACAGTTCAGAAAATTTTTGAAGAAAAAGGGAAAGACCTTTAGGAAGAAGAAGCCACACTCTTTCAACAAGAGTGCTGAATTTACTAATTACAGGGATAGAAATCCTAAGAGACTGACTTGTTTTAATTGTAACAAATATGGACATATGAAAGGCGAATGCCCATACCTCCAGAAGAAGGGTCCCTATCTTCAGAAGAAAAACATAAAGGTGAAGAAGAAGAAGAAGCCACAGGCGATGGTCTGCACATGGAGTGAGGAAGAAGAAGACCCAGAAGAAGCTTCCTCAGAAGAATATGAAGATGGAATTTGCCTTATGGCAAACAGTGAAGAGGAGGTAATAAATGTTTTTGAAAATTTCTCAATTGATGACTGGGAGGATGCTTATGGTGACTTGCTAGATAAATTTAATTCTCTTAGCAAAGAGCACAGAGTTCTGAAAAGAAAATTTAACACAAATGTTGAAGAACAAACTCTGGTCTGTGAGGAAAATGAGAAGCTAAAAGAACAACTAGAAGAAATGACCTCACTAAGGAAAGAAAATGATAAGCTCAAGGAAGAAACTCAAGAAAGTCAAAAACAGCTCAATGAATTCAAAACTAAAATTGAACAAAGCATGAATGAAATTAGAGTGAATTTAGAGAAATATGAAGCTGTGAAGAAAGTGAATGTTGAACTCCTAAAAAATTCTGAGTCCCTTCAAAAGGAGCTGGAAGACAAACAGAAAGTCTTAGAAAAGTTTGTCCAAGGAAAGATTAGCTTAGATGCTATACTAGGGACTAGGGTCAATTTCAATAAGGAAGGTCTAGACTATGACCCAACCAACAAGAGACCTTTGCAATTCAAGACCATCACCTTCTGCCCAGAGAAGGGAAAAGAAAAGCTGGACACACCATCCAGCTCAAACAGCTCTAAGGGAATTCAAAGTCCTAAAGAAAACACAAAAACCAGTACTGGACAACCATTGAAGATGGGAATGAATTTTATGGAGAATAACACTAAGCCCACTTACCAGAACACAAATGGTAGATGGACCAAGAAAGTAAATCAGAATAAGAGCTGGAATTATAACAATCAGATGGGTCCAAACAGGACCTACTGGAGAAATAACTTTCATGGTCAAAGATATGCTAATCAACAAGCCTACAGGAAATTTCCTAGGAATAGGAAGACTAATGAATGGAATAGAACTCACTTCTCCAGTTCAGCTGGATTCAACTTTAATAAACCAGAAAGGAAGGTGCCAGAGAAAATAATGCTGAAACAAATCTGGATACCTAAACACTTGATCAGAGATTTGAACAATGTCATTGGACCCAACTCATCTTGGGTTCCAAATCACTCTGCTTGATGTATCTGTGTAGGTCGGCCTGGCAGCTGAAGACAACAAGTGGTACCTCGACAGTGGCTGCTCCAGGCATATGACAGGAGACCGATCCAAGTTTAGCAAGATAGAGATGAAGCCAGGGGGTCTGGTCAAGTTTGGAGGAAAGAACAAAGGTAAAATAATTGGAGTTGGAACAGTAGGTAAGTCTTCCACAAACTCCATTGAAAAAGTCTTACTTGTGGAAGGGCTTCAACACAACCTGATTAGCATTAGTCAATTATGTGACAGGGGTCACAGGGTTGTATTTGATGATAGTTCATGCAAAATCCTTGAAACAAATTCTGACATGGTTAAATTTGGCACCAACAGGATTAATAATGTCTACATTGTAGACTTAGATGAGAAATCTGAATCTACTATTTGCTTATCTGCCAATTCTGAAAATGATGCCTTTGAATGGCATAGACGTCTAGGTCATGCTAGCTTTTCAACTTTAAATAAATTGGTCAAGCATGATTTAGTTAGAGGCATACCTAGAATTAAATTCAACTCAATATCAAAAGCATGTGATGCCTGTGCTCTAGGCAAACAGACCAGAAATTCTTTTAAATTAAGATCTGAGCCATTGTCTTCTAGACCAATGGAACTTCTTCATATGGACCTTTTCGGTCCAACTAGAACTCAGAGGCTTAATGGAAACAGGTTTGGCTATGTCATCATAGATGACTTCTCTAGATATTCATGGATATTTTTCTTAGCAAATAAGAGTGATGCATTTCAAAAGTTTAATCTATTTTTCAATAAGGTCAAACAAGAAGGGAAGTACAAGGTTAGTTCTATTCAATCTAACCATGGAGGTGAGTTTGAAAACTCCATGTTTACTGATCTTTGTGACAAAGAAGGACTAACTCACAGGTTTTCTTCTCCCAGGACACCTGAACAAAATGGGATTATGGAGAGAAGAAATAGAACAGTGGTGGAGATGGCCCGAACCATGTTGATTGAAAGTAAATTACCTAGAAGGTTTTGGGCAGAAGCGGCCAATACAGCAACCTACATAATCAACAGGGCCATGGTAAGACCCATACACAAGAAAACACCCTATGAGCTTCTAAAAGGTAAGAAACCAAACTTGTTTCATTTCAGAATTTTTGGAGCAAAATATTTTATTCATAACAATGATAAGAAAGATTTAGACAAGTTTGAAGCCAAGAGTTCACCTGGAATATTCTTGGGTTACTCTGAAGTGTCAAGGGCATTTAGGGTATTTAACATATCAGATCAGAAAGTGGAAGAGTCTCCACACATCCTTTTTAGTGAAAAGAAAGATGTTTCTAATGTTGAAAATCTTGACAGGGATTCCAATCATGGTGGAGATTTTCTAGAAGACCAACAGGAAGAAGAGAAGACTCAGCCAAATGGAGAAATAAATTCCCCCAATCAGGAAGGGCCAAGAGAAACATGTGAGTCTTCAACAAATATCAGATTTCTTAAAGACCATCCTTTAGATAAAGTCATAGGCAATCCTGAAGATCCTCTTCGGACTAGGTCTCATTTTAGAAATGTGAATAATGATGACTTAATTGCATTAGTCTCACAAATTGAACCTAAAACAGTAGAAGAGGCCTTAGCTGATCAAGCTTGGGTCAATGCTATGTGTGAGGAATTAGGTCAATTTGAAAGGAATAATGTCTGGGAGCTTGTCCCAAGACCAGATGGTATAAATATCATAGGAACCAAGTGGGTGTTCAAAAATAAGATGAATGAAGATGGAATCATCTCGAGGAATAAGGCCAGATTAGTAGCCAAAGGCTACTGTCAAGAATTTGGTGTAGACTTTGATGAATCCTATGCACCTGTTGCTAGGATGGAAGCTATAAGATTGATGCTTGCCTTTGCATGCTCAAAGAATATAAAACTCCAACAAATGGATGTTAAAAGTGCTTTTTTAAATGGAGTCATTAAAGAAGAAGTTTTTGTTGAACAACCTCCTGGATTTCAATATTCTCCTCAACCTAACCAAGTTTTCAGGTTAAACAAAGTCTTGTATGGTCTAAAGCAGGCTCCAAGAGCTTGGTATGAAAGATTGTCTGAATTTATGATCAGCAAGGGCTACAAAAGAGGTAAAGTTGATCAAACTTTATTTACCAAGGGCATGAATAAAGATCTCATCATAGTTCAGGTATATGTAGATGACATTGTATTTGGATCAACTAAGCATGAACTATGTGATGAATTTTCTACCATGATGTCTGCATAATTCGAAATGAGCTTGGTTGGTGAACTGAAATATTTTCTTGGATTGCATGTACAGCAGCTAGAGGATGGGTGCTTCATCAACCAAACCAAATACACAATGGAATTGTTCAAGAGGTTTGGCATGGAAAACTTAAAGCACATTACTACACCCATGGGCACCAATACCTCATTGGATGCAGATGAGATAGGTAAAGAAGTAAATACCAAACTTTATCGAGGTATGATTGGATCACTTCTCTACTTGACAGCCTCTAGACCAGATATACAATTCAGTGTAGGAATGTGTGCAAGGTATCAATCTAGACCTACTGAATTACACTTAACTGCAGTTAAAAGAATCTTCAGATATTTGTCAGCTAGTCATTCTCTTGGTTTCTGGTTTCCTGCATCTCACACACTTAACTTAGTAGCATACACAGATGCTGATTATGCAGGCTGTAAACTAGACAGGAAAAGCACTAGTGGCCATTGTGAATTCTTGGGTGGGTGTTTAGTGTCTTGGGGCTCCAAGAAACAACATTCTGTGGCCCTCTCCACTGCAGAAGCTGAATATGTGGCTGCAGGGAGTTGTGGAACACAAGTAATATGGATTAAACACCAGCTTCAGGACTACTAAGTAGACCTGGGGTGCACACCAATTTATTGTGATAATACTAGTGCCATCAATCTTGCTAAAAATCCTGTTTTACATTCACGAACCAAACACATAGAGATAAGACATCATTTTATAAGAGATGAGGTGTCTAAGAATAATTTTGAACTGATTCATGTAGGCACAGATAATCAGATTGCTGACATATTCACAAAACCTCTGGATAATGAAAAATTTATCACATTGAGAAGAGAATTAGGCTTATACAAATTATCTTAATTATGAAGCCTATTTTTGTTGTGAGGGGTGTGGATGGGCATAAATCCCACACAAAATCACAAGAGAATAATTATGTAAAAACAGGAAGAATAATGATGATTAATGCATAAATAAGGGGAAGAAAAGCTTGCACGTGGTGCAAATATGGAGATGTGATCGCCAGAGGGGTTACCTCAATAATAATAAAAAAAGAGATCGCGAATACCTGGTGAAGATTGGAACGCGGGATGATGTGAAGTTCCTTCCTCCTTCTTCAATCGGCCGGCCGATGAGAAGGGTTATCCTTTTGATTACCTTGCAAAAAAGACAATGAAACAAAGCAAAAGATGGGATCAGCCAACGTGCAGTAGTATCAATCCAAATAAAACATATGATGATGAAAAGAAATCAACATGCGCACCTTTTATTTTTTTGTTTTTTTTAAAACCCCTAGAGAGACTAGGAGAGGAGATATGATAAAAATATGCAACTGATGCAAAAGGGATGGAAATAATAGTAGACGGGATGGAGATACGATGAAAAAAATGCAAATAGAAACAAGATAAAAACAACACTGAAGCCCCGCTGTCCCTTGATGACAGTAAAAGGGGAACCGAGATAGGAAGAAGAGGAAGCAGCAGGATGCAATAGCTTGAACTTGATAATCTCAGCCTCGGTACCTTCGTAACCTTTCAAAGGGTCGATCAGGACTCCCTTAAATAAGGTTCAGATCAAAGGATAAACATGGACGGAGATAGCAATGGTAATGTTTATCAAAAGCAAGAGCCCAATCGAGTAAGAACGTCAAACAAGGCAGGACTCTGTGAGGGAAAGATGGAAGAAGGTAGGACACCGGAGGTGAAACACGCCCTTCAACAGGGCGTCAATTCTTGATTTGAAGACCTACCCATACGGCGTTTCATAAAACACGACCCAAGCCAGGACGTTTCTTCCTGGATTCAATTTTGGCAATAAAACCTTCCTTATTTGAAAAAGATTAAAAGACGCCTGAAAAAGAGGCGTTTCTTAAAAACACGCCCTGAGGAAGGACGTTATTCATAAAATGCATTTTATTTCATTTTATTTTGAAAAAGGATAATACCAGGAATTGACGCCCTAATCATTGGTCGTCCTTTCTTTAAAAACGCCCTAGGTAAGGTCGTTATTTAAAACGCGCCCTACTTCAGGTCGTGAATCACAAAAATGCAACAAAATGCAACGGAAAACCCACAAAAATAGAAAAACTTTATATTATGGGAATATTGAAGTTCTCTTTGGGGCGTCAACATAGTGACATGAGATTTAATCAACAAAGTGTCAATTTTGGCGTGTCTACAGCTGCCCCGCCTTGGCGTCTGCTTTGCAAGGGAGTGAGACGGAGATGAAGTGAGATGGAGATGAAGTGGAACGAACTGATAAGTAGATGCCAAGGTGTGATGTGACACGCCTCAGACACTAAGTACTAGAAATCTTTCCAAGATTCTGAACGAAACAACTCTGAATGATTCCAAGGAAGCATCGATTTGCTGGAAAAAGGAGACTAATCTAAGCAAGTAAAAATGTAAGGCAAAAGGGTGTGCGCGCGGGCACGATAGGGAAAGACCATTGGAGAGCGGTTACCAGCCAACGTGGACGTGCTACAACCAAGGTAGATTTGCAGAAGAATAAAGAGAATTAAGATGGAGATCCAACAAAGGGACATTTTCAAGGAATCAGCCTGAGCAGCTTCAGATAGAACAAAGTACTTGATTTGGAATGGAATGTCTCATGCCAACTCAATAAAGAGCGAGTGACCTTCATTATTGCCATAATATGAAGATTTTCATCATGAATCTCAAAGTCCTATATGATGCATGCTGGGCTAAAAGAAAAGATTAAAACAAACTAAAAAAATATAGAAAATAACCAAGGATAATATTGCTAAGCCATCTAGATTTGGTCAAGAATCCAGATCTCTAAGCTGACACTAGGCCGAAGCCTGTTTGTCCGCGCATCAACTCAGAAAGTGGAACCATCGTCCCAGACCTTGAACGACTTAACGGCCTATCCGTGTGATCAAGACTCTCCTGGAACTATCACTGTTTTTGATGAAGGGGAACTCAAATTCCAGGTTCATCAGAACCACAAGGTCCTTGATATGCTATAATAGCGTAGAATATCATATAGTAAAATGCTTACATCAAACAAATACAAGATAATGAACGCGATGTTACTTCCATGAGCAACCCAAGCGTCTCGAAACCTGCACTTTCCTGCACTTGAAACTTATCAGTCTTCACAATTTCAACATCAATAATCTTCAATTCAAAGTATGACATGATCATAAGTGCTAAATAAAATAGAATTCCAATGACATAATAGCACTTAAGTTCATCAAAGCACACGCGGAAGCAAACTCATAAACTCATAAAACACGCCTTAAGTCATGACGTCAAAATCGTGAACAGCGCCTTATCATGAGGGCGTCAAAACATGGAACACGCCCATCACTAAGGCGTGAAATCCATCGAGAGGCCAAAGAGAAAACGACCCACTAAAGGGCGTTACACAAAACACGACCCCAGCAAGGTCGTCAATTCAAGAATTGACGCCCTAACAAAAGGCGTTAATCAATCCAACGCTTCCGTTTCCAAATCGAAAGCAAAACCAAATCCTAATAGCCATCAACTTGCTAACTCCGAACAACCTTAAGCCCTCCAGCCTCCTATAAAAGGCAGACTCTTCCTTAATTGAATCAAAACAATCTTCTGATTTCTATTCTTCTGTTCCTTCCCTTCTACTATCCTGTTCTTCTTCTGCAGCAACCGTCCGAGCCCCTTCCTGCGAGCTGAAGATGGACCGGGCAATGAAGAAATCCAAGACCTCGACTCCCAGGTTGACTGAAATTAATGGGCATATTAGCAGCAGAATCGCATCTAACCAGGTAAGTTGCTTTCATATCTTCAATCTTCTCTACACATATAGCTTCCTCAGTACCGAACCACTGCTTCTTCATATATCTTAACTGTTCTGCCTGTTTTAACTTCCTCCCGTTTCTTTCTTCTTCTTCACAGGAATACCCAATTATTCCAGGAGCTAGGAGATATATAAAAATCAAGTGGTTGCCCCTCATCCTTTCCAAATTTTCTTCTGATATGAGGGTATATGTATCTAGATGGCATCTTCTTGGCCTCGTAACCCATGCCAAACACTATGACCAAATTCACTTAGATTGGGCTGCCATAGGAGCATTGATTGAACTTTGGCACCCTTCCACTCATACCTTTCTCTTCTCAACATTTGAAGCCACCATCCTATTGGAAGAATTAGAGTTGATATTAGGCTTGAAAAGGATGAAACAAGGAGAAGAAGACAAGATGGCTATCATGCCAAGGCCAATCTCCTCTCACGAGCTATTAACGAGCTTGATACCTAGCCCAAACCTAGTGAATCAAATCAAGGTTACTAAAGGAATCAACCTCTTGAAGCTCGCCTCATGGGTGTACAAAAGAGCGGATCAAGCCAAAGAGGAAGAGGAGATAGAAAGAGTGACCAAAGCCTTCGTGGTGTGTTTAGCAGGAGCACTCCTATTCCCATCCACGGAGGACTTTCTAGAGGAGGCCCAATTGAGCGCGGTGGTGAGCTTATGGGAAGAGGAAAGAGTCGGACCGGCGATCCTAGCCTATCTCTATAGCGGACTTACTTCGGCGGCCATGGGAAGGCCCATATATGGATGCATGCTAGCATTTTCTAGTTGGATAGATCTCCATTTCAAATTCGATCCATGTGGTGAGACCCAACAACCCTCAAGAATTTTCTCAAAGAGCTCACTCTCTTATATAACCGGTTCATTAGGAATAAGCAATAGGGTGATGAACCGCATCCCTCAAATCAAGAAGAGAGTGGAATGGAGAGAGCACCTTAAGGTAATGCCAAAGAACCTCTTTACTTGTGCCCTGGGTATACTCAAAATGCAGGAACTTCGTGCACGATTCTCCACCGGGATGGACCTTCGTCTCATAGGCGCTTCGGACTTCATACTATACAACTCTCACAGATGCCTTCCTCAAATTGGACTTCCAAGGCAACACCTAGAAGACGTCTCTCACCTCCCTCCAATCAAATCAAGGGACCTAGGCAGCAATGAAGATGGGGAGGAGGTTATCACAATCCAAGCTCTGTGGAAGATTAACAAACTTCATCAACCTGTAGAAAGCTTGGAGGAAGACAGAGATCAGTGGAAAAATTATGTAACAGCATTGAGAAAGCTAAGACCCAAAACGGCTCATTAAGCATTGTAATTTCTCTTTTCAAAGTAAACCAATGATATTTCCTTATTGAGCCATCTGCTTTTCTGATTAAATGTTCCAACGCTCTGTGCTTCTGTTGCAAATAACGCCTCTGGAAAAGCCGTGATTTTTCAAAAGGACGCCTCATACAATGTCGCCTTCAACATTCCTGTTCACACATTTGACGCCTTCATCAATAGGCGTTACTTAAATAACGACTTAGAACAGGGCGTTAATTGATTCAAATTCCCAAAATATATTCGTTGAAATTCCAAAAGTAACGCCCTCAGGAAAGCCACGTTTCAACCAGGTAACGCCTCTAGCTCAGGCGTGAGTAAAAACCGTAATAATTACTTCTCTCAAATCAATCAACGCCCATTGAATGCGTCTGACGACGGTTATCATTCCCCATGCAAATAAAATTGACGCCTCGAGCAACGTCGTCTACTTCCTAAACACGCCCATGTCATAGTCGTGACTTCCACAAAAAATGCCTCTTCTCAGGGCGTCGCTTATTTTCGAATGCTAAAAAGGGCTTTTCCCCTTTCTTCTTCCTCCTTCGTCCCATTCTCTCTTCTCCCTTTCTCTGCAACCCTAACCGAAGCTCTCCTCTCTTCTCTTCCTCTATCTCTCTCCCTCCCTAACCCTAGCCCTAGCCATGGCCGGAGGAGGATTAAAACGGCAACGTGTGGCCGCCCCCGAGGTGGTGGATTTGGGGGACGATGCCCACGGCGAGGAAGAGGCCCTCGTGGCGGTTGAAGATGCCCTGGCGACGGCGGCCGGCGGCGACGATGAATACGGCGACGTGGCCGTGGGGGAAGAAGACGAAGGCGGAGACGACGCTGGTGAGGCAGCAGGAGAAGAAGAGTCAGGAGAGGGCGAAGGCGGAGAGGAACATGGTGGTGAAGAAGAAGAAAGGGGCGACGACGAGCCACCGTCTACGGCGGCGATCGCTCCCCGTGGCCAACTCCGGCGGCCCAGGGAGCCCAGACCCCGGCCACAAGTCCAGAAGCACAAAAAGGTAGGCCCCCTCCCCAAATTTCCATTTTTATTTATTTTAATTTTATTTTTACTGATTTTCCATGGCCCTCGGGGTATAAACCCTGCAACCCAGAAAGAAGGCGTCCTCATGAGCGTCGCGATTTCAAAAATACACGCCCAACCCAAGGGCGTTAATCACATTATTTTCCTGAAAAACTAAATAATTCTATGAGAACACGCCCTAAAGCATGTCGCCCATTTAAATTCATATCATGCTTGTTAATTTATATCAATTCCATGCTTTAATTATTTCAAATATTCTTCCATGAATTTGTTTCGCATGCCATTATTTTTATTTTATTTTCTGAAAAACTTGAAAACAACGCCTCCCATCGGGGCGTTAATTCAACAAAAGACGACCAAACCAGAGGTCGTCCATTCATTAATTCCTGATTAATTAACGGACCCATTTTGGAAAATGCCCCACCCAAGGGCGTGACTTGAAATATTCTTTAGGAATTCAGAAATTAAACATAGAATCACGCCCAACCTAGAGGCGTTGCTTAGATGAACAGCGACCTAGGATAGGTCGTAAATTCAAAGCACACTGAGAACCACGCCCTCCTCAAGGGCGCTAATTCAACAAACCACGTCCTGAGGATGGTCGTTAATTAAATCAAACACCAATATAATCCAAGGCAATCAAAATGAGATTCAGCATGAATAATCAACATAATTAAGTGAAAATTCTTTTCTTTATATGTAGGGATTGATGAGGACACGGATCTCCTGGGTTATGGTCCGGGCAGCATACTACGGCCTCCCCGAGTTTCAGAGAGCGAGAGTAGATGCTATGGGGTTTGGGGCCTTCCTTAGCATAGAGCCAGTTAGGCCAGACCTACCATTTATCCAGGTTCTACGGGAGAGATAGGACAGGACTAGCCGGGCATTCTTGATGCCATGGGGGCACATGATTCCTACCCTGGAGGATGTGGCTAGGATCACCGGGTTGAGGGTAGACGGTGAGGCTGTGAGTGGGATCACCTACCCAGACTACACCGAGTTCGCCGAGAGGTTGCTAGGATTGGAGATGGTTTATGAGACGCCTAGCGAGTGTAGGACGATCTTCCGCACCGACCTCACTACAGTGATGGGCTTAGGGAATGCTAGGCACAGGTCAGGGGAGACCCTAGAGCAGTTCTCGCAGAGGTTGATAGACGGGGCTAGGGCGGTCTACTGCCAGGACCAGGCCGACAGAGAGAGAGAGCAGACCGAGACCTGAGGAGGTTCTTACTGCTGCTACTGGGGAGGCTATTGCTCGGGACAAAGGGCGACGTCATCAACTGCCGATTCCTGGGGATACTCGAGGACTTGGAGGCAGTTGGCAGCTACGCCTGGGGAGCGGCGCTGCTGGCGCACATGATGGCCGACTTGTCCACGGGGACAGGTCGAGAGACGACCGTCAGTGGCTTCTCACCTTTTCTTCAGGTATGCATTTTTCTTCTTTTCTTTTCTTTTATTTTATTATGCATGTGAATGCCTTCCTAGTGCAATGCATGGATGCAGGTTTGGAGCCATCTCTACATGCCGATGGGGCGCGTTGACCCACGGCCTGGAGGTGAGGGAGCTTTCCCTCTAGCACGGCGCTGGGTGCCGATCGTGTTTGGTGCCCCACTCGGCTACGAGTTGTGGGTTTTACGGAGAGAGTTCCGCGACTTCCCTCCCTCGTTGGTATGTATGAATGTTATGCATCTTTCTTTTGAATTTATTATGATGAAGATGAAATGATGACATGCATGTTTATGAATGCAGGTGCAGTGGAGACCTTATGAGGGGATGACAGACGAGGGCCAGCCGTGGGTCGTAGCGGGCCGTCCTCGCTTTGAGCGTGAGCTTTGGGTTCACTGCTTGAGCGAGATCGAGCCGTTACGGCTTAGGTTGGTGATGAGGACGCTGGGCCTCCACCAGGAGTGGGTGGAGGTAGGCGAGCCGCGGGCATCGGGAAGAAGACGCGCGGTCGTACGAAGGCGACCGACTGGAGGGTGCGGTTCGAGGAGCAGTACGCCGACTGGCAGCGAGGCGGGACCAGAGTCACCTCCCGGGCGACTGACAGCTCCGAGTACCTCCGGCGCTACTGGGAGGTTTACGCCGGCCGACCCCAGATGAGGGTCTTAGGGGTATGTATGAATGCACTTATTTCTAAATTGAATGCAAATGCTTATGTGACTATCATGTGATTAATATGTAATGGATGCAGGATGCGCGGGACATAGCAGCGATAGATGCCCAGGCCCACCTACACAGCCTGGAGGACCAGCTGGCCGCCACACGGGCAGACCTAGAGACCCTGGTGAGTGTTTAAATTATTTCTATATGCAAATGAATTTTTTTGTTGAATTACTGATGATTAGCCACTGACGATCTCAATGAATGCAGCGTGCCCAGCAGGGAGCAGTGAGGAGAGACCCAGGGGAGGCCTCCAGCTCGAGAGGACCTAGTGCAGAGGTGACTGCACTGGCGGAGCAGCTAGCGGGAGCGGTCGCACGAGCCGAGGCAGCAGAGCGCGACCTCGCTTCACGGGTAAATTCCAAAACACAAGTCCATTCAAACATGATTATATGTAATTGTGCACTGATAAAAATTCATTTTTACAGACTGAGGAGCTTCGAGCCGCTCTTACCTGCGTAGATGAGGGCTTCCGCACGACGAGCGCACAGGTGAGTAGTTCAATCATGTATTGCTTGAATTGCTAGATTACTGAATTATTGCCTTAATTGTGGAATTGATGATTTGTTTACCTACTTGCAGACGACTCAGCTTCAGGCGGTACGTACCGAGCTGGCGATCCGTGATCAACGGATCTCAGAGCTTGAGAGGTTCCTGAGGCGACGAGAGGAGCTTCCTCAGGACATGGCCGAGCTGCGTGTAGCTCTTGAGCTGGAGAGACGGGAGCGAGCCCGGGAACGCGAGGAGCGAGCTCGTGAGCGGGAGGAGTACCAGGCGGAGCGTGCCCGGTACCAGGAGCAGGTAGCAGCGCGCGAGCGAGAGCTGGCAGATTCGAGGACTCAGTTGATCCTTTCCCAGGAGCGGCTACGAGTGTCCGAGGAGCGTCTTCAGCGGGGACGTGAGCGAGCACGGGCTGCGGGGTACTCCTTCACCAGCTCCACCTTCGTGGCGGGCTCTTCCCTCCGAGAGAGGAGCGAGGCAGGGGGACACGCTCGGGTTCCTGCTTCTTCACGGGGGCCCATGCCTCCTCCACCAGCGCCAGCTCGGGACGGCGAGGAGGAGGTTGAGAGTAGGAGAGAGGAGGGTGGAGACGAGAGCTGAGAGACTTACTTGTACTCCTCCACCCTCACACCTGTACTTAGACATTCATGATGTATATATATATATGATATTGAGATTCCTTTGTTACCTGAGCACTTTGTGTGGTTGTGGCCTTGTGTATGTGTACTTTCTGCTCTTCGTGTTCTTCATGCTTGCTTTACTGTGCCATGTTTCTGCAACTGCTGTTCACACTTGAATAAACAGGTTAATTCATCTGTTTGACTTGGCCCCTTGCCCGATAAGCAAGGGGTAGCAACATTTCGACCTTAATGACGGGTCAAGAGGCCAAGCCTTTAATCAAATAAGGTAAATAAGACGACTGATAACGGGGAGATGTATCATATGCAAACCATAAATAAAAGATGCCCATGCAAAAGAACGCAAGCATACATCGTGAAGAAATACATTTTTTTCCTTTTATTTTTTTTCACTCATTTATATTTTTTTTGTTATTTTTTCCTGAAAAACACGCCTTAGAGTAGGTCGTGATTCGCGTAAAGACGCCCGCGGAGACGGCGTGAATTTGAAAAGGAAATCTGATTTTTTGAGAAAGTAACGACCTGTTGAGAGACGTTATTCTGAAAGAGACGACCTAATCTAGGACGTTAATTCTATAAAAAGCGCCTTAGCCGAAGGCGTTAATTAAATTATTCTGCAAAAAGGGCTTCAAGGCTATCAAGACCATGAGTCTTACATAGTCACCATCTAAAATTCATTAACCTTTCTTGAGTAGTTAAAAGGGGGTTGACGTGACCATAATTGACTTGTATTCGAGATTTTGCACAATGCAATTTCTTAAGTCCGTCTTGACCATCCTGCCAGTTCGTGACTTTACCGCATAGAAAGGATGGAAGAAAATATAAGGGAAGCCCATAAGGGATTCTGAGATGCTCAAGGCAAAGTTACCTCCCCTACCCTATGCCTGTTGGGGTTCGGTCTTTGGCGTAGGAAAATTTGTTACCTTTTTGCCCATTGCACGCATACGCCCAAGGTTTTCCTTGCGGGGACTTTGCCCTCTTGACATGCTTTTCTTTTCATAACTTGACTTTCACTTTGGAATTGATTTGCATCGATGAATAAAAACCTAATTGTACTTGGGCTTTTGTGGCATTTGCTCCCTTTTGGGCCCTGACTTCCACCTACTAGGGCGGCGGATAGGCTTGGCGTGTCTACCTCGAGGTCTCCCTTCCTCCCTTATGGGCCGAAGAAGAAAAGAACGGGTATTGCTTTTTACTTTTAGTCAGGTTTTCGACTTTCCATCGGATTTTGCACTGCTTGAGCTCAAGAATAAAGCGTGTAGTGTGTGCGGGAATCAACCCCCTTTTAAATTAACAAGACTGATGAATGAATTCTGAATTTTGACCTTTCGGACCTTGATCCTTCGTGTGCCATGGCACCAATTTTGGAGAATCTCTTTTTTTGATTTTGAAGAATTTCTATTTTTTTTGGAGATTTTGAATCATTTTTTTTGAATTTTGAAGATATATATATTTTTTTGGATTTTTTGTTGAATCAAGGGTAGTATTTCTTAAGATATAAACCATTCCAAGGGTGAGTTAACTCTTCCCTTCAGCATTACTCAGTTTATAAGCATTACCAGGATAAACTTCTTTTATGATAAATGGTCCTTCCCAATTGGGTTGGAGTTTTGAGCGGGGGCCACCCGGTTTTACAAAAATTCTCTTGATTACCATCTCACCGATTTTAAATTTTCTCTCAATTACTTTCTTTTGATAAAAACGTGAGAGCCTGTTTTGATAAACGCGCGCATGCTCAGCGGCGACCAGACGCTTCTCATCTAGGAGCTCCAATTGGGCCAGGAGTGAATCACGACGTTCATCAATAGAAAATTCCGTATCCAATTATACTCGCAGAGAGGGAATGAGAATCTCATAAGGGACTACCGCCTCCATTCCATAAGTAAGGGCGAAAGGGGTTTGCCCAGTGGGGGTGCGAATGGAAGTGCGATAGGCCCAGAGAGCTTCAACTAGTTTGTCTGGCCAATCCGAAAATTTATTAGCCTCACACGTCTTTTTGACAATTTTTATCAAAGTTTTATTAGTTGCCTCTGCTTGGCCATTGCCCTGCGGATAATAGGGAGAAGAATGATGCAATGCAATGTTATACCTGTTGCAGAGATCCTTGATTTCTTGAGAGATAAATTGAGGTCCATTGTCGGTGACGATGGTGCTTGGGATGCCGAACCTCGTGATGATGTTCTTCATTATAAACTTGCAGACGGTTGACGCTTTGATCTCCACGTAAGCTTCTGCTTCCGCCCACTTGGTGAAGTACTCCGTTGCCGTGAGGATGAATGATTTTTGCTTGGTCAGGAGGTTCGAATCACCAAGAGGTCCAATGATATCAAAAGCCCACATGGAAAAAGGCCATGGGGAGGACGTAGGATGGAGTGAAGAAGCAGGAGAATGAATCTTGTCGGCGTGCAGTTGGCACTTAACACACCTTCGAACATAGATGGAACAATCCTCTTCTAGAGTTGGCCAATAGAAACCTAGCCTAAGGATCTTCTTAGCTAGCATCTGGCTATTCACATGACCACCACACACTCCAGAATGCGCCTCTTCCACAACTTTCCATGATTCATCATCATCGAGGCATCTTAATAAAACACCGGTGAGCCCTCTTCTATAGAGCACACCTCCAACCAAAACATAACGTTGAGCCACCCTTCTAATTGCTTTCTTCTCTTCTGCAGTGGCTTCCTCAGGATAAGACTGATCATTGCAAAATCTGGCAATCTCATAATACCAAGGCTTCTCTTCGTCAGCCAAATCTTCTTCCCAGTCTAAAAGCATGACCTATTTACCTTTAAGAGATTCCTTCTGCTTAACCTTCTCGAGCACCTGATCCCTAATATCAAGGAAAGCACGATCCTTAATAGCTGGAGTGTCACGCTGATGAATCAGAGGGACATGAAAATCACGCTCAGGAGGGAAGACTAAAGCAGAAGCTAAAGAAGCAAGGGCGTCGGCCAAGATATTCTGGCTACGAGGGACATGAACAAAGATTAATTTAGTGAAGAGTTTGGCATAAGCTGAAGCAAGTTCCTGGTAGGGTTTGAGCTTAGGATTGATAGTGCGGCACTTGACAAGCACCTGGCGCAGAATGAGCTGACTATCACCCACAATCCTCAAATGGGTGACGCCATATTGATGAGCGGTTTGAAGACCGGCCAAAAGAGCTTCATACTCGGCTATGTTGTTGGTGACGGGGAAAGTGAGCCGAGCAGCAAATGGAATGGTGACCCCTTCTGGTGTTAGAAGAACCATGCCGATCCCTCTTCCTTGAGAATTTAGAGCTCCATCAAAATGTAATGTCCACATAGGATCATGAGGTTGATTAATGGACATTAGTTCTTCATCTGGAAACTCCGAACTGACAGGATCAAAACGGGGGAGAGGGTGGTGAGCAAGATGTTCGGCAATGGCGTAACCTTTGATAGCTTTCTGCTGAATGTAAGTGATATCAAATTGAGAAAGGAAGCTTTGCCAGCGTGCTAATCGATCAGTGAGGACAGATTTTTCAAGGAGGAATTTAATCGGATTCATGCGAGCAATGAGGTGAACCTCATGAGCTAGGAAATAATATTTTAACTTCTGAACTACCCAAACCAAAGCTGCACAAGTCTTCTCCATGGCTGAGTACCTCTGTTCACAGGGGTTAAGAAGTTTAGACAAATAGTATGCTGCCCTCTCCTTACCTTCTTCGTCCACTTGAGCCAAGACAGCACCTACAGAGTCATCCAGGACAGAAACATAGAGAATAAGTGGTTTGCCTGGAATTGGCGGCCTCAGGACAGGAGGATTGGCCAAATAATCCTTCAATCCGTCAAAGGCTGCCTGACACTTGTCATCCCAATTAAACTTGACTCCCGGTTTAGTAAGCTCGTAAAACGGCCTACATCTTTGTGAATGCTGGGAGACGAAGCGGCGGATGAATTGTAACCTCCCGATTAATCCTCGAACTTCCTTCAAATTCTTGGGAGGAGGCATATCTCTGATGGCCTTTGCCTTGTTGGGATCAACTTCAATTCCCCTCTTGCTAACAATGAAACCAAGCAATTTCCCTGAAGAAACGCCAAATACGCACTTCTTGGGGTTCATCTTCAATTGATATTCTCGTGATCTCAGTAAAACCTTAGCCAGAACCCCATGATGCTCAATCTTTTGTTCTTGATTTTACAACCAGGTCATCTACATACACCTCGATATAAATATGAATCATGTCATGAAAAATCGCCATCATAGCCCTTTGGTAGGTGGCTCCAGCATTCTTAAGTCCAAAGGGCATGACCACATAACAATATGTGCCCCACGGTGTAGTGAATGATGTTTTCTCTTGATCTTCCTCAGCCAGACGAATTTGATTGTAACCTGAAAAGCCATCCATAAAAGAAAGAGTCTCAAATCCTGCCGTGTTATCAATCAGAACATCAATATGAGGGAGAGGGAAGTCATCTTTAGGACACGCCCGGTTGAGGTCCCGGAAGTCTATGCAAATCCGAACTTTTCCATCTTTCTTCATAACCGAGACAATGTTAGCCACCCAATTGGGGTAGAGGACAACTCTAACAAATCTAGCCTTATGAAAGCTTGTCGACCTCTTCTTTCATCTTTAAAGCCATGTTAGGGTGGAAACGCCTCAACCGTTGTTTGACCGGGACAGACCCTGGCTTAAGTGTAAGGCGATGTTCAACGAGCGCGGGGTCTAATCCCGGCATATCTTCATAACTCCACGCAAACGTGTCCTTGTACTCTTGAAGAACCAAAATGAGCGTCTCCTCTTCGGAGGGCGGCAAATTCTTACTTATGAGGACAATCCTAAGGTCTTCCTCGGTACCCAAATTAATTTCTTTGGTAGGCTCTTCTACAGAGGCTGATGGTTCATCAAACCGTCTTATGCCACTAGCAAAAGCATCAGCCTCGTCCTCATATTCTTCATAACTTTCATCCCCCTCTTCAATAGGGTCTTCATCATTCATGATTTCATAGACACCCAAACCCTCATAAGAGACAATAGCAACATCCTCATATTCGAGCTCTGGCAGGATGATTGGATTTTCCACAAACTCAGGGATTGCTAAACAAGCTTGGCATCTGATAGCCAATTCCAACAAAAATCTGCGAGGAATCTCCTTACCCTTGGATTTCTTATATGAATCTACCCCATGAATTTTATTAGAAGAAGAGGAGGAGCAACTAGCTTGATTAGAAAGAAAAGAAGGTGGTGAAAAAGCGGGTACAGGGGGTGGTACAGAGGAAGACCCCTCGCCGGAGGGGGAAAAGAGATCTATCAAGGAATCTTGAAAGAGCGGCCCCTGGGTCGGGACGCACTCGGGAGAGAAATAGGAGGTTTCCTCAACAGAGATGGAGGATTGGAAAGTTGGAAAATCGGCGTTTTTTTTTCGTTTTTATCTTTTCCTTCATTTTTATTTTCTTTTTCAAGAAGAAAGCAATGTGTGGGGGGAGTAGCGAGAGGAGTGGAAATTGCAAGATTGGAGAAAGATTGAATCAGTGACGGCCCGCGCGGGGGCATGATGGAGATTTCAGAAAATCACTTGAGGAGCGAAGGAGGTATTGTGAGAGCAACTTGGATTGAATTTGGAGATAAATTGATCGTGATCGGAGGTGGCCGTGGTACGCGACCAAACCAGCAAGAATATAAGGAAGCCAGAACAGAGGGATGCATGGAAGTGAGAGAAAAGAGGCCGGCCCACAGCCTATCCACAGTGAAACCTTCTTCAAAGGGGACATCTGGCTCCCCAGTATCTGTGTAGTCACTCAGCAGCTGCCTCTTGTCTGTGATCACTGCTGGCATTTCAATCAATTCCTGTATGAGCGGCGGCCATTCCGGATCTGTCGGCATGAAGAGGCGGCTCAAAGAAATAGTAATGTCATTCATGTCGAACCACCTGTACCAGTCACATTCTGGATCACCCATTTTCCTTCTTTTGTCCGACCTTAAAGACTCCAGGGCTCTGTAGGTAGCCAGTGGGGCAATGTGACGAGCAAACTGTCTGGCGTGAACATCTTGATAGTCAAGCAATGAAGTAATTATGGTAGTCTGCTCATTATTCTGAACGCCACCAGTAACAAAATGTGTCTTCAGTGTCCAGGAGAGTGGCTGGCGATCAGTCTTCAAAGTAGAAGTCATAAATGCCCATGGCTCTTCTTCATTTTTGCTCGGCCCTTTATAGCCTAAACCGCCTCGTACAAGCAATTTTTGCGGCTTAATGGGCCTAATCCTGCCCTGACGATTGGCACCCAGGCCTTTGCCATCTTGATATCCCATTTTTAACAGAATGTTCCAGCCAGGTGTGTTAATCATGTTCTTTTTCTTCTTCCCCTTAGAAGGCAGGGGTGTCATAGCAACCGTGGTAATGGTCTCAGACGGCATCGGCTGCAGACGAGGGACGTCCAGCACAGATAAAAGTGGCTTGTTAGCTGGCCAAATAGAAGGAACTGATGATGCTGCATGAATATCTTCCTCTGGCAAAATCGGCATACTGGTCACCTTGATAATGCGACCCTTGTGTGGGAATTTGAGACACTGGTGATTTGTAGAGGGCACCGCATCAAGTTGCTGGATGTACGGGCGGCCAAGGATGCCATTAAATGTTGGATCCATGTCCAAGATGTGAAAATCTGCTGTGATGGTGGCAGGACCCAAGCTGACTTTCAATGTGATCATGCCTAGAGGAGGCTTCTTTGTGTTGTCATATGCAGTGACCGTTATGGTGGACGGCCGAATCTGGCTTTCTGGTATGCCACATAACTTCAAGGTGCTCGGTGGCAAAACATTGATGGATGCCCCAGTATCCACCAGACATTGCTTAACAGCCACCTTATTGATGTCGACTGTGATGCATAAGGCATATTTTCTTGCTGAGATTGGTGCTAGTTCGTGCTCATAAAAAGTAATTGCCGGCTGACTGCTAGCAGGTGTTAACACTGTGACTATCTGCTCAACTGGAATGTCTTCATTAACCATTACCTTCTGCAGATATTCCTTTAGAGCCAGCTGATGAGTGGTGGACCGTTTTATCAATTTCAGGATCGAAATTCTTGCCGGAGTCCGATCCAAATGCTTTAACAAATCATATTCAGTGCCCGGTACAGACCCTTGTTCTTGTTCTTACTCTTGCGGCCCCTGCACGGGCTCTAGCTCTCTTTGTGGAAAAATACGGTTGAACATCCGTCCACTACGGAGCGGCGCCACGCCTTGACGTGCCTCTGTCGGGGCCAGTATGGTAGGAGAATTAGAAGAAGAAGAAGAAGAGGGAATGCCGGTGGCAGTGTTCAACAATAGGGGTGCCCCCGTAGGAGGCGTGGGAGTAATGTTTAGCAAAGATGTAGGAGAGTGATTTGACGAAGATGCCCCCTCAGGGGGCGTGGAAAAAGAAAGGGATACCCGAATGCGAGGAGCATTGGCGGGTGGTCTAACAAGAAGAGATCTGGGTATGAGAGGTGGGGGAACTGATGGCGGAGGAACCCTTGCCGGTGTAGGAGTGGTAGAGGGTGTAGCGGGTGCTAGCAGTGAGCGAAGTAGGAGTGACCTGGACGGCGGAGGTATAGAGTTGGTGGTGGAAGGTGGGGTTTATCGTGCGGTAGGTTGTGGAGGTGGCAAATGGGTAAGAAGCGTGCGGGCCGGCAAGGCCGTAGAACTGGTGGAGGTAGATGGGTTGATGGGGCGTAGAAGAGGACGTCCCGATTGGAGAATAGAAGAAGAAGGAAGGGTGCGCAACAGGCGCGGAGGTTGATTTTGATTTGGATCATGATGAAATGCCCCGACAGAGGCGTTTTCTTCGTGTCATCCCTGTCCTCTCTGCACTTCGTAGAGGGACGTGACAGGGTTCACATGCTGATTAGGGGCGTGCTCCGACAATAGATTACGGACAATTCCCATATCCTGCTGGGGTGCTGGAGCTTGCTGTGGTTGAACTTGTTGTGGAGCGGGTTGCTGAGGTTGTTGATTTTGCTGTTGCCGAGAAGCCCTTCTTTCTTTCATAGCGACTATGAATTGTCTCATCTCATCCCAATTGATGTCGCCCTGGTCATTTAGATCGTAGATGTAATCTCTGAAGTGGAAGCAACGATCAAGGTTGTGACCAGGGCCGCGATGAAAAGCACAATAACGGGATGTGTCAACATTAGCGGGCCACACGGTTCTTTCCCTTGGCAAGGCGAGCAAGTTGGCGGCCATCAGGGCATTAAAAATATCGGGGAGACTTTCGGGAAGTGGAGGATAGTGGTCCCTTTTGGGGCCAAGTGGTGGTCTCCGTTGTTGTTGTTGGCCGTAGTTGGCAGGTGGGGGCATTTGATGGTATTGTGGTGGAGCTAGAGGGTCTACGCGGGGGGCTTGGTTTTGTGGTGGAGCGAAAGAGTGTTGAGGTGCGAATTGGGGTTGTGGAGTAGGGTTAAAATGAGAGTTCTGTCGTGGAGACGGTGGTGGACGTGGGTTAGCTTGATGGTGGGGGTTGCCAACTGCGCCGACTTGCTCATTTGTGACGGTGCCCTCAGTTGTGGGCCCGCTGTTAACATTGGTGGTTTTCTTAAACAGCCGAGGCTTCGGCTCAAACATGCCCATAATGGGCGAATCCTTCATCTGTGTCTGGATGTAACGAGCCCTCTCATAGAGCTCTTCCATAGTAGTCAGCCGGTTCATGGCCAAAATATGGCGGAATTGAGGAGTTGCATTAGAAATAATCATCTTTACTTGCTCCTGTTCCGACAATGTGTCTTTCAGCTTCTCGGCCATCGACCGCCATCTGTCAGCAAATATGATGAAGTCCTCCTCAGGCTTCATTTTCTCCGCAACTAAATCTGTAACGGACAGAGAGGGTCCAACACGGTCTCTATACTTTTGCAAGAATTTCCTTTGGACAACATCGAAGTCACTGGCATCAGCTGACTCCAAGGAATAAAACCATTCGAGGGCTGGCCCCTCCAGAGATCTTCTGAATAAATAGGCCAGAGAAGCCTTGTTGCCTTGCCAGAAGGAGGTCTCGTACATAAAATCCTTCAAATGAATGAACGGATTGCCAGTTCCATTGTACCGCCGAAAGTTCGGCATCTCAGACGGAGGGAGGTGGAAAACTGGCAGAGTGGGGAGCGAGATTTCTGGTGCATTCTTGGTCACAGTGACTTTCTGAAGTTGTTCTTCCATGTGGGCCATCTTCTGAAGTAGCAGAGCATTAGAGTCAGACTCGACTGGGGCCTGAACAAAAGAATGTGGTATAGGCGACCGTAAAGTATGAGGAGGTTGGGGGAATTGGTGCCTAACTGCGGAATAACTCGCCTCCTGGGCCGGTATGGCCGTGACAGGCGTTGGTGGACGAGAGGGGGGTTTATGCAAGACCGCCTGGTCATTGATAATCTGGTGGCCACTCGCGGCCGGAGGGGGGGTGGAAGAAGAAGAGGGAACTGACTTCCCCTTCAAAGCGGCCTGAATAGCTTGCCGCTGGGAGTCATCCAATTGAGAGAGAGCTTGGATTAAATCTGTAACATTGATGGATGGGGAAGAGTTCCCCGAAGTATTGGAAGGTAGAGCCTGAGAGGAAGGCTCAACCCCTTGAGAGGTGGTATCGACCACATGAACTTGTGAATAATGAGGGTGAGGAGGGGGATAGTTTCCCTCATAATAGATGGAGTTTTGGTGGTGGTCCTCATAAGATTGACTAAAAATATTTTCATCGACATCATCGTAAGTGTACCCATAGTTTGCCATGTTGATGATCGTACCTGAACGGAGTTTCATGCTTAAGGGAGAGAGAGCTTAATGAAGGAATTATCACACAAAGCACTTAATCCAAACAACACAATTAAATCGACCCAACTAAGTTTATGCAAACAATGTTGGAAAGCACCGCAGAATTTTAATGTTTGAGATTAGAGTGGATTATTTGTGAATAGTTCACTCCTTTTTGCCAAATGAAACCTAGTTTGATCCAAGTGTGACCTCCGGGTCAACTAGGTTTTTCTCTCTCTTCACCAACGAATAGGTTCTCTAGAACTCCGGTACTTCGAGGGTACAACCAGCCCGGCGTCCGTGAGGGAATCCACGGGTGCGGGGACTTATGGAGGTCTTGGAAAAGGGATTTTCGGTCCAAAGAGACGGAACGCTCAATGGAGGGTCGTCCCGATTCCAAGAAGGGTGTGTGGAATCCTAATGTAGAGAGAGGAGGTCTCTCAACCAAAAGCCACCAAGTGCAAGGCAGATATGAACAAACCACATTAATGTATCCAAATAATCAATATGCCAACCAATGAATCAGAAATGAGCACAGAGAGGAGTGTCTGTGAAAAAGCAGGAAAGACACGACCTGGGAAAGGTCGCTACCAAGTCAGGAGACGGCAACGTGGCTGCCGTGAAACTCTGTGAGGGGCTCACAGGTAGTGAAACGACACGCCTTAGTGTAAGGCGCTATAAGGAAAGGACGCCTCCACTGGAGGGCGTCAAATCAAATAGACACGCCCTGATTAAAGGCGCTAAAAATAAATGACACGCCCTAGAGGGGGGTGTTAATTCTCAGACAGTATAATGAGCAAAAAATAAAGCAGCAGATATGCTAGAAGACGCCCTGGAAAGAGGCGTTAATAAACTACAACACGCCCCTGTGAAGGGCATTAAATCAAAAAGCGCCCTCGTGGAAGGCGTTAAATCAGGGAAATATGCAAACGCAAGCTGGCTGATCCCGGAGTGTGCAGTGTGCACAGTGGAGAGTGCTCGAGGGACACAAAGGAAAGGGTACCGAGGGTACCAAGGGGAAAGGGCACGCGTGGGTGCCAAAGGGGAAAGGGCACGCGAGGGTGCCAATGGAGATGGTAATCAAAAAGAAAATAGTGGAAGTCCCACCGTGATCGCCAATTTGTGGATGGGCATAAATCCCACACAAAATCACAAGAGAATAATTATGTGAAAACAGGGAGAATAATGATGATTAATGCATAAATAAGGGGAAGAAAAGCTTGCACGTGGTGCAAATATGGAGATGTGATCGCCAGAGGGGTTACCTCAATAATAATAAAAAAAGAGATCGCGAATACCTGGTGAAGATTGGAACGCGGGATGATGTGAAGTTCCTTCCTCCTTCTTCAATCGGCCGGCCGATGAGAAGGGTTATCCTTTTGATTACCTTGCAAAAAAGACAATGAAACAAAGCAAAAGATGGGATCAGCCAACGTGCAGTAGTATCAATCCAAATAAAACATATGATGATGAAAAGAAATCAACAAGCGCACCTTTTATTTTTTTGTTTTTTTAAAACCCCTAGAGAGATTAGGAGAGGAGATATGATAAAAAATATGCAACTGATGCAAAAGGGATGGAAATAATAGTAGACGGGATGGAGATACGATTAAAAAATGCAAAGCAATAGAAACAAGATAAAAACAACACTGAAGCCCTGCTGTCCCTTGATGACAGTAAAAGGGGAACCGAGATAGGAAGAAGAGGAAGCAGCAGGATGCAAAAACTTGAACTTGATAATCCCGGCCTCGGTACCTTCGTAACCTTCGTAACCTTTCAAAGGGTCGATCAGGACTCCCTTAAATAAGGTTCAGATCAAAGGATAAACATGGACGGGAGATAGCAATGGTAATGTTTATCAAAAGCAAGAGCCCAATCGAGTAAGAACGTCAAACAAGGCAGGACTCTGTGAGGGAAAGATGGAAGAAGGTAGGACACCGGAAGTGAAACACGCCCTTCAACAGGGCGTCAATTCTTGATTTGACGACCTACCCATACGGCGTTTCATAAAACACGACCCAAACCAGGGCGTTTCTTCCTGGATTCAATTTTGGCAATTCATTTGAAAAAGATTAAAAGCCGCCTGAAAAAGAGGCGTTTCTTAAAAACACGCCCTGAGGAAGGACGTTATTCATAAAATACATTTTATTTCATTTTATTTTGAAAAAAGGATAATACCAGGAATTGACGCCCTAATCATTGGTCGTCCTTTCTTTAAAAAATGCCCTAGGTAAGGTCGTTATTTAAAACGCGCCCTACTTCAGGTCGTGAATCACAAAAATGCAACAAAATGCAACGGAAAACCCACAAAAATAGAAAAACTTTATATTATGGGAATATTGAAGTTCTCTTTGGGGCGTCAACATAGTGACATGAGATTTAATCAACAAAGTGTCAATTTTGGCGTGTCTACAAGGGGGAGTTTTGTTTGTCTGATGTTTAGCCTTCTTTCATGCTGGTTTAAGGGGGAGTTCAGAATGGTTACTGGTTAGCTTTCAGGAATGCTTTGAGTAAGGGGAAGCTTTGAGATTATGCTGAAATGTTTTATTGAGGAATGCTATGTCTTAGGGGGAGCTGAGTTGTGATGTGAGAAGAGAAGTTCTTTGACAGATTCAAAAGGGCTGTCCAGATGTGTAATTTTACTGGTCTTGCATGACTGATCTAGAGTGGTTCTCTCAGATAGTAGAGTGTCACTTATCTCTTAAGTCTATAAGTCAGTGATTCTAATCTCCAGATTAGAATCTTTCCTTTAGTACCTCTTCAGAGATCTGGACTAATTGCATAAAGTATATCTTCCTACATTGTCATTGATTCTGGTTCAGGCCAAAAACTTGTATGTCTTGATATCTGACCCAATCAACTTGAAATCTAGACTTCAAGACTCAATTCAAGAAATAGTCCTTTTGGTATTGTTTTCAATCATTCTATCTCTTTAACTCAAGGGATTAACTGAACAAAACTGTTCTGTTTTGATCACTGAGAAACTGGGAGCTTCATCAATGAAATGAATATTTCTCCCATGTCATGAGGTGTCAAATGCTTAAAATGAATGAAAAGATATGACAGAGCAATGGTGGCTTGCTGGTGAGTAACTGGGGACTCTGGCATCTAATCAAGGTGTTTCCTCATGTCAAAAGCCACAGTTAGTATCTCTGTTCCCTAATAATAAAAAAAAAGGGGGGGGGGGAAGTAATGAGGTACTCACTCTGAGTAACTAGAGATTCAGGCCTCTAATCAAGGTGTCTCTCTAATGTCAAAGGAGTGAACTACCAACTTACTCATTAATCTTCTTGAAAATCATCTCCAACAAAACATTCCTTGTTGTTATGCAACTAATGGATTGCTTGTCCTCAATACCTTGAGAACACCCCTCTGATTTCGTCTCTAGCTGTCTTGTGGGATAGTTGAATGATGAGCTATATCTGACCATACTTGTGAACTCCTGCTCTAAATCATCCACTATGTATGCTGATAAACTTGTCTATCACTCCACTTCTCTATTGTGTACTGAAGTATAAAGAATCTTCTCTTGAGATTAGAAACTCACTTATTCTCTTAAGACCTTCTCGTGACTTTCTGCACTAAGAAGTTACTGCCCTTAGTCCTCATGTTTCCAGCACTGTCATACATTCTGTAGTTCTTTTTGCTGATGTCAAAGGGGTAGAGAAGTTTGCAATATTTGCAATTTCAGTGAGAAGTTCTGCAATATCAGTGAGTCTTGGATTTGTCTTGAGTTTTGGGGGAGTAATGTTGCTTCGTGGAAGATATGGTTATAACTTGTGGGGGAGATGAGAGTGTGTTGTAGGGATTGTATAATTCATCTGCATGTGCATGCCTTGAATTTACTTTGTTTGTTGCAGCTGATATAAATCTCTTGTTGAAACTTGATATTGCTTGATTCATAGTGTTGTCATCATCAAAAAGGGGGAGATTGTTGCATCCCTATGATTTTGATGATGTCTCACACTATAAATCAATCTTCTATCTCTAGATTAATGTTGTTTCATCATGTGAGTGAGTACAGTTCATTTGGTTGTCAGATAAGCATGCTATCTTGATTCTATCTACACTGTTTGGTTAATATGAACAGTAGTGGGTCGACTCATCAGCAAGGGTGGGTCGACGCATCAGAGCATTGATAGCTTGGGCACAAAGTCTATACACCAGCTTGATCCATTTAGTCTGTACATTGGCATATCCTCTTCTAGTCTGTACATCGGGCACTTTCTAACTGAAGTCCATACACTGGTCTCAATACTCAAAGTTAGTTCAGCTCAACCCTATACATCCTTCTAAGCTTCAACTCTATACATTGGAATTCCAAGCTTCACGTCTATACAATGGCTGCTTCATTCTCTTGATGTCTAAACACCCGATAGTGTAAGTCTATACATCGCCCAGTGTCATGTTTGCATAGTATGTACATCACCTGCTTTACACAATCAACGTCTACACATTGCTTGTCAACAGGCTCGCACACAGTAAAGTACATACATTGCACAAGTCTGAACATTGCTTCAGAGATAGCTTCAGCCAAGTCTATACATCGTCTGGCAGTCTTCATGCTAAGTATATACACTCCTTGAGTCCAAGTCTGTACAGCGTTCATTGTCTAGAAATCTTGAAGTCTGTACATCGGACTGCTTCTTTTGAAGTCTACACATTGGCTCGTTCACTTCTGTAAAGTATGTACATTAGACTGTGGCAAAGTCTATACATTCGGTTCCTTGGGCAAAGTCTATACATTGCTTAGTCTGCACATTGCCTTCAGCCCAAGCGTTCAAAGCCAGCGTCTCATGCTGCGTCTTAGGCAAATCTGTACATCGGCCTCATTCGTTCAAGTCTATACATTGAACTGATCTTCAAAGTCTGTACAGCGTCCGTCTCAGCCAGCGTCTCATGCTGCGTCTTAGGCAAGTCTGTACATCGGCCTCATTCATTCAAGTCTATACATTGAACTGCTCTTCAAAGTCTATACAGCGTCCGTCTCAGCCAGCGTCTCATGCTGCGTATTAGGCAAGTTTGTACATCGGCTTCACTCGCTCAAGTCCACACATCCACAGTAGTTCATCAAGTCTATACATTCACTTGAGCTTCACCAAGTCTGTACAACGCTGAAGTCTTCACAAGTCTGTACAGTGCTTGAGCTTCACAAAGTCTATACATCACTTCAAGCGATTCAAGTCTATACAGACTGCCTTTACATTCAGAGTCTGTACATCGGTTCATCAGCCGATCATCTCATTCAGAAATCTCCAAGTCTGTACAGCCGAGTGTCTAATGCATCGTCTCACTCTGGCAAAGTCTATACAGTGCTCACAGCACATTGGTTCAAAGTCTGAACACTGGCTCAAGCATGTCGAAGTATATACATCTCCGTTGGGGTTCAAGTCAATACATTGCTCACCGTCTTATTAAGAGTCTCACATAGGTTCCAAGTCTGTACATTGGTTAGGCTTCGTGAAGTCTGTACAGTGGCAGAAGCTTTGTAATGTTTACACACTGGTAAGGATCGTTTGCATTGTTCATAGTCTATACACTGCCATTCATTTGCATTGTTCATAGTCTATACACTGCCATTCGTCTGCATTGTTCATAAGTCTATACACTGCCTTCACACATGCGCTTCTTTCATTAAGTCTGTACACTCTCTCACGTTGTACACACTTAATCTGTTGAAGGTTCTGAAGTATATACACTCATGCTAATAGCCTGAACTAACTAAGTCTATACATTCCATCTGTCTGTCTGCAGGCAATTCAGGCTGATGATTGGGAACGTGAACCGAGGTTGGCACCTGGCACGTGATCCAAGACAACAGGCACATGACACGTGGATGGCAACCTGGTCAGGATGCTGCCATGTGGACGAAATTCAAATGATCTGGCCAAAAGTGCATGGGCGGGAACCTGGCAGCCACACGCCAATATCTGCTATAAATATAGAGCTTCATCCTTCAGTAGAAGCTCGATCGTGAATAGAGAAAGCAGAAGCCATTGGTGAAAGTTTGCACGATCCAGAAAAGAAAAAGAGCAGAGAGCTCCAGATCTGAGAGGAGTTTGTTCGAGAGAGAGAGCAGTGTGTGTGGATTGATGAATTGCTTCATTTGAAGCTACATTTGTATTGGGTTTCAGAACCGATCTCTTCTTCATTGGTTTTTGTTTCTATTTTGCTTTCGTTTTATTTTGTTCATCCTTCTGATTTGAATTGGTTTCCCTCCGGTGTGTGGAGGAAGGGAGTATTACTCCAGTTTCCCTCTGAGTTGCAGAGGAAGAGAGATTGGTGATCTCTGGTGGTGTTAGTGACTGGTTATCATTAACAGTTTCCCTCCGGTGTGTGGAGGAAGGGAGAGGATTCTCCGGTTGTGTTCTAGCTGGGAGCTAGAACTGGTTTCAAGTTCTGTGGGTAGCAGAACTTGGTTGAGGGATTTGTTTCCCTTGATGTTCAAGCTGTGTGGCAGCATGTTGTTCGCAGACTGAGTCTGCATTGATCTAGCATCGTCTAGTAGAATCCTCACTCTAGTTTGAGTGAGGGGTGGATGTAGATTGCGGACTGCAATCGAACCACCTAAAAATCGAGTGCCACCTCTGTGGTTTGCTATTGTTATCTGCGCTCTTCATCTGCTTGTCTCTTTGCTTCCATGTGATCAGTTCTTCTTTCTCATTTACATTTCTCTGTGTACGGATTAAGGAGGTGCGTTAGCAGTAGAATTTATTTTCCTCCTAAGTTTCTACAAATTGGGAGTGATCTATTCATCCCCCCCTTCTATATCACCTTGCTGCGCTAACAGGTCCGACCCGATTCCATAACCTAATACAATAAGAAATAACTCAAATAAGATATAATGATCAAAATAAGTAAACATACATGTATATAGAGAATAACTTGTAACTACTTGTTGGAAATAGAGCCTTTATGTTGATTCAAATATCCTCATTTATATGTTGGAAATAGAGTCTTTATGTTTAGTCCCATATTGGAAGTTAGAAAAATTTACTTGACTTTATATGTTGGAAAGCTCACCCTTGGGTCAGGACCCAAGGGGCATAGGATGTGGGCTTGAGTTGTGTGTCGAATTAAATGGTTTGATTGAATATAAGTAAATAATATATATATTTATTTATTTATTTGGGTGGGGTCGGGTTGGGTTGGGTTGGGTTGACGGGGGCGGGTACCAAACCATTTTTATTTTTATTTTTTTTGGCGGGGGAATATGGTCGAACCAGCCTGAACCGGTTCAACGGTCGAACCGCGGTTCGGACGGTTTTTAGCCAATTGACCGGACCGGGCCTAATCGGACCGGTTCACGGTCGAACCGATCCGACCGGCCGGTCAGGTCCGGTTCTGATAACACTGATTATTATCCATATTCGATTCAATCAAAAATTTTAAATTATTCGAATGATCCGCTCCGATTTCAAAATACTCCATAAGTTTAACATATTATACGTGAGATTATTCTCAACTTTATTAAAATGATAAACAAGATTGAAAATATAATATTAACTTAAAAGATATATTTCTTACCAAATTTTACACTTTATAATATATTAATTAAAATATACATATTATATGATATATGATATGTGATATTACGGACGGATATTTTACGAAGCAAATAGTATGACTTCCGTATTCACTCCGACTCAAATTCAGATATTATCCGTATCTGAAAAAACGAATACACATTCGAATATTCATATCCGAAAAAATGAATATAAATTTGAATATTATCTGTCACCACAAACTCAACTCGGATTCAAAACAGATCTGAATGGCCCACTTCTTGATTGACGGTGAGATCCCCATGGAGGACGTCGAGGTCGGAGCACCGGTGTAATCGTGTCCTACTCCGTCCTCTCCGCTGATCCCGGTGCTCTTCGTGTTGGGGGACTCCACTCAGCCCACGACTTGCTTCCCATCGCATAGCTCAGGTGACTCTCTCTCTCTCTCTCTCTCTCAATGCCCTCCTTTATTTCTTTCTCATTGGACCACTACCCAAGACACCCATATTAATTCAATGTTTTAAGGGCCTCGGGAGGAAAATCTGGATCTGTTGACAGGCCTACTCTTGACTCCTTTGGCTTCTTCACCCGAGAGAAGTTAGTTAAGTTTCACGAGATCCATATGACAAATCTTGATAGAATTTATTTACTTAAAAGAGTATCTATTAAAATCGTGACATTATAAATACAACCATTACATAAAACACATTATGATTGTATTTTTAGTGGGATGGATGGCCCTATCTAAAATGAAGGCTTTAATATATCTATCACATAAGGATATTTTAGATATGTCAAAAATCGAGACTTGCGCGGGAATAACACCATTTGATTTCTTTGGGATAATGCCATTAAATCTGATAGAGCACGTCTCGGTTCTTACTGTCGGTGAAGTGCTATATACCAATATGGACCAATCACTATTATGAGTTGCACAATGATGTGATTTTCATTACTCTAATTAGATACTTAATAAAATCGTGTAATTCCCATGCATCACTCCCCTCTAATTTGTTGCCGACACTGATGAGTCGATGCGCATCGATTTGAAAATTTTTTTTTTTTGGAAGCAAGATAGATCATTTCATTTCATACTAAGAGCATAATACATGGCAAACAAGAGAGATAACCCAGTCGACAGAGCGACGAACATGAGGAAACAGAAACCCAACCATACAGAAAAACCCATACATGTCCCAATTCGTCATCGAAGTGACATACAAACATGGAAGGTAACGATGAGGAGCGTAGAGCCACGATAGCCACCGTCGATGGGAACTCCAGAGGATCGGAAGACGAGCCAGCCGGTGCTAAAGGTGACAGAGATCTTCCTCGTGGCGCACATGGCAGCCGAACCGCTGTAACACTGAGCGGTGAGAAGAGAATGCTCGGGAGGCCGATATCCGGATTGGATACGGGGAGAATGCGTTGTATCTCCGAGCTTCTTCGAAACCGAGGGAAGAGAACCGTAACCTGCGTCACAAGGGCCGGACCCAAGCTCCGACGATGCCCGAGAGAGAGCCCAAACCAGCGGGGGGAGAACCAGGACAGGGTGGCGGGGGCCTATGGGCTTCAAAATGGTATGGGGGGGGAGAGCAAGGAGACGGGAGGGGTCTAAGATGGAGGGGGACAGTGATCGGCGAGTGGAGGGGAAGGTAAGGGGGAGGCGTAGGGCCGGGGAATTAGGGTGGAGGGAAAGAGGAAGGTGTGGTGGGAGCCAGCCAATGGCCGGCTCTGGAGGTGCGGGGAGAAGGGTGAGGGACGGAGTACCGACAGAGAAGGGGAAGGAGGTGGGTTAACGACAGCAAAAGGGAGCCGGAGGAAGGGGGGGGGGAACGGGGGATCGACGATTGGAAAGGAACGGGGAGGGGGCGGAGGGCCACAGAGAGAGGGGGGGATGGTGAGAGAGGGAGGGGGCGGAGGGGCGAAGATCGGCGGAAGGAGGGAGATCGGCGAGAGCGGAGGGTGGGGGACCGGGGGAGGAGGGGGAAGGGGCGGAGGGCGACGACTGGAGACGGGGGGGAATGGGGGGAGGGGGGGAGGTCGGGGGACCGCAGAGAGGGGGAAGAGGAACGGGGGATGGTGGGAGGGGAGGGCGAGGAGGGGGAGAGAGGCTGGAGGGAGGCGGAGGTCGACGGAGGAGGGGACGCACCTGGGGGGAGGAGGATCCAGAAGGGAACTCCCCGCACCCAACGATTCCACCGGCGTGAAACGCCGGTGAGGGGGCCGCCGGAGGAGACCGGTGAGAGATCCACCGCCGCCGGCGGTGAGGTTCCAACCCTTGGAGGGGGGAGGTCCCGCCGGGAGCTCCCCCCCACCCAACGGGGTGCCGCCGCGAAGAAGCTCGGGACGGGAGGCGACCGAACACCTAGGGTTGAGGTCTACTTCAGTACACCTGATTTGAAAAAGAATTAGTGGTTGTGAGTCCTCCCGCATGCATGTGTCCCACGTGCACGTGATCATAATTAATTTTCAGCCATAATTGAGCAGCTGCCCATTCAATTTCACCTCTTCAATGAGCGTCGTCTGTAAGATAGTGACGTCGTACGGAGTTTTCCCCACCGCTGCGGTCACGATCACGAAGAAGCATCCATATATCACGGTGACCTGCTAATGGGTAACGACGTGGCAAAGTCTTACATGATCATGATATATTCATCTAACATGGATATATATATTAATAAATGTAAATTTATCATAAAATTTTCAGCATTAAATAATATGAAATAGATATATATGAAAATAAACTCTGCTATGTTCTAGTTCAGTATTGAAAACTGATTTGGAATCATGAACTTTCACCTTATAGTGCTACACCATACATGCTCGACGTGAGTAAGTAATGAGCCAAATTATGACGTTTTTTATTTTTTATTCTTAATTAGTTCACATTTTAACACATTGGATTAGATTATAAATAAGGGTCACTTTGATAACGGGTTAGATTAGGGAAGAGTGGTCTACCCGGGTTAACCCACCTAACTCTTAATCTTAATCCGGGTGGATTAACTCATTCCACTTATTTGTTAAGAATGAGTTAATCCACTTTAACCCTATCCAACTTGAGTTAAGAAAAAAAATATCAAACATGGCTAATCATGAGTAATCCCACTAATCATATCCCTAGCTATCTTCTCAATATCAAATATAACCATTGTGTTCATTAGAATTGGACTTGACCCATCTGCGTAATTAGAAAGCGTAATTAATGTCATGGTACACGACAATTTTTTTGTCAATTTATTTGAACCATTAAGCGTAATTAGTGAGGTGTTTATGTCACAGTTGTACGTACCTAAGGGGAATTTCATTTCCTTCAAATGACGCTCACCACTTGGAATTAGTGGGTCATCCCATCGCAATGACTCAGATCCATGCCACCCCTGTGATGTATAGTGTGACGAGTATAAATGTTTAAGAAGGTACAATAAGGGGAAGTACAGTATCAACACTAACAAGGAAAAAAACAGAAAATAATAAACTCTTGCAACAATTTAGTCATAATCGCGTACTTGACTCTCTTGGCTCTAATTTTACCCCCCAATTAATGTTGCCGAGTAGCCAAAATGATATATACAGTAGTAGTCTCAAGGTTCATCAACTCCGTGATCTATATCGGATCGGATCTTTCTTGATCCAGTACGATACATCTAAATCGTAGTTAACTTGACCCGACTCGACGTGTATTATCTCCTCTCTCTCTCTCTCTCTCTCTCTCTCTCTCTCTCACTGTGACTTGACCCAACTGGACTGATCTTGGGGGTGATTTGCGACGTATCAAAATTTTTTAGATATGGTACAACACGTTCGAATCGACCGAGTCAGACAGAGTTGACAAACCATGAGTAATCCCACTAATCAGGAGACCCAGCTAGCCTAACTAGTTCTCCAACGAGGACAACCAACGGGTGAACGATGACATGCTCTGTGATTATGACCTCCTGAATTATGCAACAAGATGAAGAATTTAGGTGAGCACAAGTTGCCGTTTGCGCCACCATGCGTGACCAAGCTTGGGGAAGTGAACGGCGTAAGAGCCAGTGATGCCGCCGTGGGACGCCAAGGCAGCACCTTGTTGGTGGACCACCTGAGTGGTCCAGGGCCTTTTGCCACCACCGCGACGGTAACTTCTCAGCTCTCCTCAGGCATCACACTCAGTGGAGAGGACCAAACACCCACTGCTTGCCCCCACCCTCTTCGTCTCGCCCCTCTATAAATAAAGAGAGGTTTGGTGGACGTATTCATCGCAATAAATTTACGTCGCTCTCGATCAAAATTTGATTATTAAATTTAAATTTGCTTATGATTCAATTGTTAGATTTAATCTTGATCAAAATATGTCGATCAAATTTAAGTTTGATCAAGATCTGATCGTCGAATTCGTGCATGTTAGATCAAAATCTGACCGTTAAATTTAAATTTCATCAAGATCTAATCGTTAGAATTAATTTTGATAATAATTCGACTGCTGAATTTAAGTTTAATCAAGTTCGATAGTTAAAATTTTAAAAATATTAATAATATTAGATAATAGATAACAGTCATTTAATCTCTTAAATTATAATAAATAAAATTAGTTACTACTTCAGTATATTAAACTTCATATTTATAAATAACTCATTTCAATTATCTAAAATGGATACTACGTTTATTATATTGCACGGTTAGAATTTTCATAATTATTTATCTTGTTATAAATATTTTTAATTAGATATGTGGCACCTATTTTATTTTTAATATAAGTATCAATAATTATTTATCTTGTAACATTTTTTATCATCCTTCTATAAAATATATATAGTTTTTAATTAATGGCATAAAATAAATTTAGATTTACGATGAATTTATTTCCATCACAAATCCGTCTCTAAAACAAATAGATTTTTTTATTTATGACACGTAATGAGGTTGTATTTGTGACTCAAGAGGGCTCATCCTACCGGTCCAATAACACTGGAATCATGCCCGTAGTCGGAGCCTAACTCTCCAGGCCCACCATGCCATTTGGGCAGCCCGTTACGCTCCTTGCCCTGTCAGGGCTGGTGCCGTACTCGTATGCGCTCACTCCGACAGCGGCGACTGTCGCACATTGATGGCGAACGACGCCCCACTTCGACGACGATACTGAGACGTCGCCCGCGCTACCCCTCCTAAAGATGACAACTCGTTCCCTCTCTGGCATACTCTTTCCCATTAATGACCGGCGCCCTTGTTGCATTCATGGCGGAGCTACCACCTTGGCGGAAATGGCATGTCAACGCTCAAGCCCCCTTGCTCCGTCAGACACACGAATTGGGCGACTCACGTCTTCCCCGGCTACAGCAAACCTACGGTCAACCCTCTCGGCGATTGTATAAAAGGACCGTGGCCCAACGACCAGGAGGCAAGAAAGAAAAAGAAGAGAGGAGGAAAAAAAATGATAAGCACCTCTTCTCGATCGAGTTCCTTACTCCTCCCTCTAGCACTTCCCCTTCGCTCCACAATTGATTGACTTGACTGTCGGATGGTTGTCCCCTCAGATATCTTTCAAGGCTCCTTTTGATGTCATCTTGGTGGTCGCAAGTCCTTCTTTTGACAAGGCTCAGGGTCCTAATTCACCAACTATTAGAGGTGTCGACCGAGAGGTGAGTGACCATTTTTCGACCACTACAGTGACATACCTTTTTTGTCACAAATTTTTTCTCCAAAATAAATAAAATTTCAATTAATTTTACAAAATAAATTTAGATTTTTGACTGATCTTTTTCGATCACAAATTCATCTATAAAAGTATTATATTTAATTAATTTTGTGAAATAGATTTATTTTTACGATGGATTTGTATAAGTCGTAAATCTATCGTAAAATAGAGGCCAATTTTTGATGGATTTATTTCTCTCTAAATAGAGATGGATTTGCGACATATTCAAATTCGTCGCAAAACTATCTCCATATTTGAACGAAGAATTTTTTCCACTACAAATCCAAACGGATTTGAATCTCTCTCTAAATAGAGATGGATTTGCGACATATACATATCCATTGCAAAAGTACGATTTTTTCCGTTGCAAAATATTGTTCTCTATTTAGAGAGGATAATCCGTTGCAAACCTGTCTCAATTTTTAACAACTGATTTTTTCCGTCGCAAATCTATCTCTAATGCATTACAAATGTTAGCTTAAAATGGCGGTTGCCAAAATGATAATAATAATAATATTACTATCAAAAATCACGTTAAATACTCATGAATTGTGAGAAGTCAGACAAGATCAATCCGTTTCAAAATGCAGTCAATATCAAAGCTCAGTCAAAACTTAGTCAAGTCACGCATGAATACTAGAGAAATCCTGTAGGGCCCACTTTATAGCGCCAAGCACCACTAGCCTGACCAAAGAGGGTGCCTGTAGCCAGCAGTGGGTCAGGGTAGGGTCGGTCAGCGGCCCAACCTTGACAGGCTAAGGGCGATTAGCGCCCCCACCCTGACTAAAGTAACCCCACTAGTGCTCCCATGGCTGGCCCCCGCTGCCACCTTGACAGAGTGAGGGCACTCATTGTCGCCACCCTGATCGAATTGGCTTCTCCAGTGCTCGCGCCGATCCCCGCTGCCTCCTTGACAGGGTGAAGGCGCTCAGCTCCCCCACCTTGACCGAACTGGCCTCTCCAGCACTTGGCTGCTCCCTGCTACCACCTTGACTGGAGGAAGGCGCTCAACACTTTCACCTTGACAGAGTTCGCCCTTCTAGTGCCAGACGACAGTTGCCAGTGCTCAACACCCTTACCTTGACAGAATTGGCCTCTCACCGCTAACGTGACCAGATCGCGCTACCTTGACTGGATGGGTGCGGCTCCTGCCCTCACTTTAACCAGAATAGCCCCACGGCTGCCCTGTCGTTAGCAGTTCACACTTTGACCAGTTGGTGCCGGCTAATGCCCCCACCTTGGACATCCCTGAGGGAGTCCCAACGATGGGCTGATCCACGAGAGATAAGGGATATTCTCCGTCTAGATAGGGAGTCCTACCCTTAGACATCTCTGAGGGAACATTTTATCTACCTTTAGTTGGTTCAGTCTAATTTACTTCCTGGCTCTTCTCGAGCGTTGGGGAGGTCTTCACTCAGGCGACCGAGCCCAGGCTCGGTGGGACTTGTTGGACCCTTTACCTTGAGTCTTATTGTCACGTCCCGAATCGATAGCATTGGAAACATGCTTGGAATGTGACAGCGATACAGTCATGTCAATCAAAACAAACCATAAAGGCACAATATAACTAAAACATAATTTTATTAAAAATTTAAATATAACTTTATTACAATTTGACTTGAACTAACATACTCAATAAAAGAAAATTACAAGAGACTCTCGAACTAACTAAACTAGACACAAGTATACGAGATTCATCTAAATGGTCGGGATTCTCTTCACTGTTGCCCTTGCCCATCTTGATTGCATTCATCTTCATTATTACCTGAAAAACATGAAAAAAAATTAGGTGAGCGAAAGTTTAGTAAGTTTTATTTCTCTTGAACCAAGTTAGTTTTAAGTGATTAATAAATTAGTATGAAATATGCATGCACGGTAAATCTGATGACGATCAGGCTAAAACTTGACATAAGAAAGAACAAGAATAAAGAGATCACTATTCAAAGATACAATTATAACCAGATGACAAGTATGTAAGACATATATCACGAATTTCAAGAGCGAGATATACAGGATGACATATAGCATGACATTGGATTGGCCATTCAAGAATTTCAATAACAAGTTTACTCATTCCGGACCATGTCAAATATCATATCAAGAACATATCATGTAATATCAGTGTTGGAATTGTAAGGTTTCGCACAGCACCTACGGGCGACGCAGCGGATAACAAAAATTTAATTTGCCCGATCCCGGTATTGTGGAAAGCTTAATCTATGCTCTAATCGGTGTTTCTAATACCCTAATTACGGGTTGCGTGTTTTACCTTGCGCGGAACGACGCTGTCCGCTAAGCCCGATGCAGAGAAACCGAACCGCACAGCTGTACGGCCTCTAGAGCAGATCCACACGGACCCTTGCGCAGCGACGGTACCTCCCCGGCACAACTTTCCCCGGCTCTAACACCTTCTGGAGAGAGAGAGAGCAAGGGGGAGAAAGGGGGAGGCTAATCCTCTCCTTAATGCTTAATGCTTGATTAGCATTAAGGGGGGTTGGAAGGGAGAAGCCAAGAGTTCGAATGAACTCACGTAGATGGCTATATATAGAGTTTAGGTTTATTAGAAAAGGGTTCTAAAAGACCAAAACTGTATATATGTCCTTTCTCATATTATACATATGTATTAAACTCCGTTTACACTCCTTTCCAAAAGGAATTAAATGGAAATAATACATACACTTGTATAATAATTATCCGTCACCCAAGAATCCATTGTGTGTGATCCTCTAGGCCCATAGTCACTCTAGTTTAAGGCCCATTAACTTCTAATTCCTAATTAGAAGTAAATTAAACATATTATTCGCTTCTACAAGAGCCGAATAATAATTTAATTCATTCCGAACCTTCGATCACGTTGGGTCAAGCAAATCCGCGTGATCCTAGATGACGCAGGGTTTAAACCAGCATGTCTGGTACCTGTAAGTCCACAGTTACCGCATCGATATAATCCCTCGCTCCTTCTATGAGTCTGGTACGATCGAGGGTACGGTATCTGTCAAACCCCATGATCGTGCCATTTGACTATGACCTCCTTAAAGTGTATGACGTCCGTTCTAAACGAACTCACACGACCCTGGCCAGGGATTTAACGGAGCGTCAATGTCATGACCCATTAACTGTCTGATATATACCCGACAGTGAGCGATCCCCTCTTGACCATTGAGGATCTTCACACGTATCCTGGAGTGGTTAATGACTCGGCAACTCATGACTTATGGTTAAAGTCACTTAGCTAAGTAATTAAACCATTCCAGTCCTCGTGTAAGATCCGATCAATGTCTCAGGTCAAAGGACCAACGATGCTACTGTGACCGTTGGATCTTCAGTTGACATTAGGTATAATCAACCATCTGAAGATCCAATAGCGGATCAGTTCAGTGCACATCCTCCAAGGACATACACCTACACATATGTGTTGGTGCCCCGCACCAATGACCATGAGACTGGTCACTGACACATCATGTGTACTGGTTTAATAGGTAATCAAAGTCCCCGAGTGATTACCCTCCAACCAGGAACAGTTTAAGGTATGTGTACATGTAAAGTCAATCTCATGTTCGAGATCCCATCTCGAGCTGACTTTACAACCACATATCCTAGGGACAACGTAAAGTAACACAATCGCATATTTACGCTCAAACACCACTTTATTAATGAACAAGATCGTACAACTATTGGGCCTACCCGACCCGAAATTGGCCTGTAGCACACCAACACTAACAATCTCCCACTTGAACTACAGCCAATTGCCCACAACTTTGAGGCCCATCTTATCCCGATGACGCTCAAATACAGTCTGTGTCAAAGGCTTAGTCAGTGGCTCTGCTATGTTATCTTCTGACGGTACACGCTCTACCATCACATCTCCACGATCAACAATCTCCCGAATAAGGTGAAAGCGCCTGAGAATATGCTTTGACCTTTGGTGAGATCTCGGTTCCATCGCCTGAGCGATGGCCCCATTATTATCATAAAATAATGGGATGGGAGTTGATATCTCGGGAACTACGCCGAGTTCCAAGATGAATTTCTTCATCCAGACGGTTTCTCCAACTGACTGCCCCTCCATTCAACATGAATACAAATTCAGACATGGATTTGCAATTATCTGGATCTGACTGGAAACTAGAATCTGTGTAAGCTCTAAGCTGTAGGTCCTCTCCTCCATAAAGCAGAAAAAGATCCTTAGCCCTTCGCAGGTACTTCAGGATACCCTTTACTGCCTTCCAGTGCTCTTCGCCTGGATTTGCCTGATATCTACTGACAATGCTTAAAGCATTGGCAACATCAGGTCGTGTACATAGCATTGCATACATGATTGACCCTATCGCCGAAGCATAGGGTACCTTATTCATGTGTGCCACCTCCTCAGAAGTTTTAGGACTCATCCCCTTGGATAGGCAAATTCCATGTCTCATGGGAATGAGACCTCTCTTAGAATTTTCCATCCTAAACCTTTTGAGGATAGTGTCTATGTACATGGATTGGGATAATCCTAGCATCCTTTTAGATCTATCTCGATAGATCCTTATGCCCAGCACATAGGATGCTTCTCCCAAATCCTTCATGGAGAAGGTCTTGGACAACCAAGACTTAGTTGATGTCAACATCGCTACATCATTCCCAATGAGTAAGATGTCATCAACATAAAGGACCAAGAAGGTCACTGAGCTCCCACTGACCTTCTTGTAAACACAGGGTTCATCTTCATTCCGAATGAAGTTGAAAGATTTGACAGCCTCGTCAAATCTTAAGTTCCAGCTTCTAGATGCCTGCTTTAATCCATAAATGGACCTTTGAAGTTTGCATACCTTATTAGGATGTGGCTTGGAAGTGAATCCCTCAGGTTGTACCATGTACACCTCTTCTGACAGGTTTCCATTAAGAAAAGCTGTCTTCACATCCATTTGCCAGATCTCGTAATCCAGGTACGCAGCAATGGCAATGAGGATTCTGATTGACTTAACCATGGCTACTGGCGAAAACGTCTCGTCATAGTCAATGCCTTGCCTTTGACGATATCCTTTTGCCACTAGTCTAGCCTTGTATGTGTCAACCTATCCATCTGCACCGATTTTCCTTTTGAAAATCCATTTGCAGCCGATAGGGACCTTCCCTTCGGGTACATCAACTAAGTTCCAAACTTTGTTGGTGTACATGGACTGGATCTCTGAATCCATTGCCTCTTGCCATTTCTCGGAGTCTACACTACGGATCGCCTCCTGGTACGACTGAGGATCATCATCCTCATCGATGCATACCTTAGAGGACCCATCTGAGACATGTCCAACATATCTCTCAGGTTCTCTCGGTAGTCTACCAGATCTCCGTAGTGTCAGTGTTTCACCTTGAATAGGATCAACCGATACAGTCTCATCTAATGAGTGTGTGTCTATGGGTTGTGGTTCTTGGACCTCGTCCAATTCTATCTGGCTCCCACTGTTTTTCTGGAGTAGATATTCTCTTTCCAGAAATACAGCTCTCTTGGCCACTAAGACCCTTTGCTCAGAAGGGTGATAGAAATAATATCCAAACGTCTCCTTTGGATATCCCACAAACCTACACTTATCGGTTCTTGACTTAAGCTTATCACTCTCGTTCTTCTTTACATGAGCAGGACACCCCCAAATTTTAATGTGATTAAAATTTGGTTTCCTGCCCTTCCATATCTCATATGGAATAGAAGGAACTGATTTACTTGATATCCTATTCAATAAATAAGCCGCAGTCTCTAATGCATAGCCCCAGAGAGACAAGGGTAGTCCTGACATAGACATCATGGATCGGACCATGTCTAACAAGGTCCTGTTTCTCCTCTCGGATACACCATTGTGCTGTGGTGTATACGGTGGTGTCCACTGAGAAACTATTCCATGGTCTTTAAGATAAGAAGTGAATTCATGGCTTAAATATTCACCTCCTCGATCCGATCGAAGAGCCTTAATACTTTTGCCAGTCTATTTCTCTACTTCATTCTTGTATTCCTTAAACTTCTCAAAGGCTTGTGACTTATGTCTCATTAAATACACATAGCCATATCTAGAGAAGTCATCAATAAAAGAAATGAAATAGAGATAACCTCCTTTTGCTTCTATGGACATGGGTCCACACACATCCGAGTGTATGAGCTCGAGAAGGTCAACAGCCCTCTCTCCATGTCCACCAAAGGGAGCCTTAGTCATTTTCCCTATGAGACACGACTCACAGGTATCAAATGGCTTGTATTCGAATGAATTCAAATACCCATTTGAGTGTAAGTGAGAGACTCTTTTCTCACCTACATGACCGAGTCTGCAATGCCATAGATATGCAGAATTCACTTCATCAGTATTAGAAATTTGCATAACATTAGAACGTGTATCTAATACATATAGACCATTGACCAATGAACCATTGGCTATAACCAAACCATTATTCATTATAGAGCACCCAGTGCTATTAAAAGCCAATGTATATCCAATGTTATACAAGCCAGAGATTGAAATAATATTCTTAATAATATTAGGAACATAATAACAGTCATTCAGTTCCAGAATGACTCCTGAAGGTAAACTGAGGCGTGCAGTCCCGACAGCTTTGGCAGCAACTAAAGCTCCATTGCCCATCCTCAGTTCAATCTCCTTTTTGCCCAATCGCCTTCTATTTGCCAGCACCTGCATAGAATTGCAGATATGAGATGCACATCCAGTATCCAATACCCATGATGTGGATTCCATATATGACAAATTAAGGTCTATGACAAAAATACCTTCATTTAGAATTGCCTTGCAATTCCTTTTCCAATGCCCAGTTTCCCCGCATCGAAAACATTTGTCTTCCTTTTCATTCTTCTTGCCCTTCCCTTTGTCAACCTTGGCGTGCTGCTTACCCGTGGCCTTTTTCTTTCCCTTCCCTTTGTTACTTGTGGTGGATATTTGGGTTGCCTTCCTTTTCTTGTTGGCCCGGCCAACAATCATTACAGACGAAGATGGTTTATCTTTCTGCATGGTTCCTTCAGCACTCTTTAACATATTGAGCAGCTCCGGGAGAGTTGCTTCAATCCTGTTCATGTTAAAGTTCATGATGAAGGAAGAAAAGGAATCGGGCAATGACTGGAGTATAAGATCAATGCATAGTTCAAGATCCAACTTGAACCCCAATGCATTGAGTCTTTCAATCCACTCCATCATTTTCAGTACATGAGCCTGTACTGAAGAACCCTCAGACATCCGTGTCCTGAAAAGCCTTTTGGAGATGTCATACCTCTCAATCCTACCCTGCTCCCCGAAGAGCTGGCGTAGATTGAGAAGTATACTTCTACAATCAGTCTTTTCAAATTGCCTCTGTAGCTCGGGAGCCATAGAGGCCAACATGTAACATTGGGCTAGGGAGGAGTCCTCAGACCACTTGGCATAAGCCAGTAACTCGCCCTCGTCGGCATCAGGAGCTGGCTCAGAATGAACCGTGTCCAACACGTACGCTATCTTTTCGGCGGTAAGGACTATGCGTAGATTACGTAGCCAATCCGAGTAGTTCGGTCCAATTAATCTATTTGCATCCAAGATGCCGCGGAGGGGGTTGGACGACGACATTGTAATCTGGATAAGAAATAAAAGACAACTTAGCATGTGTTCAAATTCTAACTTAGATGTGGTTTTCTATCTTAGTTAGTCCCACTATTTTTCGATCGGACTATATAACCCTCAGTATATAGAACGGGAGATCAACGAGATCAACCTAGTGGGTCGGAATCCCAACGAGACTAATGTACGACCTTGTGGAAAGCACAACAAGCCATACACCATCTCAAGGGCAGTCAACAAGCACTTGCATCTAATGCAATATCCGATATTCGGCCCCCGAGAAATCATCCCCTTGTGGAAAGCACAACAAAGGATATTCTCGGTTAGATCTAACCATCATTACTACATAGCAATAAGTTCATGACCCGACCCTTGTGGAAAGCACAACAAGGCCGAATTCAATTCCTCACTCCATTGAGGCCGAGCCTTGGAGTTTAATCCCCCCCCCAAACTCATGGACCTTGTGGAAAGCACAACAAATCCATGAAATGAAGACGTTCATTCACTCCACAATGATGGAGGGCCACGACGACTCCTAGAGCCACGCTTACCAGATCTAAAATTTAAACGCGAGGGAATTTAATTTTATCTTGATATCACCCTAGGTGGTAATATAAATATATCCAATATATTTACCGTACCTAGTAGTTTGCACAAAATAAATGCATCCAATGCAAAAATGAACGCAAGTGATCATGGACTTTAACCCTAATGTAACTAAGACATCCGGCCCGCTTCCGAAGCAGCTGGATCGTCCTCGTCGGGTGTGCTCCACGCTTTCAATCGCCGACGCCGCATTAATTACAACTTTTACACGGCACGCAGGGCGGAAAAATTAAATTACATGTGACTCAAATTCCAGCAGCCCTTAGGGCGAGTACAACAATGGAGGAAGATAGAAGTACATTGGAATTTTAACAGAGAGAGAAAGGAGGTTCGCAGACCCCAATTAATTACATTAATCCAAGTCCATGATCACTTGCCAACCCATTCAAATAAAATCAATCAAGGGTTATTTTCTGAAAATAATCCTTACTTTTGAATTTAATAATGGGATGTGCAAACAAAAACAGGCTAGCTTTGTTTAATTTTAAAAATCAAAGCATGATTAACTAAAATTAAACATACAAGCAGGTCAATACAAGGTAAATAAAGTAACGCACGTAAAGAACCATCATTTTCTACAGGGGCATCTAATTGAGATAATTAATTAAATTTAAATTTAAATTTAATTATCTAATAATCAAATTTAAATTCAAAATTTAAACATGCCAATAATTTAAATTTAAATTCAAACTAATTATCCAATAATTTTTGTTTGAAAATAAATTTAAAGTAATGCAATTATCCTCAATTAGTAATTTTTTTTTAAAATTCAAAATTTGAATTTAACAATTATCTAATAATTAAAAATTCAAATAATTGAATTTCTCACATTTAACTTCAATAAAATTTAAAATTTGAATTTTTTAATTATCTAATAATTAAAAATTCAAAAACTTAAATTTTACTGAAGTAACTTCAATTATTACCATTTTATCTCAAGGTAAATAGTAATTATCTCACCTCGGTAAATTCAACACGGTTAAATAAAATTTAACATTTGACATTTACTTTTGAGATAATACAATTAACCTACAAGATAAAGTCCTATTTAATTCACTGTGTATTTTAATATATATATCTAATATATATATTACTATTTAAGTACACAATAAATTAAAAGGAATATAATGTAAAATTTTTTTTTTTAAATAAAAAAAATGGGCGGGGGGGGCCGCCCCGCGCGCGTGGGCGGCGCCCACGCGGGCGGGCGCAGACCCGCCCGCGTCGGGCGCGCCCGCCACGCGGGTCGGCGCCCGCCAGGCGGGCGCTGACCCCGCGTGCGGGCGCCCGCCACGCGGGCGGCGCCCGCCTCGCGGGGCGCTCGCCACGCGGGCGGCGCCCGCCCGCCGCGGGGCCCCCGCGTGCGTCCCGCGGGGCACGCGGGCGGGCGCACTGCGCCCACAGCGGCGCAGTGCGCCCACCGCAACCCCCAAAAAAAAATTTTTTTTTTTTTAAAAAAAAATTTACGTTCCTGATGCCTAGCATCCAGGAAGAACAGAGATATCTAAATCTCTTTCTACAAATTATAATTGAAGATTTTCAATAGCCCCTAAAACATGGTTCTAAACGGCGCTAAAACACCGACCAGAGCGCCAACCTGGCTCTGATACCACTGTAAGGTTTCGCACAGCACCTACGGGCGACGCAGCGGATAACAAAAATTTAATTTGCCCGATCCCGGTATTGTGGAAAGCTTAATCTATGCTCTAATCGGTGTTTCTAATACCCTAATTACGGGTTGCGTGTTTTACCTTGCGCGGAACGACGCTGTCCGCTAAGCCCGATGCAGAGAAACCGAACCGCACAGCTGTACGGCCTCTAGAGCAGATCCACACGGACCCTTGCGCAGCGACGGTACCTCCCCGGCACAACTTTCCCCGGCTCTAACACCTTCTGGAGAGAGAGAGAGCAAGGGGGAGAAAGGGGGAGGCTAATCCTCTCCTTAATGCTTAATGCTTGATTAGCATTAAGGGGGGTTGGAAGGGAGAAGCCAAGAGTTCGAATGAACTCACGTAGATGGCTATATATAGAGTTTAGGTTTATTAGAAAAGGGTTCTAAAAGACCAAAACTGTATATATGTCCTTTCTCATATTATACATATGTATTAAACTCCGTTTACACTCCTTTCCAAAAGGAATTAAATGGAAATAATACATACACTTGTATAATAATTATCCGTCACCCAAGAATCCATTGTGTGTGATCCTCTAGGCCCATAGTCACTCTAGTTTAAGGCCCATTAACTTCTAATTCCTAATTAGAAGTAAATTAAACATATTATTCGCTTCTACAAGAGCCGAATAATAATTTAATTCATTCCGAACCTTCGATCACGTTGGGTCAAGCAAATCCGCGTGATCCTAGATGACGCAGGGTTTAAACCAGCATGTCTGGTACCTGTAAGTCCACAGTTACCGCATCGATATAATCCCTCGCTCCTTCTATGAGTCTGGTACGATCGAGGGTACGGTATCTGTCAAACCCCATGATCGTGCCATTTGACTATGACCTCCTTAAAGTGTATGACGTCCGTTCTAAACGAACTCACACGACCCTGGCCAGGGATTTAACGGAGCGTCAATGTCATGACCCATTAACTGTCTGATATATACCCGACAGTGAGCGATCCCCTCTTGACCATTGAGGATCTTCACACGTATCCTGGAGTGGTTAATGACTCGGCAACTCATGACTTATGGTTAAAGTCACTTAGCTAAGTAATTAAACCATTCCAGTCCTCGTGTAAGATCCGATCAATGTCTCAGGTCAAAGGACCAACGATGCTACTGTGACCGTTGGATCTTCAGTTGACATTAGGTATAATCAACCATCTGAAGATCCAATAGCGGATCAGTTCAGTGCACATCCTCCAAGGACATACACCTACACATATGTGTTGGTGCCCCGCACCAATGACCATGAGACTGGTCACTGACACATCATGTGTACTGGTTTAATAGGTAATCAAAGTCCCCGAGTGATTACCCTCCAACCAGGAACAGTTTAAGGTATGTGTACATGTAAAGTTAATCTCATGTTCGAGATCCCATCTCGAGCTGACTTTACAACCACATATCCTAGGGACAACGTAAAGTAACACAATCGCATATTTACGCTCAAACACCACTTTATTAATGAACAAGATCGTACAACTATTGGGCCTACCCGACCCGAAATTGGCCTGTAGCACACCAACACTAACAGGAATTGTCTAGAGTAAATCTTGCTTATCATTGGTGCAATGTCACACATGATTAATCATAGTACCGGTATATGTCTGGGCTTTATCTCGCCCTTGGGACCAGATCCGGGTCCCTATCAAATAATGTTCTAGCATTGAGTGTCAGTTTGGATCCATAGCCCCATGTAATTTTTTTAGACAATATCTAAGTCAATTAATGGCCAAATAGAATTTCAAGGACCAAGCTTTAAGTAGGATAATTCAGAGAATAAGATTTCAAAGATGGACACAAGGACATGTGTAGTGTCGGAATCTAACATTGAAATCCATGAGAAACGGGATAATGACGTCCACTCAGGCGGTCACGAATTGAAGAATTCGCATCCACGTAGAAGGGCGCTAATTCTTATGAACAATAAGGCACGAATGAAATTCATGTCACCTGTTCGGACGCTAATTCAAGATATGGCGACTATTGTACCGGACGTTAATTCTGGACAGACTAGGGACTCTCACAGAACACCCAATATTGGCGCTCTATGATGGTTGGATGTCATGTTTCTTCAGAGGGACATGACCTCAATAGGTTTAAGGGTTTTTATGGTACAACAAGTCCAATGATCGAAGAGGAAATCCTTCGATGTCGGGATCTTACGAAGATCTTAGAGAAGGAATTTCCAATCCGGCGAGAGGACTTCCAGACGAAGGGTCCTTCTATCTCCAAGAAATAGGGTGTATCACGTAGGAAACAATGAAACATGGACTATGTCTCGGTCTTGAGACCATAGTGCCGATAATCTACAGTTAGTGGATGAAAACACAATCAAAACATTACTGGAAGAATTCATGTCTGAAAATGAAGCCGTTAATTCTTGAATTCACGTCTTCGCGAAGAGGCGCCAAATTTTAGAATTAATCATATTTACGTGGACACTAATTTGTTAAGTTTAAACGAACAACATCATTAAATGTGAGAATCGTTCATTTCTTTTACAAAGAATGAACAGTAGCAATGTGTTATTAACAATAATTTTCAAGATTTAAGAATAAAAAAATTAAGCGTATTTTTCAAAGGTCATGAAAATATGTAGATTGAAATTTTTACTCACTTGGATCATAAGATATAAATTTTTTGAGATTTAAGTGTAATTTATTGAGAAAAAGAATGTGTCTCACAAAAGAGGCGTTAATTTAATCTGCCTCCATACAAAATATGTTAATTTCAAAATTAACCATATTTAGTTGAAAATTCAAATAGCATCTATTATTAATTTAGGTATCTGCAGAGAGACGCTAATTCTACAATACCCTACCCTACAGTTTAGATCTAATCAAAAGAATGGTTAACCGTTCTTTTTTTAGATGATGAACACTAACACTTAGCAACATAAGGGGTATTTTTGAGAAACTAATAACATGATAATTATGGAGATTTTACGGGGATCATGAAAACATGTAGTTTACCATTTTTATGCACTTAGATCGTGAGTTATTAATTTTCCAAAATTTAGATATAATTTATTAAAAATAAAATTTGTGACTGATACAACCGACATTAAATAAGAAAAAAAAGTTACGTGGGTGCAGATGGACGCAAAACCTTAATCTCAATGAAATAATTATTTTTAAAGAGAAAGGGGGCACGTTCTATACTGATTTATAAAAGAAAAAGAGCATACAAGATATTAACAGGTTTAACAAAATTTTAGGGTTAGTTCAAGAAGAATTTACGTCTGAATACATGAACGCATGGTCAAGGATTGACGTCAACTTCGTCGGACGCATATTCCAATATTTATAAATAGTACAGCGTCAATTTAAAATCCCAAATTCTTAATGTATACACATTAGAATGATACAATCTATATGCCAAATGGAAGAGCACGTAAAACTCGACCTAACATGATACTTTATTAAATTTTTATTTGAGAGAGTATCTATCTTAGGATGAGAAAAACAAGACACCGTACGCACGACCGCACTCATCGCCCCCAAAACACTCTCGCAAAATTTCACGGTCAAACTCTCCTCCCGACGCCGACGAACAATTAACCCGTCAAAGAGTTGATAGTTACGAAGATCGGGACTTACATAGGTTCTACCGCATAATATAACCCCAGTGTAACCCGTCCAAAAGAATCTTAATAAAAGAATTAGAGTCCTTCTTTAACGCTTATAACCTAGGGTTACTCTAATGGGCCACAAATCAAGCCCAATTAAGATTTAAAGAATTATAATATTTTAATCTAATAATTTTTATTAATTAAGCCCACATATCTAATGATCTATTTTTAAGCCGATTATGTTTCATCTTTAATTATTTATCGTGCTTTATTTTATTTCACAAGGTCTATTCATTTTTCTTGTTCTCTATAAACATAATACAGTAATTATTTTTAATTTTTAGAGTTACTACACTTATCGCAAGTGGGTCCTAATTAACAGGACTGCCTCTCGATCACTGCACCACGCAGATTTTTATCGAGTTTTTGAGCTATGAAGGGTAGGGTCGCAGACTTTCCCCTCTCCCAGAGAGAGATGCCAATTAATGAATTCGAGGCAGCTCTGGGAGGCGATATCTAGGCAAGAGAATCCTTGATCGATCGTCTCCAACCACAAAGTACCAGCGACCCCTCTAACATATCTCACGTCCTCCGGCGGAAAATCCAAGCTAATTAAGTGAGAGTTTAGATCATGCATGCGGCTGGAACCCTGCAGGGCCTGGCATCGATATATCGACGGGCCGGCCGGCCGGCGGGGTCCCCGCCGGGCGGGGAGTTAGAGATCGACCTCCAAGTTGCGTGGTCCCGTGCGTACACTGTGTGACACATCTATCCAATTCCCCCCGGCTAGCCGTCCACCCGCATGCATGTGACTGTCCCACATGCTTGTGATCATAATTAATTCTCACCCATAATAATTGAGCAGCTGCCCAATCAATTTCTCTACTCTCAATACTCACAGTCTGCCCCATCGTCGTCCTTAGTGGCCTGCACGAGGCACGACTCCAACAACTATATATGCGAGTCCATGGATGATCTTCCGAGCCATCCGGTCAGGCTTAAATTAATCACCGACGTACATTTAAAAAATAGGCATATGATAAATTAGTAAGAAAAGGAAACCATATAATAATGATGACCAATTAAGCATCTCGGAAAAGGGTTAGAAGGACCGGCGAGAAAGGAATAGACGTGCTCGAGGGCTGCATCTCGACATTGTTCTGCTAACATCATAAAAAAATGCAAATTACAATATTATTCCTTCCCTCTCCAGAGGTCTTATCCTTATTTGACGACACGGAAAGCACAAAAGTCTGCCCAAAAAAAAAATAGCTCCGTTATATTTGTCAAATGAACGTAGAAAATAACCACATGAAGTAGGATAATACATAAGCATACAAAAATCAAACTATTTCATGAAAAAACATAAATAGCCCTGAAATGTTTGCAAGTGAAGATGCACATTGACTCGAGAATGAGTACTGGTTATTGCACAATCCAAATTTATGGGAGAAATGACAAGTAATTCCCAAGAGGAGCTCGGCGCGCAGCGACTTCTTCGTCTTCCCCGGTCGCGGGGGAGGTCTTCTCCCCTTGCGGATCTTCGGCGAGGGGGAGCTCCCTCCGGGGACTCCCCCCCCCCCCTCCCCCTCTCCGTCTCCTCTACAACAGGACCTCTTCCTGGTGAGTCCCCCGGGCTCACTAAAGGGTTTTGTCGGGGGGGTTTCTAACCCCACCTGGACCAGGCAGGAGAGATCGGGGCTCCCCCGATCCCCCCTGGAAACCTCCACCCCTCTCTCTCCTTCCTTGCTCCTCCTCCCCCTCCGGTCGTCCTTCCGCCCCCTTCGCCTTTCTTTCTCCCCACCGTTCACCCAATGCCCCTTCCTACCCTCCTTGTCGGACCCTTGCTCCCCCCCTTTTTCACTCCACCGCCCTGCGTATCCTCTCCCCTCTCCGCCGTCACGCCTCTGGTGCCCCCCCTCTCCACCAACAGTTCCTCACCCGCCTTCCACTCCCCCTCCCTGTCCCCTCCCTCGCCCCCCCCGTTCTCCGATCGCCATCCCGTTCCGTCCCCCCCCCCCCAACTCAACCCAGAACCCCCCTCCCACAGTTCCCCCTTTCTCCCCCCCCCCCCCCCCCCCCCGTTCTACCCGAAACCCCCCACCCCAGTTCCCTCTCTCTCACCCCCCTAGCCCCGCCCCTCCATTTTTGGGCCCCTCACATACCACCACACTGCCTCCGCCCTCCGATCTTCGTTCTCTTCCCTCTCCCTCCGTCTCCGCCCCCCGAGTGATCATCCCCCGTTCTCTCCGTTTCCTTCTCTCCCTGTTTCCATCCCGTCTCCCCCTCCCCTTCCAACCCCCAGTGTCTGTCTCTCTCGTTGATGGGCGACTACTCGAGCACCCGAAGTTATGTGGGTTTGTTCTGTGTTGCAGGTTGCGGACTTCCTCTCTCGCTCTCAAAAGTACTCGGAGACTCTGCGCTTTTACCCCGTTCACCCTTCGAGGTGACGGCCTCCCGAGCACCTTTGTCTCACCGCCATCAGATAGTGCGGTTCGGTAGCTTTGCGCTCCTCGAGGATGATGCCCGTTTCCTACTCCAGTAGTAGCCCCATCCTCGTTGTCTTCGATGCTCTCCATTCCTGAGAGTTATCTCTGTTATGTTATGTTCACAGTTTGCTTTCCTATCTCTCCGTCTGGAGGTCATTGTTATGGGTCGGTTGTGGCTTTGTATGTTCGATGGGTTACCATTGTGGGCCGGATGTGGCTTTGTATGTCTTTGTCCTTCGCTTGTATCTTCTCTCCGAGTTAAATGAATGAATATCTTATGTTTCCAAAAAAAAGACAAGTAATTCCCAAAGAAACACGCTTAAAGCACCGACTAGGTTTTAAATTGCGTGCAGTAGTGAGAATTTTAATAATCTAATTGGCTTATGCAAAGTAAAAACCAATAAAAAAATTCCATTCTTAAGATTGCTTATCGTTGCACCTCGTCACAACACAATGTCAATTACTTCCACGGGACCCAAAATAGGTGACCCATGATGTGCAATTCAAAATTTGAATCGCAAGAAAACAATATTCTTAATCACTTCCTCAATCCAAACAAGCTACTATTCAAAAACTCACGTATAGTTTTAACTTTTCATATCATCCACCACATGACATGGAGTTAAAATCATTAGGCCACCTTTGACATCGGGGTCAGGTAGTGCATGCATTCGGCCGAGACAGCCGAATGCGCTACTAATTAGGAGTGTTCTATCTGGGAGATGTCGATGCGACGATTTAGGGACCGAGGCATCTGAGGATCACTGAAGCCCTGTGGAACACGGAACGATCTCGAAGATCAAAAAATCGCATGAAGAGACATCAAGTCACAGTGGACAAAAGAGGGTTCCATTTTATTAGGCAAGGTGAATTTACATTCACAGGCATGCTTGCCTAATTTATTTAATTTTATAAATTTGAAACAAGATGATACATTTTGTGTGTGTGTGTGTGTGTGTGTGTGTGTGTGTGTGTTGTGTGTGTGTGTGTGTGAATTCTTTAACTTAACGCTGAGTCTAAACTGGGTATCTAAATTGGATTCTGTCAGTTCTCCTAAATCAGTCTCATAGAATAATTGACACGTTGATCAGATCGATATTTTAAATTTTGAATTATTGAACCCAAGTTCTTTAACTTTAAAGCGTCAAGCCCAAATCAGATATTCGATTTGGATTCTGTCAGTTATCCCAAGTCACTCTCACTGCCTCGGTCATGTTGGAACGATCGACACACTGTTCAGGTCAATATTTTAAATTTTAGATCCTCGAACTCAGTTCTCTGATTTATTTTAAACTAAGTTAGTTCTAAATTGGATTTAGTTCTAATTTGGTAAATTTTAATGTCAAGCCCAAACTTTCCTAGGGAAGACAAAAGATTAGAGGGTCTGGGATGGGGTTCCTAGGGAAAACTTTCCGATTCTTAAGTCAGTGATGGGCAAGAGCTAAAGAATAAAAGGGAGCGAGAGGTTTGAGGATACGAGATCGCTCCTCACCAATTGACGGTTAGTGGTAGGTAATTCCTGATGATCTTCGAGGAGGGTAAATAGCCACGAATTCCCTTTCTGGTTTCATAGAGGATTGAGAGAGGGAAGATATTCCTTAGGTAAGGACTCTTACCGGTGTGAGACTTTGTGACGACCCGGATCCCGGATACCGGATATACCTGATAGAACTACCAAGTAGACCCAATACCACTTGGAATCCGCGAGGCCTCTCAAGAGCGGTAAAGCTCCGAAGGAATAAAAGGCATGTGTAGAGTACATTGAAGCCACAGAGATATAACAGTAAACAATTAAATTTCATTAGATCGGTTTGCTAAAGTAGCAGAAATAAATTTATTTTTTAATTAACAATTTTAATTTAACAATTATACCAGAGTCTAGTCCAAAGAAAAGACAAACAGTACAGTCAACAGAAAGGAAGGACGTACACTGAGGGCGGGGGAAGTCCGGCGCAGGTACCGCTGGTAGCTACAGACACGCCACACCAGGCATCGCGGAAGCAGAATGATGTCACCCACCTGAAAAGTAATGGTGAACCTCGTGTCACTGGCCTAATAGGGGTCACGCGGATCCCCACTGAAAAATAACGCAGTAACACGAAACAATAGCTAAAATAGCAATAGTAGTAAAGCAGGAAAACTACCACTAGAAAGCTGTAAAAGAAAACCGGAACGGAAGGAGTAGAAATAGCTCAAAGAAAAGGGAAAAGTCATACCGAACAAGCGCGGCTGTCGGACTAACCATAATAGATAAAATAAATTTATATTTATAAATTACATTATTTATAAATTACATTTTGGCTCCCTAAACTACTCCAGGCAGCAATAGGAAGGCGCACTCTGATCTAACAAGATCAGGAGTTACTGATCTGTCGGGCCTACAAAGACGGGTAAAAAGCCTAGGAAGAACCTAGACAGACACCGACGCTCTAAAGCATATATGACTTGATTGCCATGCACGCTCTTCTAGACACGACCACACACACACAACTAGAACGTCGTGCTGGTGGGGACACCACTGGGTCCACTACCGGGCTCACTACTCGGAGCCGACGTCGCACTGCCACTACACCGAGCTTATGGCTTGAAGATCCTTCCTGAAGACTCGACGTATTTGTGTGTATTGAGTGATACATATATTTTTATGTATTTTGTGTGTATTAGACTAGTCAAATAACATGTGTGTATATTATGTATTTTATTTGATTAAAACCCACAAAATATTTAGTGGGTTGGTGGCCTTGTTTTATAAGGCTAGTATATATATGCAAATAAGTAAAAGTGTGAAGGTACGAATGTAATGGGCCTTTTCTATATAAGGAGGCCAAGGGTGTTACGTAGGATATGAACCATATGAATGAAAAGAACCAAATTTTGTTAACACATAGGTGCATCTTGCCCTTATACTCTTCCCTTCTCTCTCTTCTCTTTTGTGAGGATTGAGCGTCGTCCGATGTGACACATCTATCCAATTCCCCCCAGCTAACTGTCCACCCGCATGCATGTGACTGTCCCACATGCTTGTGATCATAATTAATTCTCACCCATAATAATTGAGCAGCTGCCCAATCGATTTCTCTACTCTCAATACTCACAGTCTGCCCCATCGTCGTCCTTAGTGGCCTACACGAGGCACGACTCCAACAACTATATATGCGAGTCCATGGATGATCTTCCGAGCCATCCGGTCAGGCTTAAATTAATCACCGACGTACATTTAAAAAATAGGCATATGATAAATTAGTAAGAAAAGGAAACCATATAATAATGATGACCAATTAAGCATCCTGGAAAAGGGTTAGAAGGACCGGCGAGAAAGGAATAGACGTGCTCGAGGGCTGCATCTCGACATTGTTCTGCTGACATTATAAAAAAATGCAAATTACAATATTATTCCTTCCCTCTCCAGAGGTCTTATCCTTATTTGACGACACGGAAAGCACAAAAGTCTGCCCAAAAAAAAAATAGCTCCGTTATATTTGTCAAATGAACGTAGAAAATAACCACATGAAGTAGGATAATACATAAGCATACAAAAATCAAACTATTTCATGAAAAAACATAAATAGCCCTGAAATGTTTGCAAGTGAAGATGCACATTGACTCGAGAATGAGTACTGGTTATTGCACAATCCAAATTTATGGGAGAAATGACAAGTAATTCCCAAGAGGAGCTCGGCGCGCAGCGACTTCTTCGTCTTCCCCGGTCGCGGGGGAGGTCTTCTCCCCTTGCGGATCTTCGGCGAGGGGGAGCTCCCTCCGGGGACTCCCCCCCCCTCCCCCTCTCCGTCTCCTCTACAAGAGGACCTCTTCCTGGTGAGTCTCCCGGGATCACTAAAGGGTTTTGTCGGGGGGGGTTTCTAACCCCACCTGGACCAGGCAGGAGAGATCGGGGCTCCCCCGATCCCCCCTGGAAACCTCCACCCCTCTCTCTCCTTCCTTGCTCCTCCTCCCCCTCCGGTCGTCCTTCCGCCCCCTTCGCCTTTCTTTCTCCCCACCGTTCACCCAATGCCCCTTCCTACCCTCCTTGTCGGACCCTTGCTCCCCCCCTTTTTCACTCCACCGCCCTGCGTATCCTCTCCCCTCTCCGCCGTCACGCCTCTGGTGCCCCCCCTCTCCACCAACAGTTCCTCACCCGCCTTCCACTCCCCCTCCCTGTCCCCTCCCTCGCCCCCCCCGTTCTCCGATCGCCATCCCGTTCCGTCCCCCCCCCCCCCCCCCCCGTTCTACCCGAAACCCCCCACCCCAGTTCCCTCTCTCTCACCCCCCTAGCCCCGCCCCTCCATTTTTGGGCCCCTCACATACCACCACACTGCCTCCGCCCTCCGATCTTCGTTCTCTTCCCTCTCCCTCCGTCTCCGCCCCCCTAGTGATCATCCCCCGTTCTCTCCGTTTCCTTCTCTCCCTGTTTCCATCCCGTCTCCCCCTCCCCTTCCAACCCCCAGTGTCTGTCTCTCTCGTTGATGGGCGACTACTCGAGCACCCGAAGTTATGTGGGTTTGTTCTGTGTTGCAGGTTGCGGACTTCCTCTCTCGCTCTCAAAAGGACTCGGAGACTCTGCGCTTTTACCCCGTTCACCCTTCGAGGTGACGGCCTCCCGAGCACCTTTGTCTCACCGCCATCAGATAGTGCGGTTCGGTAGCTTTCACTACAAGAAAAAGTGGCTATAGCGACCGCATTAGCGACCGCTTTAATCGGTCGCTAGTCGGTCCCAAATAGAGACCAATTCGGCGACCGAAATAATCGGTCGCACATCTGAGACCTATTGGCGACCGAACTAAATTCGGTCGCCAATCGGTCGCTGATCCCGTTATACTCCCCCCCTGCGACCCCCGCCCGCCCGAGCCCCTCCCCGCCCGAGCCCTCCCTCCCGCCCTCCACCCTCCCGACCGAACTAAATTCGGTCGCCAATCGGTCGCTGATCCCGTTATACTCCCCCCTGCGACCCCCGCCCGCCCGAGCCCCTCCCCGCCCGAGCCCTCCCTCCCGCCCTCCACCCTCCCGCCCGAGCCCCCTTCCCCTGCGGCCCCCTCCCCCTGCGGCCCCCTCTCCGCCCTAGCCCCCCCTCCACCCTCCCGCCCGAGCCCCCGCCCGAGCCCCCTTCCCCTGCGGCCCCCTCCCCCTGCGGCCCCCTCTCCGCCCTAGCCCCCCTCCTCCGCCGGAGTCCCCCCTTCCCCTGCGGCCTCCCGCCCGAGCCCCCCTCCGCCGGAGCCCCCCCTCCCCCTGCGGCCTCCCGCCCGAGCCCCCCTCCTCCGCCCGAGCCCCCCTCCCCGTGCGGCCTCCCGCCCGAGGCCCCCTCCGCCGGAGCCCCCCTCCGCGCCGCTCGCCTCGCCGTCGTCGCCGCGCCGCTCGCCTCGCCGTCGCCGCTCGCCGTCGCCGTCGTCGCCGGCTTCCTCTCTCTCACACACAGGTACCTCTCTCTCTCTCTCTCTCTCTCTCTCTCTCTCTCTCCAACCCGCCGCGGCCCCCCCACAGGTACCCCTCTCTCTCTCTCTCTCTCTCTCTCTCTCTCTCTCTCTCTCTCCAACCCGCCGCTGCCCTCTCTCTCTCTCTCTCTCTCTCTCTCTCTCTCCAACCCGCCGCTGCCCCCCCCAAGGTACCTCTCTCTCTCTCTCTCTCTCTCCAACCCGCCGCGGCCCCCCCCCCACAGGTATCTCTCTCTCTCTCTCTCTCTCTCTCTCCAACCCGCCCCCCCACAGGTACCCCTCTCTCTCTCTCTCTCTCTCTCTCTCTCTCTCCAACCCGCCGCGGCCCCCCCCCCACAGGTACCTCTCTCTCTCTCTCTCTCTCTCTCTCTCTCTCTCCAACCCGCCCCCCCACAGGTACCCCTCTCTCTCTCTCTCTCTCTCTCTCTCTCTCTCCAACCCGCCGCGGCCCCCCCACCCCAACCCCCTGCAGGGAATTTAATGTGAAAATTTTGTTTAGGCCATGCTAATTTTTTGTTTAGGGCATTTCATAGTCCATGTTATTGTTAATATGATAGAATATTATTTTGTGCACTTTTCAGGTGTTTGGGTGCTTTATATTGCCTTTATTAACAGTCATATGGACCTTCCATTTTTTGTAGTAAAATACCAGTGCATGTAAATAGTCATTTTTGTGTGTTAGCATGATAATATATTCACAAACATGTGTTGTATTTGGATTGGCCTCACCTCTCCTTTCCTAATGATTAGTGTAAGGTTTTTAAGGGTTTAGTGTTTAGTGTTTAAGGTTTAGGGTTTTAGATTTAGGTTTTAGGTACTAGATTTAGGTTTTACTCTTTTAAGGTTTAGGATTTTTAGGGTTTAAGGTGTTTAGGGCTTTTAGGGTTTAGGGTTTAGGATTTTAAGCTTTATGGTTTAGGGTTTGGGGCTTTAGGGTTAGGATTTAAGGGTTAGGTGTTAGGGTTTAGGAAGGGTTTCAGGGCTACAGGTTTTTGGACTTCGATTTTAAGTGTGGGTTTTTCGGTTTACGGTTGCTAGGCTTAGGGTTGAGGGGCTGTTTAGTGTTTAAGGTTTAAGGGCTTACGGTTTTAAGATTTAAAGTTTAAGGTTTGACAGTTTTGAGGTTTAGTAGTTTATGTATTAGGGGTGGGGTAAGGGGTTCAATGTGGGTTTAGGATTTTAGTGTTTTAAATTTTATGGTTTTTAATTATTTTAGGGTTTTACAGTTTAGGGGGTTATGAGTTTATTTTTTTATGTTTAGGGTTTAACATATAGGGTTAGGGTTTAAGGTTTAGGGTTATTTAGGGTTTAGGTTTTTGGGTTTAGGGTTAGTTGTTTGGTGTTTAGGTTTGTTTGCATTTTATATTTGGCATATGAGTTTAGGGTTTTGGATTTAGCATTTGGGGTTTTTGGTTTAGCGGTTAGGGGGGTGGATTACGGTTTTGAGAGTTTAGGCTTTAGGGGTTTTTGGTTTAGTGGGTCTAGTTTCTAAGGATTTTAGGTTTTAGGGTTTAGGGTTTTTCATGTTTTTAGGGTTTATAGTTATTACAATTTAGGATTTTTAGGGTTTAGGGTTTTTCGAGTTTTTATGGTTTATAGATATTATGGTTTCATATTTTTAAGGTTTAGGGTTTAGGGTTTAAGGTTTTCAAGATTTATGGTTTAATGTTTTGAGTTTAGGGTTTAATGTTTTTAAGGTTTAAGGTTCTTGGGGCTTTTAGGGTTTTACATATAGGTTTACATTTTTGGGTTTCTTTTATTTAGGGTTTGATGTTATTAGTGATTTTAGGGTTTATGATTTTAAATTTATGGTTTATGGTTTAGAGTTTATAGTATTAAGATTTTTGATTTTTAGGTTTAGGAGTTTTAGGGTTTAAGGTTTAGGATTTAGGGTTTTTCAGATTTAGTCTTTTATGTTTGTGGTTTTTAAGGATTTTAGAGTTTCTAGTTTTAGGGGTAACTCAAGATTTAGGGTTTTAAGGTTTAGGGTTTGGGATTTTTAGTTTGAGGGTTTGGGGTTTAGCAATCGGTGGTTTAGCAGTTTAGGAGTTTAAGGGATCGTAGTGGGGTTAGGGGTTAGGGGAGGGTTTAAGATTTATAATTTTTAAGGGTTTTATGGTTTTATGATTTAGGGGGTTCGGGGTCTGCAGTTTAGTGTTTTTAGGGGTTTTAGGGCTTACGTTTTTTTTTCTATAGGGTTTACAATTTTTACGGGTTTAGGGTTTAAGGTTTAGGGATTTGGGAATAGGTTTAGGTTTTAGGATTTTAGATTTAGGTTTGAGCAAATCGCTCAAAAGTGCAATTTGCAAATGCACTTGGTTTATAATCAAAGCCGTCGGGGTCCGGGGGTCCAGAATGTGAAATACTGATCCGATCGGCATTCCGATCATTCCAACACAACCTGGGAGGTAGACGTGACTTGTCAGAGCTGACGGATTCTAAATCGGACTACCGGTTTGAGCCCGACGCTCAAAAGTGCAATTTGCAAATGCACTTGGTTTATAATCAAAGCCGTCGGGGTCCGGGGGTCGAGAATGTGAAATACTGATCCGATCGGCATTCCGATCATTCCAACACGACCTGGGAGGTAGACGTGACTTGTCAGAGCTGACGGATTCTAAATCGGACATCCGGTTTGAGCCCGACGCTCAAAAGTGCAATTTGCAAATGCACTTGGTTTATAATCAAAGCCGTCGGGGTCCGGGGGTCCAGAATGTGAAATACTGATCCGATCGGCATTCCGATCATTCCAACACGACCTGGGAGGTAGACGTGACTTGTCAGAGCTGACGGATTCTAAATCGGACTACCGGTTTGAGCAAATCGCTCAAAAGTGCAATTTGCAAATGCACTTGGTTTATAATCAAAGCCGTCGGGGTCCGGGGGTCCAGAATGTGAAATACTGATCCGATCGGCATTCCGATCATTCCAACACAACCTGGGAGGTAGACGTGACTTGTCAGAGCTGACGGATTCTAAATCGGACATCCGGTTTGAGCCCGACGCTCAAAAGTGCAATTTGCAAATGCACTTGGTTTATAATCAAAGCCGTCGGGGTCCGGGGGTCCAGAATGTGAAATACTGATCCGATCGGCATTCCGATCATTCCAACACGACCTGGGAGGTAGACGTGACTTGTCAGAGCTGACGGATTCTAAATCGGACTACCGATTTGAGCAAAACGTTTAAAATTATCATTCGTCAATTTCACTTCAATGAAAAACATCTTGCTTTTAATTTTCAAGAATAATTGATTTCTTTATTAAAGAATTGATTTTAATTTTTTTAAATGATATACAGGATCATCCGTCGCGAGATGTTGGACGAGACGACGACCAGGATGACACATATGCGGAGGATTTGTGATTTCATTTTAGTTATTTGTATGTTGCCATTTTATTATGGATGTATGATTAATTTGTGTGTTTGTATGTGATGAATTTGAAATTTGTGGAGATTATGAGTTGTGTAGTTGATTTATATGTTTTTATGAAATTGTTATGTAACAGGTTATTTATTTTATTAAATTGTTATTTATCAGGTGATTTATAGTAGCTTTATATTAATTTTTGAAAAAAAAAATTTAATTAGCGACCGCATGGAGACCGAATAGCGACCGCTGAAAATATTAACTTGTATACAGGCCCACAAGTGCCTATACTATATACGCTTGATGAAGTCTTTCTATAGCTTTTCTATGCTGCAGATTGTTTGTTCTCTTCTTCTAGATTACTTCTTCTGTGTTAGTCTTTAATCAAGGATACTACATTAGCGAGGAAAATTTTCCTCACACAGTTACTAGCTTGCATGAACTGCAAGTGTCAGACTTCATATTCATTTGAGTCTTTGTTTATTGCAGATTGTTTGCTCATTTCTTGTCCGAGATATGGGGATTGATTGGCGAATGGGAGCTGAATGGTTTGAGAAATGTCTTTTGGACTACGATCCATGTTCTAATTATGGAAACTGGACTTATGGGGCAGGTTAAGCTCTTTTGCAGACTTCTCTATTCCATTTTTTAAATTTTCACTTCATGGGCCTTCTGTGAATTTTCATTTTTATGATGAGAGACTCAATCATAAGGTAAGGTTCACCTGAGACTAACACACCTAAGTGATACTTCAGGAATCACGGGAGATAAGCTGATTGCTTTCACATTTTTCTATGTTCATTAATTTGCTTGGTACTAACCAAATGTATTATTTATGACAGGTGTTGGAAACGACTGGGGTGTATTTTACTGCATCTTGAGGGTTCCACTTGTGAAACTTTGGCTGCTCTTAGTGGAGATGGAATTGCATTCTATGTCTTGTGGCCACATTATCCCCTTTGGATAACTTCTCATGTTGCCGTCTCCAACTGAATGAATTTTATTGCTTTCAGGTATTTTCCATGATTCCTGGTTTTAGCTCGGAGTTGATGCCGAAAGGTCGTGAACAGGAAAGCCAGGCAAAGATCAAGCGATACATGTACGTGATGGGTTCTATGACCAATGAAGGTACTCTCATGGTGTTTTCTTCTTCCATATTGTCCATTATACATGTGAATATCAATATACTCATTCTGCTGTTTATATTTGACATAGCTTTTATTTCAATCTTGGGCGTAAGACTGGATGATGATGATAGTGCTATGGTGTCATGGTGTGTACCCATCATGCATTGTGATCAATGTCCATATAAGTAAACTAGCAGAGTACAGCCCACTTCAAGTGTTTCTGGCAGTACATTATGATTATTCCACCATTTACCTGTGAATATGTATTTGATCCCGGGCGCATGAATTATTTCTCTCCACTGTTTCATGCAAGCTTTGTAAATGGGGAAGGAGATCATGAGCTCATTAACCTGAGGTGGGAATTGCTTTTGGATGAAGTATGATCATTACATCGACCGTAGTCTTGAAGTCGGGAGTGTTTAACCTTTCCAAGTCTCTCATAATCCAACAGTCATTTACCTTTCCATTTATTTGATCCACAATCCCATTAAATTTGAGGAAGTGATCCTTGTTATGACACGACCACTCCGACGGACAGAGTGACCTCTCAAGATCTCGATCCGCACAACAAGAAGGGAGGAAGAAGAAGGAACAATCACACAAGATAGGAACACATATTTACGTGGTTCGGAGGTTACCCCCTACGTCCACGGGCGACGGCGACAGTGGAACTTCACTAGATGTGGAGAAATATACAAAGAAGTCAGCACCCCAACTTGGAGGAACAAATCCTCTCACAAGAAACTCTCTCAAACTTGGAGGAACAACTGACGGAATCCAAATCGGATGCCCGGTTTGAGCTCGGCGCTCAAACTTCATTTTTAAAATACACTTAGTTCAAATGAACTGTTAGGACGGGGCATTTGGTTCTAAAATCTGAAATACCGGTCGGATGGCCGTGCCGATCATTCCAATACGACCGGGGAGATGAAAGTGACTTGTCAGAACTGACGGAATCCAAATCGGATGCCCGGTTTGAGCTCGGCGCTCAAACTTCATTTTTAAAATACACTTAGTTCAAATGAACTGTTAGGACGGGTCCGGGGGTCTAAAATTCGAAATACCGGTCGGATGGCCGTGCCGATCATTCCAATACGACCGGGGAGATGAAAGTGACTTGTCAGAACTGACGGAATCCAAATCGGATGCCCGGTTTGAGCTCGGCGCTCAAACTTCATTTTTAAAATACACTTAGTTCAAATGAACTGTTAGGACGGGGCATTTGGTTCTAAAATCTGAAATACCGGTCGGATGGCCGTGCCGATCATTCCAATACGACCGGGGAGATGAAAGTGACTTGTCAGAACTGACGGAATCCAAATCGGATGCCCGGTTTGAGCTCGGCGCTCAAACTTCATTTTTAAAATACACTTAGTTCAAATGAACTGTTAGGACGGGTCCGGGGGTCTAAAATTCGAAATACCGGTCGGATGGCCGTGCCGATCATTCCAATACGACCGGGGAGATGAAAGTGACTTGTCAGAACTGACGGAATCCAAATCGGATGCCCGGTTTGAGCTCGGCGCTCAAACTTCATTTTTAAAATACACTTAGTTCAAATGAACTGTTAGGACGGGTCCGGGGGTCTAAAATTCGAAATACCGGTCGGATGGCCGTGCCGATCATTCCAATACGACCGGGGAGATGAAAGTGACTTGTCAGAACTGACGGAATCCAAATCGGATGCCCGGTTTGAGCTCGGCGCTCAAACTTCATTTTTAAAATACAAGATGAAATTTGAACTTATATTGTGTGTGTGTATTTATATATATGAAAATGAGCTGGCTTAAACTATTGGCATACTCTTGTTAATGCTTGATTTCTTTATTAAGTCTTGTTAATGCTTGATTTCTTTATTAAGGATTTGATTATAATTTTTTTAAATGATATACAGGATCATCCGTCGCGAGATGTTGGACGAGACGACGACCAGGATGATGTTGGACGAGACGACGACCAGGATGAGACATATGTGGAGGATTTGTGATTTTATTTTAGTTGTGTATGTTGTCATTTTATTATTATGGATGTATGATTAATTTGTGATTTTATTTTAATTGTGTGTAATTTGAGGTTCGTGGAGATTGTGATCCGTGTAGTTGATTTATTATTGTTTTATGAAATTGTTATTTATCAGGTGCTTGTATGCGATGAATTTGAGATTTGTCGATATTGTTGTCTGTGTAGTTGATTTTATATTTATGTTATGAATTTGTTATTTATCAGGTAATTTATTTATCAGTTTAAATAAATTTTTAAAAAAAAAATAATGCAAAATTAGCGACCGCATGGAGACTGAATTGCGACCGAATAGCGACTATACGTTATATTTCTTTTATTAAATAATTATACTTGGCGACCGACTAGCGACCGAATTGAGACCGAATAAATCCAATAGGTTAATTTTATTTTTAAAAATACAACATAATTAGAGACCGAATAGCGACCGAATTGAGACCGACTTAATTAGCGACCGATCAGGCGACCGATTATAATCGGTCTCTGGTAACGACTGATACTGCGACCGAATTAAGTCGGTCGCTATATAGCGACTAGTATATAGCGACCGACATGTTCGGTCGCTAGATAGTCTCTGTTCGGTCGCAATGCAGATTTGCGACCGATCTACGACTGAATAGCGACCGCTAGGTCGGTCGCTATCCGCGATTTTTCTTGTAGTGTTTGCGCTCCTCGAGGATGATGCCCGTTTCCTACTCCAGTAGTAGCCCCATCCTCGTTGTCTTCGATGCTCTCCATTCCTGAGAGTTATCTCTGTTATGTTATGTTCACAGTTTGCTTTCCTATCTCTCCGTCTGGAGGTCATTGTTGTGGGTCGGTTGTGGCTTTGTATGTTCGATGGGTTACCATTGTGGGCCGGATGTGGCTTTGTATGTCTTTGTCCTTCGCTTGTATCTTCTCTCCGAGTTAAATGAATGAATATCTTATGTTTCCAAAAAAAAGACAAGTAATTCCCAAAGAAACACGCTTAAAGCACCGACTAGGTTTTAAATTGCGTGCAGTAGTGAGAATTTTAATAATCTAATCGGCTTATGCAAAGTAAAAACCAATAAAAAAATTCCATTCTTAAGATTGCTTATCGTTGCACCTCGTCACAACACAATGTCAATTACTTCCACGGGACCCAAAATAGGTGACCCATGATGTGCAATTCAAAATTTGAATCGCAAGAAAACAATATTCTTAATCACTTCCTCAATCCAAACAAGTTACTATTCAAAAACTCTTTGACAACGGCTTGGTCCCTCGATTAGTTGACACCGGCTAACCGAGGGGCCCCACCTCCGCTCGTCCTCCCCCTCACATAATCGGTTAACCGAGAGTCGATTATCTCAATCGATCCTTCGGGGTCGGTTAGCCGCCCCCCTTACCCGGATGTCAAAGGTGCCCTGAGAGTTTAGATCATGCATGCGGCTGGAACCCTGCAGGGCCTGGCATCGATCGACGGGCCGGCCGGCCGGGGTCCCCGCCGGGCGGGGAGTTAGAGATCGACCTCCAAATTGCGTGGTCCCGTGCGTACACTGTGTGACACATCTATCCAATTCCCCCCAGCTAGCTGTCCACCCGCATGCATGTGACTGTCCCACATGCTTGTGATCATAATTAATTCTCACCCATAATAATTGAGCAGCTGCCCAATCGATTTCTCTACTCTCAATACTCACAGTCTGCCCCATCGTCGTCCTTAGTGGCCTGCACGAGGCACGACTCCAACAACTATATATGCGAGTCCATGGATGATCTTCCGAGCCATCCGGTCAGGCTTAAATTAATCACCGACGTACATTTAAAAAATAGGCATATGATAAATTAGTAAGAAAAGGAAACCATATAATACTGATGACCAATTAAGCATCCTGGAAAAGGGTTAAATTAATCACCTATGCTAGCTGATCTCTCGCTCGATCGATCGATCGATCGTCAGCTATAAATAGAGGGGGTCGGGCAGACCAACTCTCTCCACATCCCCTTCTTCTGCAACTTCTTCTCTATACTCTTTAGACATCTCACCATGGCTCGCAAGCACTTGGTCCTGTTGGGTGTCCTCTTGGCCACCTTCTTCCTGATTTCTTCACCGGTGGCTGCAAGGGAGTTGGCTGAGACGAGTGAGTATACGTACCTATTATGAATTATCAACTTAATTCGTCAGAAGTACGTACAGACCCGACCGTACGTGCGACGTTAATTAATGCAAGTATATATATATATATATATATATATATATATATATATATATATATATATATATATATATATATATATATATATATTAATCTGACCTATATACAAACAGTCTTCTCACTACAATATTTCAGGTTGCCCCACCAATGCAATCCTAGTTATTTCTTTGTTCAATTCCATATGTTTATGTACACATGATTTTACTGTGCATTTAATTTGAAGCATGCATGCATATATATGTTTCTTTCTTTCTTCGTTATTAATTGAGACGTATAGCGTACGGCAATCCTCCCCATGATATATATATATATATATATATATATATATATGTATATATATGTATATATATATATGCTCGATTAATTAATTGTTCCATCAATGTTCCATCGATCTTGTGGAGGAAGTAAATATTATTAACCATCAAGCTCGCCAGCCAGCCTGATTGAGATTTCTTCATTCATTTTTGTTAATTAGTTCCGTGTCTTAATTAATTAATTATTTTTTCGCACGCAGAGGACGGAAATGACCACGTGGGGGACGCAAAACAGTACCGATGTATTGTAGGCGCAAACTGCGGACGTGATTGTTGCCTGTGTCATGCTGACATGTCGGGTTCGTACTGCGTCCAGTGCTGCGCCCACAAGGGTGAAGTCCCGGACGTGGAGACCGACGTTGAAATATATACGCACTAGGGTGAAGTCCCCCGATCGAGCTCGCTCCCACTGTTTCCATGCATATATATATATATATATATATATATATATATATATATATATATATATATATATATATATGGACGATTACCAGCTCGATCGTCATGCACGAACCATATAAATATAAATATATATATGCGTCAATAAATTACTTATCGAGGATGCATGTGACATTATACGGATGTACGTAAATGAAGCATGTGCACACCCTACCTTGTTAGAGATACGACGTCTCTCTCTCTCTCTCTCTCTCTCTCTCTCTCTCTCTCTCTCTCTCTCTCTCTCTCTCTCTTATCAACACGTCTTTGAAAAGAACTTTACTATGAATCTCTATTGAACTTATCAGAACTTAACAATTTCAAAAGAAATTCGTAAAATTTCTCCCCAATAATATTATCGCCCTCTGATGCAGACCAGCTGCTCATTCCATTTCTAATCAATCGTACGTGAAACGTGGAAGTCTTCCCCTTAACACCACAAGTTCGGGGGGGGGGGGATTAATTAGATACTTAATTAAAATCGTGTGCTCCCCACATGCATCACTCCCCTTCAATTTGTTGCCGACGCTGACGAGTGATCGTAATTAATTCTCAGCCATAATTAATGGTACGTGCGTGGAAGTCTTCCCCTTGACACCACAACTTCTGTGGGGGGAGATTAATTAATTAGATACTTAATAAAATCGTGTGCTTCCCACATGCATCACTCCCCTCTAATTTGTTGCCGACGCTGATGAGTCGATGCGCATCGAATTGAAAAAGAATTAGTGGTTGTGAGTCCTCCCGCATGCATGTGACTGTCCCACGTGCATGTGATCATAATTAATTCTCACCCATAATTAAGCAGCTGCCCATTCAATTTCACCTCTTCAATGAGCGTCGTCTGTAAGATAGTGACGTCGCGCGTACGGAGTTTTCCCCACCGCTGCGGTCACGACCGGCCTGGCTAGCTATAGGGAATTCTCTTGTAGTAAAAACGAATATATTGTTATACATCACCCAGAAGCATCCATATATCACGGTGACCTGCTAATGGGTAACGACATGGCAAATTGAGTCTTACATGATGCATGATATATTCATCTAACATGGATATATATTAATAAATATGTAAATTTATCACAAAGTTTTCTGTATTAAATTAATAATATGAAAAAGATATCTATGAAAGAAAACTCTGTTATGTTCTAGTTCAGTATCGAAAACTGATTTGGAATCATCAACAACTTTCACCTTAATTATAGTGCTACACCATACTTAACTCGACTTGAGTGCGTACTGAGCCAAATTATGGCGTTGTTTTCTTTTTTTTTCTTCTTAACTAGTTCACGTTCTAGCACATTGGATCACGTCGTACAATAAACGGAATATTAATTAATTATCTCGCAGCTTAGGTGGTATGTCCCGTAGGCCACACGCATGGAGTGTACGGGCTCTCCTATATTTTCTCCTTTTAAAATTCAGAATAACATTTTTAATGTAAAAAAGTTACTTGTCAATTTTAGTTAGTTATCTTTTACCGCTGATATTAAGAGTGATAAATAACTTTTTTACGTTGAAATTATTTATCATCTTTAACTTATTATTTGTCACCGTTAATTTTAAGAGTGATAAATAATAAATTAAGAGTGACAAATAATTTTATGAGATAAGACACATGAGTAGTTAAAGAATATTCAAGGAGTATATTGGATGAGATCCATGCACCAATACGTGGACCAATTAATAACACATTGGATGGATAACTTTCCCACCCTTTCAATGGTACAGCTAACTCTTCTCGATCATCGCATAAAAAGTGTACGACTTTGAGTCTTGTCAGGTTATTAATTTCTCTTCTTTGATGGGAGATCACGCCCACTCACCTTGGAAAATGACTTCTCTTGCTCGGCTTTTCTTGGTCACATTATGAATATTGTTTCACTGAAATTAAAATTAAATGACATAGATTAATTAAGTTACGGTACATGAAATGTTGCTCGTCGTCCATAAATGGGATTAATTAACTTGTGGAGAATTCATTTAAGTTGACATCGCCTACATAGAAATGAGATTATTTCTATATAGATTTTTTATTTTTTTAATTTTTATAATTTGAAATCTAGCATAATTTTTTAGAGAGAGTGGAACACCCTTAATTAATCGCCGGGAATACGAGCCTCATGCTCAGAAAATTAATTGCATAAAAATCTATTAAGAAACGTTGAAGTCCTCGTGCGAGGGCGTGTAGTAAGTATTTGAGCTCATGTTGGTCATGTGTTGACCCTTTAATGTTCACATGAGTGTCTAACTTGAGGCTAGCGTAATCGTCACGGGAAAATCGGAGCATATGTATGCCGGGGTACGACAAATTTATTGTTCGGAGGAATGGGAAACATTCGGTTAAATCCCGATTAGAGTGATCGAAAATTAGCAAGTTTATTGACTCAGTGCAAGATCAAGCTGCGACCATACTGCGGTGGGCCCCCCGCGGTCGAGGCCAGACTCGCGTGGGCATCGTCAATATTTCCTGTGCCAGAGTGGCAGCGGAAAAATGTCTCGAGGTTAGATCCTAAAACAAAGACACGCCCAAAGATAGCGGGGTATAGGCCGAGGATATGGGTCAGACAATGACCATGATCGGGGCGGACCCGAGGTCTGAGCGTGGCCCACGAAGGCCTTATTGATATTCCCATGCAAAGGGTCCGAGGATGACGAGAGCCTTCTCGTTTCATTCAGATTTTTATCGGTCATTCATGGACCACTTTATATTCGAACAAAGGTCCGCATTGAAGGTACGACATGAACGGAATCAAACCCGTACAAATGTATGTCGAGTTTACGGAAATCTCAATGAAAGAGCGGAAATGAATTCCAATGGGAACGAGTCCGGTTTAACTAACTATCGGCCCGGAGCAATGTCAGGTTACGGCCGTATCAGGGTGGTTCCCAAGGCCCAAACTCGACTTGGAGGGGCGGCATTAATATTCCATTTATATCAGATCTTGAGGAGAGACAAGGCTGTGGAGCAGACTTCATCATTTTTATTGTTGTTTAGACCCCCATTATTATTATTATTATTTTGTTACTTTTATATTTTTGACGAGTTTATCATTATTATTATTATTTATTTTATCATTTTTTGTTTATTTATAATTTTAAGCCTATTAGTATTACTTATTTCTTTATTATCATTATTTATTTATTTATTTTTTTGAGTTTGTTATCGTTATTTATTATTATTATTATTAGTTATTATTTATCCCTTTTTGTGAGTTTGTTATTATTATTATTATTATTTTACCATTATTTGTTTATTTATTATATTTTAGTTTATTATTATTATTACTTGTTCCACCATTATTATTATTTATTTATTCATTTTTTGAATTTGTTATTATTAGTATTATTATTATTATTATCATTATTATTATTATTATCTGTCATGATGGCAGCGTGCTGGGTGAGGTAGGAACGGGCGTACCGTTGGAAGGCTGCGGAGTAGTGGTCAGTGTACCACTGAAAAGGGTGAGGAGTGTACCGCTGGAGTGTATACCGAGCTAGGGTGCACCGCTAGAGGGTTGAGGAGTGTGCCGGTCAGGGGGTTGAAGACTGCACCGCTGAAAGGGGTGAGTTGGGGTGTACCGCTGGAGGATTGAGGAGTGTACCGCTGAAAGGGGTGAGGAGTGTACCGCTGGGGAGGCCACAGGGATTGGGAAATGAGTGTGCTGTTGAGAGGCTGGACAGTTGAGGAATGAGTGTGCCGCTGGAAGGCCATAGAGATTGGGGAATGAATGAATTGAGAAGTGTATAGGAGGAGGGTACGAACAAGTGGGGTGAAGTCTGCGAGGGGAAATCTTCTTTGTTCATAGAAGTCTCGATGGAGGGCTTCAGACAATCAAGTTTCCCATTCTCTGCTATGCAGTCAAGACCAAGGCCATGCTCAGTAGTTCAATTCTCCGAGCCTTGTGTAGTTCCCTTGTTTGATTAGAAAGTTTTTATTGTTGCTTAGTTCGTTTGTTTGTTACTTCCTTTTTGTCTTTTAACATATTGTTATTTCTGACAAAAATTTGGTAGTGTAGATATGTTTTCCTCCCCGTGCTTGAAGATCGATGCGTTTTGTGAATAGGGACAATGTGCAATAATCAAGTGAAAATGAGTGGAGGAGGCCAGAAAAGAAAAGTACCGTGATCGCCACCAGGGTGCCGTACGAGATGAACCCGCCATACCCTGGAAAGGGGAGAGTTGCAGCGCTGGAGGATGTACGGCTCCTAAAGAACTGTCAGGAAGGACGCACGGTCGCACGATAGACCGCCTATGTACGCTGCAAAAGGGGGCGGGAGGAATTACTGCTGGATGATGAACGGCCACATGTTGCCCGCGTAAGCCATTGAACGGTTGGAACGGAGCCGCACAAGTTCACCACGCAGTAAGTTGCAAGGGGTTCAACCTCCACCCTCTCCGGCCGGCCAGAGGGGATGGGCCTCGCGCTGATGATTGCTGACCTGCGGAACAACGTAAGAAACACACAGAAAAGACCTAAGTTAGAACTGAATAGAGTAGTAAACGTCAAAGTGATAAGGAATGAACATCAACAAAAGGAATAGGGGATACCTGGGAGGTTTTAAACCCCCAGGGTGATGAAAACGTGGGTGGATGTGTGCATGGTAGCGAGGAAGAAAGAAAACGTAGGGAGAAAACGATGCATGCAATGAGGAAAAAGCGGTAAGAACTGCGAAATGAAAAGACTCAAAACCGGACTACTCCCTGAACCGGAGGCTTATAGGGACGTAGAAAGCCTCCCTCCTTGGTGCTAGGTTGCTCTAGAGTGCGGCAGGGCTTCGCCGTCGACCAAAAATCTCCCCCCCTTTATGACGTCGGCCATTAGGGTCTATTTATAGAGCCTAGATAGCCAACCTCGAAAATGGGGTTTTTACTCATTTTTAGGGCAAGATAATAACATAAAAATGACAGATAATATCACTATCTTTCACCCGGAGAAAACGGCTTCGAAAATTATCCTCTATCCGCGGAGAAATGTCCGGAGAAAGTCCGGGGATTATCTACGGGTAGAGAGAGAAAATCTTTATATTTTTTTAAGACCGAAGGGGTTGAACGGTCTTACGATAGACCGCACAAACATTGGGCGGTGCAACTTCAACCGTCCATCCCCGTAGGTGATAAATCACACGAGATAATTATCCAATTAATTACTCATAAACTGTACCGTAAATCTAGCCGTTGGACACTAAAAGATAAACGGTCGATGATAGACCGTGTAACCTGATGAACGGCCCATCTTAGACCGCTCAAGGCCTGTCGATGATTAATGAATTAAATGGATAATTATCCGAGGAAATTGCTGATGTTAGGACTCTTGGAGATAAACTGCACTTCATAGACCGCGCACTAGGTTGAACGGCTAGAATAAGACCGCCTGAGTCCATGCCGGTGGAAATTCACAGAAATCAGCAAAAATATGTGAACGGCTCATATCTAACCGCTCATGTGTTGAATGGCATGTGCTAAACCGCGCATATGCTGGACACTTGGTCTTCATAAGAATATTCGAAAAACCCAAATTCAAGGTCCAATAAGCCCTTAACCGATGAAGGCTCAACCAAGGAGGGAGGTAACCCATAAAATGAACCCAAAACTTTGCCACAAAAATAGCCCGATGAATGATGGATAGCTCAGAGCATCAACCAATGGGAGCAAGAGAAGTAACTCAACTTATCGGCATAAAACGAGTGTCAACAGATGCCCCTCCTTAACGTCCTCTTTGTAGGGGTGCGAGCGGAGGTGAAGTGGAAGTGACATGGAACATGGAGGTGAAGCGGAAATGCAGCGGAGCTGATCGAAAAAGCGGGTGTTAAGGTAAAACGACACCCGTTTTCACCAACAAGCTATAAGAATCTTCCGAAAAACTCTGAATCAACATGCAAGGAGTGACTAAACGAAAAGGTGACACCAGTCTAGAGGAGCTAAACTAAAGTAAAACAAACTGACAAGACCAACCTCATGGGGGACACAATCCCACGGTCCAATGAGGGGGCCACAAAAGAAAAGAAAACGGGCTAAAGCTCCAGACAGGGACCCTTCAATCAATCAGACCAAATGAATCGACCAAAGTGAACCTTGTAATTCGGAGTGGAATCAGTTCTCTTACTCAAGCTTTGAACGCATAACCAACCATCACTGACGAGACATTCTTCAGGCAAATTATGGGGCATGAAAGCTTAAAAGATGCGCATGATGCATGCTGGGCTAAAAGTAAAAGAAATCGTAAAACAAATGCAAAGAAAGATTAAAATATAAGATACTCGAGAATAATATTGCTAAGGTAGGATAATCAGAGTCAAGATACTGTCCGCAACCACAGCGTGCAGATGGAATCGTCCTCCTCGTGACATCCCAGCCTAACGGCCTATCCGAAGATTAAATACATGAACCTGGATCATCATCGTTTTTGTTGAAGGGGAACATCAGATCCTGGAACACGTAGATAACCAACTGGTTCTCGAGATAATATAATATAATAACATATAATAATGCGATAAGGGATATAGGGATAGAAGGCCAAACCTGACTTACCTGTGCAGGCAAAACGACGGGAATGGGTGAAGTGATTCTGCAAAAGAATGTTAGGCAACAATATTTCCACAAATATATTCATTCATTACTCAAATTCATCACTTCAATATGAACGGCCAAAAGACAATCGCACAAAGTAAAGAACGGTCCATAATAAGCCGTTTGTACCTGGACCTCACCAAATTTCAAAGCAACGGCTGTCAGAGATGAACGGTCCATAACATACCGCTCAACAGAAGGACGGCCCAAATAGGACCGTTTACACCTGGAATTCAAACCGACTTAAAATTGGTGGCCGTTGGGGATACACGGCCAGAATTCAACCGTTCAAATGATAGACGGTCTAACAATAGACCGTCCAACTCTGCAACCTCGAAAAGTCTAAAACCCCTTCGCCTCCCTCCACCGTAACCCACGGTGGAGAGAGAGACGGGGCAACCAACCCCATACTCCCACTCTCATTCTCTCTAACCCAACTCAAAGCCTTCTCTTCCCAACTCAAAACCCCCTCTCATCTCCGCTATGACCCGGACAAAGCACCAAACGGCCCATCCATCCGCCGCCGGCGAGGAGTCACCGTCGCCGCTGCCGTCGCAACCGCCGCCGTCCGAGGAGGGAACCCTCGGAGTGACAATGGAGGAACTGGCCGTCATCGTGGCCGAGGAGGACGTCTTGGCCGGAGAAGAGGAGGCCGCCGGAGGTGAAGCACCGGTGAGGACGGCCAAGAAGGCCCGCGACCTCGAGGTAGGCCCCCCTCCTCAAATCTCATTTCCATTCATTTTCTTTCAATTTTGATAATGCATGCTAGTTCTAGGGGGTTTAGGGGATTTAGGAGGCTGGTTTGGGGCCATGGTGGCCTTCTTGCCGGTCGGGGGAACGTCCACCGTCGTCGGGGAAGACGATGGTGGGACGGTTCAACATAAACCATACATAACAAGACATGCGGCCCTTATCGAACCGCTCAAACCCATACGGCCTTAAAAAGACCATTCTACATCACACAGCAATGAACACAACCAAACTATGACGGTGAAGGGCTCACCGTTCAAACAATGAAAGGGGCCACATTGATCCGTTCAACACCCAAACAATGCAAAATGACACGGTCCCCATAGGACCGTCCATTACTTATACGGCCCAGGAGCGGCCGTTCCACCTTAAGAAGATGAGAAGATGGACGGCGTGTGACAGCCCGTCTAAGATAAGAACGGTGGAAATAAGACCGTCCTTCAAATTAATAGTTAAAATTTGAGGATCTTTTTTAAATGAAACAAAATGTAAAACTAAATCATTAAAATGCATCTAAAATGAATGAAATGAATGCAGGGGAAGTGTAGGACCCGCACCCTGTGGCTACAGGTCCGCGTAGTGTACTTGGCACTACCGGACTTTCAAAGGGAGCGGTTGGCTGCCATGGGGTTCTCCCCCTTCCTGAGTATTGAGGTGTGTCTCTTTGACGCAGCTCTGCTCTATGCCCTGCACGACCGCTGGGACCTAGTGAGTCGGACGTTCCTTTTCCCGTGGGGGATATGGTCCCCATGCTAGAGGATGTGGCCAGGCTCACTGGCCTTCGCGTGCACGGGTCACCGGTTAGCGAGACTACTTTTCCCGACTACCGGGGGTTGGCTCGGGAGTTGCTGGGCTTGCAGCTACGGTGCCCCGAGAGGCAGTCGACCCTCCTACCCTGGGCTGCTCTCCAGGACAGCCTGGGATTACAACGAGCGGGAGTTGCGGTCGGCGAGCAGCTGGAGGAGCACCTGGAGTGGCTGATCGGGCTAGCGCGGCTGAGAGTGGCAGCAGGACTGGGAGCAGAGGCAGACTGAGTGCTGAGGCGGTTCCTGATGCTGATGTTTGGACGACTCCTCTTCTCCACGCGAGCGGACGTGATGAGCTGCCGCTTCCTCCCCTTCCTCCAGGAGCTTGAGCACGTGGGTGACTACGCTTGGGGAGCGGTGGTCCTCGCCTTCCTTTTCGACACCCTGAGTTCGACGGCCCGTCGGACGATGCTCGGGGGCTTCTCCCCCTTACTCCAGGTACGACTCTCTACTTTAGACTTAATTATGCAAACCCTACATGTTCCTTAAATGCTGACAAATGTTGTGATGCAGGTATGGGCCTACGTATACCTACGTGGGCTGGGCAGAGGCGAGGAGACCCGCCCTGGGCTCCTGCCGATTGCACGGAGGTGGACAGCACCTCGAGAGATGGCAGCCTTGAGACGACAGGTCCGGGAGCTGCAGGACGACCTAGACTCTCTACCGTATGCCTCGGTATGCTTCTAAACTCAGACTTTCTAATTAAATGCAATTCTTACATGATGATGATGCTGATGAGACTTTCTACTCTATGCAGGTACGATGGACACCCTACACGGGGGAGAGCCAGGAGGGCCAGCCGTGGGTGGCTGAGGCTCTTGCCTTTTCCGGGCGAGACGTGTGGCTTCACTACATGAATGTGGTGGAGCCACTGCACTTTAGGTTGGTGATGAGGACCACCGGGGTCCATCAGCCAGCCGTGGAGTTCCCTACGCCTGAGAAGGCGGGAGAGCGAGTGACGAGGACAACCCAGGGGCTCGGCGACGCGTTCGATTGAACAGCAAGGAACGCCACTCCGATTGCCAACTGGACTGCCCGGGGGCGAGCCGTGACCGCCCGAGCAGAGAGCGATAGTGCGTACTACACAGCGTACGCACGGCACTACCGGGACCAGGTGTTCCGGGGTGCTCACCGACCGGTACTACTTCTAAACCTAAACTCTCCCTATTATGCTTATGATTCCTATATGATGAGGCACTGACATATGGACTTCTAAATGCATATTGACCCTGCTGGACGGGTGGCGGAGTTGCAGGGACTGCTGCACTCTACCATCAGGGAGCGGGACGAGGCCCGGCAGGCTCTGGCCCTCCTGGTGAGACTTCTAAACCCTAAACTCTTTAAATTATGCAAGTCTATATGATTATGCATGTGACTAACCTGGAGTATTTGGGTGCAGCGTGCCGAGGGGACCCAGCGATAGGGGGTCGACGCTCCTTCTTCCTCTACTACTCAGACCCCAGCAGACCGTGCCGAGTGCGATGCAGACTTTGCGAGGATGGTAGCACGGGCCAAGGCAGCCGAGGTGGCACTCACCGAGTGGGTACGTAAATCCAAACTTCCTCCTGCTTATTATGCTTAAGTTTGTGATATGTGAATGTAATCGATTGACAATGATGTATGCATGTAGACGTCTGAGCTGATCCACCTTCACGCGGACCTAGAGCAGAGCCGGGTGGTGGCTCGAGAGGAGGTGGCCCACGTACGGGCGGAGGCAGCGCAGAGCCGGCCAGATGACACTGTCGAGATGGCGCTCCAGCGAGCAGAGTTAGAGCGACTCCGAGCCAGTGAGGAGGAGCTAGTGCGCGTCCGGGCAGAGGCAAAGCGTGCCAGAGTGGAGGCGTCTGAGCAACGTGGGGAGCTGCGAGCATATAAGGACATGAGCCGACGATTGCGTAGCGGGACTCCGAGCGTTAGCTACAGGACCCACAGTTCCGTGAGGAGTTACTTCATTAATTCTTCCAGCCAGCGGAGGAACGAGGAGGAGGAGCGACGCCGGCGGCGGCGTGACGATGTGACCTCAGCAATGCCTCCCCCAAAGAGGCATGAGGGCAGCGGGGACAGTGACGGGGGCCAGGGAGAGGGACATGCTTGACTTTGTACTTTGCCCGACTTTTGTACATGATGACATGATATGATATTGATATGCACGTTTTTATTTTATCTTATGAATAAATGTATACATGGATGTATGAATGTGATTTGACCACTAGCGAGAGTGAGGCAGATAAGTGAGAGAGATGCAGAGGCCGACCTGAGTGAGATGAGTGACGCACACGCCAACTTGAGTGAGAGAGTGACGCACACGCCAACCTGAGTGAGAGAGTGACGCACACGCCGACCTGAGTGAGAGAGTGACGCACACGCCGACCTGAGTGAGAGAGTGACGCCAAATTGCGTGAGATAGGAGGGGTGCGCCAAATTGAGTGAGATAGGAGTAGTGCGCCAAATTGAGTGAGATAGGAGTAGTGCGCCAAATTGCGTGAGATAGGAGTAGTGCGCCAAATTGCGTGAGATAGTGGTGTGGATTTTGCTAAGATAGCTCTAACTGCGAAGAACGGTTGATGTTTGACCATTCTCCAGTTGAATGGTTCCAAAACAGCCGCCTAGAATTGGTTTGAACGGTTCTAGTAATACCGTTCACTAAGAAGAACGGTCAGAAAGAGACCGCCCATAAACAGAATCTGACCCCTTCTTGGGAACGATAAACGGTGGGCTAGGGACCGCACATATAGATGGACGGTCTATCGTAAGACCGTTCAAGTGGGTGCTCTGTAAAGTCCAAAGGGGACTCTGCTGGAGAGTCCCTAACCCGAGAGTAATTGACTTTGAACTTTCCCAAACCTCATCTCCACCCTTCCTAGACTTATCCAACCTAATCTCCACTCTTCTTAGACTTATCAACCTAATCTCAAGAGGCCTAGGACTTCTAACAATCCTTATAAATAGGGGTGGAAGCCTAAATTCATATCTCCCACATCTCTCCTCTTTCAAACCTTAAAACTTTTGCAATTCTTCACCAACTCACTATGAAGAGGGCCTTAGAGGGAAGCTCTATGGAAGGGGAATCTCATGAAGGTCCGAGAGCGGCGAGAAAGGAGCGAGGCGTGCTCCAACCGTTGATGACAATTCCTCGGCATCAGATCACAAATCCTATGAGAGAGGTAAGAGAATCAATCTCCCAATCCAACTTTTCTTAGATGATCATTCACTCATATGCCCCTCTTTTCTTGGCTATCCTTTGTTTCAGCTCCTTCCAGGCCCGAGGCACTATTCTAATCTGAAGTGGGTGGCTCCTATGGTTCGCGCACTGCCCCTAGGTGTAACTCACCTTCTCAAAGCATGGCACTTACATTCCCTTCTTGTTTTAGGCCAGAATTTCCCAAAGCTTTCCTTAGACTGGCACAGCATCACGGCGTTGACAGAGTTGTGGCACCCTCAGACCCATACCTTCTTCTTTCCATCTTTTGAGGCCACCATCTTGCTAGAGGAGGTAGAGACATACCTTGGGTTCCCTAGGTCCAAGGCAGGGGAAGAAGACCTAATATGCCATACAGTTGCCCCTATCGACCCAAAACTTATCTTGGGAGGGTTCATACCAGATAGTAGGGACGTCCATACCTTTGTAGGCCCTCGCCACATTTACCTTCTCCCTCTTAGCCAGTGGGTAGTGGAGCGTTGTAAGAGTAGGTGTGGGTGGAATGAGGCCATTGCCAAGGCCGCTTCCATCTGCCTGTGTGGGGCTATCCTTTTCCCTTCTGCTGACCATGTCCTGGACATTCCTTTACTCAGCACCATTAGTGGCCTGTGGCAGGGACTTTCCGTCTCCCAGGTGGTCTTAGCTTACTCTTATGAGGGTCTTAACTCTGCAGCCCTAGGAGGTCCCCTTTCTGGCTCTATGATTCTATTGGAGTGTTGGATGGGAGTTAGGATGAAGTTCACTCAAAGGGAGGATCTTACTTCTGTCAGTCGAATCTTCGGGAGCCACCCCCTTCACTTCATAGGAGGCGCCTTCAGGTTCTCCTCACAGGTGGAGTGTAGGACCGCTGAGATGAAGATTAGAGATGAGTGGCGACTGTACTTCGATCGACTACCCCAGGACAGATTCGTGATGCGCCCGGGCTTCCTTCACGACACTGTCATCAGACTACCTAGGAGGACAGGCCTGGACTTGAGGCTCGTGAGTGACACCACCTTGGCGATGTACAACCCACACCGGTGTTACCTCCAGATCGGACTACCCCGGACCGTGCTACCGACGCTACCTCACCTTCCCACGCTACAGGCGAGGAGGATTGGGACAGAGGAGGACGAGCAGGCGGTTAGGAGCGCGCTGATTATGTGGGAGGTGAGCAGGGTGCACATCCTATCAGTAGAGGTTGAGGAGGCTTCAGAGACACGACAGGCATATATCAGGGAGCTGAGAGAGATATGTCCCCGCGTGGATGCCCAACGGAGGACTTGAGTGATTTGTTTTCCTTTTTCCATGATGAGATTGGACAGAGATTGATGTATGAATGAATAAGATTGAGAATTGGATTGAGTTTGAGTTCTGAATTTGACGTGATGTGACTGGTTGTGCTTGGCTTGTGTGCATCCGTGACTTGATTGCTTCATTAATCTTCTATCTGCCCCTGTACTCACACTAACAACAAAGAAAACATGTCAAATCTGTTTTAGGCTTAACCTCTTGCCTGTAACAAGTTAGGAAACAACCAATCTTTGATTTTGGTTAAGGGGATAAGCCTTATCAACTAGGCAAATAACATGAATTATACGAATGCAATGGATGACATGAATGCAAAATCAGGAAAATTTTTGTGAATTTTTGGAAATATCTGATTTTTGTTTGGATTTTGATTTTTTTTGGATCTTGAGATATTTGATTTTTGTTGATTTTGAAATATCTGATTTTTTTTGGTTTTGAAATATTCAATTTTTTTTGGATTTTGAAATATTCGATTTTTTTCTGGATTTTGAAATATTTGATTTTTTTTTATTTTTGAAATATCTGATTTTTTTGGATTTGAAATATCTAATTTTTTTTGGATTTTGAAATATTTGATTTTTTTGTTTTTGAAATATCTGATTTTTTTGTTTTTGAAATATCTGATTTTTTTATTTTCGAAATATCTGATTTTTTTCTGGATTTGCAACTAGCTTACCCCCCGACGATAGGGGACCTCCCATCTCACTAGGGGCCTCCCGGGCTCAACGTGCAATATGAAGGACCACCCGTGGCCGATGCTAACTTTGTTTTAACGGAGCCTCTTCCGAGGCCATACCCGGGGTCAGATCCATTCCTTGGAAAATAAAACAGACTTTAATAGAGAATTCGTTAATAGGGGTAGAGGTTTCTGAGGCTTGAGTCCTTCCCACGACACCCCATTTTCAAAGAATTTGGTATGTTATGCCGGGGCTTTGTGCCCATCATGGAACCCACCTCCGCTCTAGGTACGCATGCGACCGGGCTCATAATGTCCCGCGGGGAACTGTACTGCCACTCTTGTCGTGCCTAGTTTCATTTCTTGGGGTCTTTGCAAATTTTAAGAATTTCGAGCTTCTGGCGAGCTTTTTGGCTTTGTGCCCATCATGGAACCCACCTCCGCTCTAGGTACGCATGCGACCGGGCTCATAATGTCCCGCGGGGAACTGTACTGCCACTCTTGTCGTGCCTAGTTTCATTTCTTGGGGTCTTTGCAAATTTTAAGAATTTCGAGCTTCTGGCGAGCTTTTTGGCTTTGATTCCCCTTTGCCCCTTTTCATTCCTTTTTTCTATTTTCTTTTTCTTTGCTCTTGCGGAATAAGGTCATAATGGACTGCCCCTATTTGAGACCTCTTTTATTGGGGGGTCTAGATTAGTCTTCACCCCTCTTATCACCCCTTGCCCCTATTTTCAGCCGAGAGCGAAGAAATACAAGGCCTTTCACCTTCCCAAAAGCATGGCCAAGGGAGAAAATAATGTCATGCAAAGGAAAGGAACCGAACCACAGGAGATCGTGTAGTGTGTGAGGTGTTGAGCCGGGGATTTCCTTTCGTGATCAAGCGAAGGCACAGCCTGCCGTCAAGTTGCCGCTGGTTTTGACTTTATGGATAACAACGTTTTAAATAAAGCCCATTCCATGGATTTGGCAATTCCTCACCCTCCGCGTTGATTAAACAATAAGCATTTCCTGGATAAACTTCTTTAATTACAAACGGCCCTTCCCAGTTAGGTTGCAGCTTAGACCTCGGACCTGCTGACCAGACGAATTTACGTTTCAAAACCATGTTACCCACCTAAAATTTTCGTTCAATAACCTTCTTTTGAAAATATCGTGAAACACGCTTTTGATAAACGGAAACATGATTGGCCGCATTAAGCCTCTTTTCATCTAAGAGTTCCAGTTGGACTAGCAACGCCTCTCGATGCTCGTCGAGATTAAGTTCTTTGTCCAGCTACACTCTTAGGGAAGGGATCAGGATCTCGTATGGGAGTACCACTTCCATCCCGTAAGTAAGAGCAAAGGGAGTCTGTCCCGTGGGAGTACGAACGGAGGTGCGATAAGCCCATAGAACTTCTATCAACTTATCGGCCCAATCAGCAAATTTATGTGATTCGCATGCTTTCTTGATGATTTTAAGAAGTGTTTTGTTCGTGGCCTCAGCCTGGCCATTACCTTGGGGGTAGTATGGTGATGAATGATGCAAAGATATGTTGAACTTCTTACAAAGGTCCTAGAGTTCTTGAGAGACAAATTGAGGTCCATTGTCGGTGATGATAGCACTTGGCACTCCGAACCGCGAGATGATATTCTTCAGGATGAAGTGGCATACTGTGGTAGCTTTGATCTCTGCATAAGCTTCAGCTTCCGCCCACTTGGTGAAGTACTCTGTAGCCGTCAGGATGAAGGACTTCTGCTTGATTGCGGAATTCGGATCACCGAGGGGTCCAATGATATCAAAGGCCCACATAGAGAATGGCCAAGGAGCAGACAAAGGATGGAGGGAAGAAGCTGGAGCATGGATTTTATCGGCATGGAGCTGGCATTGGAGACACCTACGGACATAGGTGGAGCAATCCTCTTCTAGGGTTGACCAATAATAGCCCTGTCTAAGAATCTTTTTTGCCAACGCCTATCCATTCACATGCCCTCCGCATTCGCTGGAGTGAGCTGCTTCTACCACCTTCTAAGCCTCGTCGTCATCTAAACACCTCATCAGAACCCCGTTGAGAGCCCGCCTATACAGTTCTCCTGCAATAATGGTGTACCTTGCGGCGACTCTTCTGATGGACTTTCGATGCTAGGCATTTGCCGCCTCCGGAAATGAACCATCCTTGCAATACTGCTCAATCTCGTAGTACCACGGTAATTCCTCTTCTTCTATGATCTCCTCAAGCTTAGTTAGCGACACTTCCTTCACCTCTTCCCTTGCTGCCTTCCTCTCTACAGACTTCCTAAGGTTGTCAAACCAAGGATCCTGAAGGGAGGGAAGATCTAATCACTAGACCACAATGGTTTCAGTGGCGCGAGTGAGGGGGAACGAGAGGAAAGAAGCTAGCGAAGCAAAGGCATCTGCCAAGATGTTCTGAGAACGAGGAGTGTAAATATAGACGAGTTTTTGGAATTGCTTAGCCAAGAGTGTGACCAAATCTTGATAGGGTTTAAGTTTAGGGTCACGAGTGCGGTAAGTTGATAGGACTTGACGCAGCACCAACTGAGAATCTCCTATGATGTTAAGATATCGTGCGCCTAGGAGGTAGGCGTGCTTCAGACCAGCAAGGAGAGCTTTGTACTCGGCTATGTTGTTTGTGGCGGGAAACGAGAGCTGATAAGCGACGAGGATAGTTACCCCTTCTGGGGTAAGGAGAACGGCGCCGATTCCATTGCCCTGGGAATTGAGAGCACCATCAAAGTGGAGAGACCAAAAAGGAAGATTAGTGATTACAGCCAAGTGTTCATCAGGGAATTCATCCTGGATTGAATCAGTACGAGAGATAGGAGAATGTGCAAGGTGTTCAGCAATGGCATATCCCTTGATCACTTTCTGGACGACGAAGGTGATGTCGAACTGGGAAAGGAAGCTCTGCCAACGAGCTAATCGGCTAGAAAGGATGGGTTTTTCGAGAAGATAACGGATGGGGTCCATTCTAGAGATTAACCTCACCTCATGGGCGAGAAAATAATGTTTGAGCTTCTGAGCTACCCAAACTAGCGTCGCGCAGGTCTTCTCCATGGCAGTGTACTTAGATTCAGCAGGATTAAACAACCTCGAGAGATAGTACGCTGCCCTTTCCCTTCCTTCGTCATCTACCTGTGCCAAGACAGCTCCTAGGGAGTCCTCAATTACAGAAATGTATAAAATTAGGGGTTTCCCAGGGACGGGTGGTTGCAGAACCGGGGGATTAGAAAGGTAAACCTTAAGCTCCTCATAGGCCTTTTGACATTGTTCATTCCATTCAAACTTTGCTCCCGCCTTTAATAATTCGTAGAATGGGCGACACCTCTGCGAATGTTGAGATATGAATCTCCTAATAAACTGTAAACACCCAATCAAACCTCGAAGTTCAGTGATATTCTTAGGCGGCGGCATTTCCATAACGGCCTTTGCTTTGTGTGGATCAATCTGAATCTCCCGTTTACTAACTATGAACCCGAGTAACTTCCCTGATGCAACTCCAAACACACATTTCTTTGGATTCATCTTCAATTTGTACTCCCTAGCCCTTTGCAACACTTTGGCTAGAATAGCAGGGTGTTCTTCTTGCAACCTCGATTTCACCAAAATATCATCCACATAAGTCTCTAGATAAACGTGCATCATGTCATGGAAGATAGCCATCATCGCCCTTTGATAGGTGGCACCTACGTTCTTCAGTCCAAATGGCATGACATCATAACAATACGTGCCCCAGGGCGTAGTGAACGAGGTCTTTTCTTGATCTTCCAGAGCTAGACGGATTTGGTTATATCCAGAATAACCGTCCATGAACGAGAGGGCTTCATATCCAGCGGTATTATCAACCAAGACATCGATATGAGGAAGCGGAAAATCATCCTTTGGACATGCCTTATTCAAGTCCCTGAAGTCAATACAAATCTGAATTTTTCCATCTTTCTTCATTACTGGGACTATATTTGCCACCCATTGCGGATGTAGGATAACTCTAATAAACCAGGCCTTGTGTAGTTTATCAACTTCCTCCTTTATCCTTAAGGCCATTTATGGGTGAAATCTCCTAGCTCTCTGCTTAACGGGAGTTGCCCCTGGTTTAAGGATTAGTCGATGCTCAACCAAAGTGAGGTCAAGACCCGGCATGTCTTCATAGGACCAGGCAAAGGAATCGCTATACTCCCTCAAAACTTTGACCAACTCTTCTTCCACCTGAGGAGGGAGGTTAGCGGAAATTAGTATGGGCTTGGGTTCCTCTTCTGTTCCGAGATTTACCTCTTTCGTGGGTTCATCCACTGCTGATGACGGCTCGTCAAACTTCTTCAAACCCTGTGCGTACAAGTCAGCAGTGTCCTCCATATAGCTTTCCTCATCATCGGTTGGATCCTTCTCGTTCACAATCTCGTACACACCCAATCCGTCGTTGCTCCACACCCCTTCCATCTCCTCATCTTCTTCCAAAATAATGGCGGTCTCTACAAACTCTGGGCACTTAAGAAGGGCATGGCACCTCCCTGCCAAATCTTGCAGAAACCTATCAGGAATTGATTTAGGATGATGCACCGTCGGGTGCGCCGCAGAGGTGGATGGGCGAACCAGACTAGAACTAGATTCTACACCAACTGACTCTACTAGCCTAGGAGACTCTGCACACTGTACATCTATCCTAGGAGAGAGAAAGTCTATCGGGAAAGAAACAGGGGTCTCGTGCCCCTGGGAATCTGAGCTGAACACTGCGTAATCTTCCATTGAGACCTCCATTTCAAAATTGGCATTTTTTTTGGAGGCTAGAGGAATTCACACAGCATGAGGAGGAGGACGGAGGAGGAGGGAGTTGTATGGGGAATAGCTCCGGAAAGATGCAATCAAAGAACGGATCAGAAGATGAGAACCACATCTCGTGGAGGGGAGTACCGGGAGGAGGAGGAGTAAATAGGGTTGACAAATCAATGGGCGGGCAACGTCCGCAAGCACATGGAACAAACAAAATTTCAGGTCGGCTCTCCGTGAAGCACGGGTCGACCAAGATTGGTGGAGAACGGGGGACGAATTCAAGCTGCTGGAACCAAGAGGCAAGGCAAGATGGGGATATAGAATAGGAAATGATCGAGCTCCCCACTTCTCGCGGCCCCTGGCAGACCAATAGCATCGGAGAACGCTTCACCAGCTACGTCTCCTTCTTCTTCAACTGACTTTCTTCTTCATAAAACATCTTTTCGAAACAATCACAAAAATCTTCGAAATCACCCACCATCCTTTGCTGTGGCGGCGGTGGGTCAACAATAACACAAGCTTCATCTACTTTTCCTTCAGGACTGGGCGGTGGCTTCTTCAAAGTACCAGACTGCAACGGGCCTCTTACAAAATGCTGTCGGTAGTCCCATGTTAACGGCCCGGAGTCTCCAAGTATGGACATTGCGGATTCATGGTAGCCAAGGCCCCGGCGTCCCATCTTCCTGCCTTTAGGGACGGGGTTAGTCCGACCCTATAATTGTGCGCCGAGACCCAGTCCCGGCTGGTAGCCTAGCTTCAAAATCATGTGCCATCCCTTGGAATATCTCATCTTGGACTTGGTTTTGACATTTATCAGTACAGTGGCAGGCTTGCGTGACGCATATGTCCATGAATAGTTCAAGTCCATGACAGATAAAATTGGCCTGTTACTCGGCCACAGAGTAGGAAGAATCTTAGCTGCTATGGCATCAACATTCTGGATCGGGAAATGCTCTTCACCTTGACCACCCGCCCTTGGAAAGGGAACTTCAAGCATTGGTGGGCAGTCGACGGTACGGCATTCAGACTATTTGTCTAGGGATGACCTAAGATAGCTTTAAACATTGGATCTATATCCAGTACATAGAATTTCACGTCCATCATCAAAGGCCCTAGCTCGGCCTGCACAGTCACGACCCCATGACAAGCACGTCTGGAATTAGCATAGGCCGCTATCATTGTCGGAGTTGGCTTAAGCATTTCCTCTGAGATGTTGCATGCCCGAAGGGTACTCAATGGACACACATTTATCAAAGTTCCCATGTCCACAAGGCCAGACTCTACGGCCACTTTATTTAAAGAAATGGTGATGCACAACGACATTTATCGTGCCTCGGGTGGTGCTAACTCTTACTCAGAGAATGAAATAGACGGCCCTCTAGTAATCGTCGCCAATACTGATGGCAGGCTGTCTACTGCCACATCTTCACTCACCATAACTTTCTGTAGGAAGGTCTTCAAAGCATCCTGGTGAAGTGGCGACCTTTTAATCAATTCCAGTACTAAAATCTTGGCTGGCATACGGTCCAAGTGCTGCAATAAATCGTACTTCGTGCCAGGCACGGGGTCTACTTCTTCTGTCTCAACTGTAGGGGAAGAAACTTGGGGGTTGGGTGCAGACGCACCGGAGGAAGGAAAAACTCTTTGGAAGGGACGCCCGCTCCGAAGGGCGCATTGTGGTGCCGGCACGGCCTGAGACGGATCCCCTCTTGGCCCGGTAGGGTAGGTGGAGGGTGTGGAAATGGGAGTGAGGATGGCAGAATGGGGTCTGACAGGCGCTGGTGGAGGGGAGATGGGTGACAAGTTAAGTGGTGGGGTGATGGTGGAGGGAATGGCGGGCGATGGCAAAGGAACTGGTGGAGCGGAGGGGAATGCGGTGGGCCGGATGGGTGATGCGGAGGGAACGGTGGGCGGAGTAGTGGTCAGAACGACGGGCCTGAGAATGGAGGGGATAATGGGTGCGGGGGAATGGTGGTGGTGGAAGGCCAAGAGGTGCACGGGGGTTTCGTCATCGAAAGTCCACCCAGCGTTGGGGGCTGGGTGTTGGACAAAATTTACTTGTGCATGTGCCGGTGCCGGCGGCTGTTGTTATTGCGGAGGAGCGGGCCGGTGCATTGGCATGGGATTTTGGTGGATCCCGAGGTCTTGTTATTGTTGCTGTTGCTGAGGTTGCTGTTGCTGTGGGGGTTGCAGCTGCTGCTGCTACTGGGGCGCCGACTGCTGCGGCCTGGCTTGCCTTTGCCTCTTTTTAATATCCTCGATCAGTTGGTGCATCTGGGCCCAATCAATCCTCTGGACCTCATGTAAATCATACACCAGATCTCTGAACTGAAAGCATCGCTCTATCGTGTGCCCGGGCTACCTATGGAATATGCAATAGCGAGATTGATCGGCGGCCGGATTCCAGTTAGGGCGTTCAGGAGGCAACTGAAGATCACCAGTATACATTAAGGCCGAGAAAATATCAGGCAGGGTCTCAGGAAGAGGAGGGTAATGGGTCCTCTTCGGACTCGGTTGAGCAGGTCCGTAGGCGGCAGGTGGAGGAACATTGTGGTATTGTGGCGGCCGCTGAGGCTGTTGGGGTGGCGGTGGTTGTTGTTGAGGGTACTGGGGAACCTGGAAGGAGGGTTGGGGGACTTGCGGAGAGGAGAACTGGGGGTTGCGTGGAGGCTGTGGGAAGCGTGGTGGAGCGGATTGGTGGGGGAATTGAACAGCCTGGACCTGCTCGTTGATTTGTACTCCTTCGGTGACTGGGCCCTTGGATTTTCTGGCAGCTTTAGGTTTCTGGGCCTCAAACAATGAATGGATGGGGGAGTCCTTGAACTGGGTTTGTATAAACCGAGCTCTGCTGTATAACTGGTACATGTTTGAGATGTCATTCATTGCCAGGATATTCCTGAACGTCGGTGTGGCATTGGAGATCATCAACTTCACTTTTTCTTCTTCCAGGATCTGCCTGGGCACACGCGAGGCCATCTGCCTCCATCTGTCTGCATAGGTTGCAAAATCTTCTTCCGGCTTCATCCTCTCTGTGGCCAAATCCGTGAAGGAATATTCGGGTCCGACCCGATCCTGAAATCTCTGAATGAATCGCTCCTTGACGGTCTTGAAATTCTCAGCCTCCTCCATAGGCAAAGTGTAGAACCACTCCAGGGGGACCCCTTCCAACGATCGGCGAAACAAGTAGGCCATGAGGCGGTCGTCGTGCTGGAACTGTGTTGACTCGTACAAGAATTCCTGGACATGGATGAACGGGTTGCCATTCCCATCATATTTGCGGTACACGGGGAGCTCAGACTGAGCCGGAAAGTGAATGTCCCTGAAGTTAGGAATAGGGACGTCAGCCAAGGATTGCGGGCCGACTCGCTTGTGGAGGAGATCAATTTGTTGCTGCATAGCAACCCATTTATCGAGAATTTCCCGTTCTCGAGAAGGAGGAGACAGAGCAGGAGGAGTAGCGTTTGAGTAGAGAGCCAAAGGATACGTGGATTGAAGGGGCGGCCCGTAAGATGGATAGGGGGCCGGGGAAGGGCCCGTATCCGCGTGAGCGAGCTGGGCAGCCCCTGGCTGCAACATAGCAAGATCAGCTGGGGCCGGAAAGGCCTGCGGCGACGGGGAGGCAATAGCTTAAGGATCAAAATAGGGGACAGAGGGGGTCTGGGTTTTTCCTTTATCAAGTGACTGATGGGCCGAGGTGGAAGCCTGGCCCATTTCCATGTTGGAGTAGCGGGGAATCTGGGAGTGAGAGGGAGTAAGTTCAATGGGGGCCGCGGGGGTGGCCCCGACAACAGTGGAGGTGACAGCAGCAGCGGACGTACCGCGGGTGGGAACTGAACTCGGGGCATCGGCCCCCTGCAACGCCTGCCGGATGAGATGGAGCTGGTTAGGGTCCAGCTGGGCCATCATGTTGAGAATTTGGTTGGCCGGATTCTGAATAGAAGGATGTGAGGGATGGGGCTGAGAACCCTCACTAGGAATGGTCGGGAGTCGAGGGGCAGTCCCCTCTCCTCCTTGCATATGGGTGACTCGAGGTGGGTCCTCAAGAAGGCCACGAGGAAGGGAGTCCTCGTGAGACTGAGAGAAGTCGTATGACGACATGGGAAGTGGTGAATCAAACAATGGGTTGAAGTAGGAATGAGAGGGCGAACTGGCCCTAGGAGACGACTCGGAAGAGGGGGGACAACTCAGCATGCACTAAGCACCTAGGACTAAGGCAAACACACCTAGCAAAATAAATCAAATAAGCAAATCAGACTCATGCAATGGACGAAAGAAATGAGAGGAGAATCACGCAATTGGACAACCAAGTTGTTAAATGATGCTCGTGAGATTCTTATAAGTTCCTCCTTGAACTTTAGTGGCTTAATTAAAGATCCAAATTCACTCAACCACTGGGTGCCTGACTAGGATAGGAAATGAGGAACTGGGTGACTCTAAAGGGACCTCTCACTCACTGATGTAAATCCTAAACTGGGGTGGGTGCGGTACAACCTGCCTGTGGACGCACTTTCCGTATCGGCTTGCTCGTTAGTTTCGTTTGGTTTTATCGGCGTTTATTAGGTGCGTGGGCGTGCCAGTCACCGAGGTGACGATTTATTCGGGCTCCGAAGAGTCCATGGTGCGCTTGCTCTGACTTCGTCAGACGATTGTATGGTTCGTGTCGGGACCGAATCCCGTCGCGCCGTAAAGGTCACGACGTCATTTACATCCCCCATACGAGGGAAAACCCTTGATTAATTACCGAAATTAGGGGCCCCGCGGCCGAAAGAAGTAATACTAATTGCACGAGAGAAAGCAGGAATGGTTCATGACAAGAGGTTGCGTCCGGGCTTCAAGCTGCCGGCCATGTCGGTCGCTCAGGGACCTTTTATGTTCGGACACGAGCCCGGGATAGAAACACGGCGGAAAATCGGGGCGAACCCGTTCAAATGTCTGCCGAGCGTGCGGCAATTTCAATGGCGAGTCAGGAGGTATCCGGAACGAGAAACAAATCTGGTCCGATCGGGGTGTCGGCCCAAGATCAGGCCGGGGCTCAGCTATGCCGGGATAGTTCCCAAGATCCGGGTCCGGCCTGACAGGGCGGCGTTGTTGTTCCTTTTGCCCCAGGTCCCGGGAGAGATGGGACTACAATATGGATCCTGGCGTCTTTTATTAGCTATATGTTCTGGTCTCTGTTCTGTCGTTTTATTACTTCTTTATGCATCAGTTCCGGATGATTTTTCTTCCTTTGTCTATTATTATCATTATTATTCTCTTACCCTCCCCCCTTTTGCTGACATTACCCTTGTTGTACATTTGGGGTCTGTTAATTAATATAAACTTTATTAATTTATTTGGTATTGCTATTCATAGCGTGCCGTTGAAGAGGGGAGAAGGGTGTACCGGTGAGGCATAAAGTGTGCCGCTGAGGAAGGACTAGGGTGTGCCGCTAAGGGAGTCAAAGGCCGTGCCGCTAGGGGCAACAGGAGTGTGCCGCTGAAGGTGCAAGGGCGTACCGCTGGGGGCAATAGGGGTGTACCGCTGGAGACCAAAGGGGCGTACCGCTGGGGGGCTCAGGGGTGTACCGCTGGAGGCAAAAGGGGCGTGCCGCTGGGGGGCCAATCAAGGGGATGTGGTGGAGGTTCAGCTAACCTTTGATTACCCATCTTTTAAGGCTTTTCTTTTCTTCTTATCTAAATTTCTTGTAGTTTTGTATAAACTTCTCCCTGGATTCGTCATGTTCGGCCTTTTCTTACGAGTCGGGCAGTCCGGGCGGCCGGGTTGTCAAGAAGCTAGTCAGTTCAGTTCTTGTCATAGTGCTGGCAGCGGCTTGATTAGTTGGCAGATTTCATCATCGATTGTTCTATTCGTTTGTTGCTTCCTTTTGCCTTATTCAACATGTTATTATTATTTTAACAAAATTTCGGCAGCATCTCCCCTTGACCCTGAGGCGTAAGGGACATAAAGGGAACGCGCCCACATGGAGTGGCGGAACCCGACAGCTGGAGGTGGGCGCCCGAGGGCAACAACACCTTCGAAACCTCGGAAAGCGCGAAGGGAAACAAAGGGCTCGGGCATGGCCAGAAGGTGTGCCACTGGGGGACTAAGAGGGTGTACCGGCCAAGGGCCAACTGGGTGTGCCGCTGAGGGCCAGAGGGCGTGCCGCTGAGGGCCAATCTGGGCGTACCGTTGGAGGCCAAGGGCAGTGTGCCGCTGAGGGCCAGCTTGGGTGTGCCGCTAAGGGCCAATCTGGGGGTGCTGGCCAAGGGCCAAACGGATGCATCGCTGAAGGAATGGCAAGGGGTCCAGGTGCTAAGGTTTGCAACCTACTTAGGGAGTGGCGAGGAGCCTGAGGCCAAGGAAAGGTCACTGATAACTGGGTGTTTGGGGAGAGGGCAAGGGTCTCCCCCTCTCCTTAATCTGGTGGGCACGGCAGGTGGCCATGGCGGGTGAAGAGCCCGTGGGGGCCAAAGCTCACAAGAGAAGCGTCATGTGACTGCGGGGCCTCCAAGATACCGGAGAAGGGAGGGATGGATGAATACATCATACACTGCGAAGACGGGAGTAAAATCGACGAAAGATAGCAGAAAAGACCCAAGAAGGGTGACTTTCATTCATGGAGAGCAAAGGGGCCAGAGCCCTACACATACATCACGAAAGGAAATGCCCACGGGAAGGCCGTGGGCAAAACAAAAGAAAAGAACTGGAAGAAAGACCGCGTAGGAGGGGGAAGAATCGAGTACAAAGGGACGCCCCTAACTCTCTTTCCCCCCGTTACATCGAGCTCTCTTTCTCTTACTCTTGCTTCTTGCCGGTGATCGACGGAAGGAGCTCACGCCGGGACGCCTCTTCTTCTTCTCTTCTCTCTTCTCCTCTGCTTCTTCTCCGTGTGTCTTTTTTTCTCTCTATCTCTGTCTGTCCCCCCCCCTTTTTTGTCTAAGCCGGGACCTTTTATATCCCCAGCAGCGGGGGCCTTCGAGCTCGGCCGTCGAAGGCGGGAAGAGGCCTGTGATGATGGCATTCGACCTGCCCCGTCCTGGGTATCAGTGGGGTAGGCAACGTGGCCCAACGGACGATTGCCACTTCAGACGGCTCACTGCGCGCCAAGGAAGCGTAGGGCATGGGCCGCACGTCGTCTTGCCGTTGAAAAGCTTCAACGCTGTGCCGCTGGCGGGCTGAACAGGCGTGCCGTTGAAGGCCCAGCAGCGTGTGTCGCTGAAGACCCCTGAGGGCGTGCCGCTGGACGTCCTAAAGGGCGTGCCGCTGAAACCTGAATAGGCCGTGCCGCTGAGGGCTACCCAAGGGGTGTGCCGCTGAAGGCCCGTTGGGGCGTGCCGCTGAAGGCCTTTAAGGGTGTACCGCTGAAGCTTCCACGGGGGCGTTCCGCTGAAGCCCGAACGAGCCGTGCCGTTGAAGACCTGGGGGTGTACCGTTGAAACCCCTTGGGGGGGGGTGTGCCGCTGAGCCCCTCCCTAGGCGTGCCGCTGAACACCCAATGGGTGTGCTGCTGAAGGGCCCTTGGGGGCTGGGCGTGCCGCTGAAGGGCTCCCCAGGGGGTGTATTCGTGGGGCTCGTTTTGAGCCCGCTGTGAGCGCGAGCCATGCCCTTTTGGCTTTCTTCGAGGCCCGAAAGTCGTGGGACTCTTTGTGACTGGCTTCTTTTCACTGTGGTGACTCCTGGAGACGGCTTCACGACAGTCTTTCCCGGGGCTTATTCGCTCGGGCCGTTGTTGGTACTCGGCCGAGTAGGATGTCATGGGTATGCAATTTTTTGGTGTCTACAAATGCCCCCCACCCACGGGTAGCACGGGCGAAGGATGAGCCGGGCGGTGCCCGTGGGTGTACTTCTCTTTTTTCTCTTCGTCGATGCCGACGAGATGTTGAGAGCTGGCGTAACATGATATGTTGATCTCTTTATCTCTTGGTCTCTTCGTCAGTGCCGGCATGGTGCTGGGAGCTGGCCTGGTTTGTTGGTCTCTTGGTCTCTTCGTCAGTACCAACGGGGTGTCGGTAGCTGACCTGGTTTGTTGGTCTCTTTGTCTCTTCGGCAGTGCCGACAGGGTGTCGGGGGCTGACCTGGTTTGTTGATCTCTTGGTCTCTTCGTCAGTGCCGACGGGGCATCGGGAGCCGACCTGGTTTGTTGTCTCTTGGTCTCTTCGTCAGTGCCGACGGGGAGTCGGGAGCTGACCTGGTTTGTTGTCTCTTGGTCTCTTCGTTAGTGCCGACGGGGAGTCGGGAGCTGACCTGGTTTGTTGTCTCTTGGTCTCTTCGTCAGTGCCGACGGGGAGTCGGGAGCTGACCTGGTTTGTTGCCTCTTGGTCTCTTCGTCAGTGCCGATGGGGTGTCGGGAACTGACCTGGTTTTGTTGTCTCTTAGTCTCTTTCTTCTTTTTTTTTCCTTTTTTTTGTACCACATTACCGATACAGGCGCCCTTTCGGGTTTTCACCGGTACCAGCCCCCTCTTGCTTTTGCCCACGCGCCCTTTCGGGTTTTCACGTGGCGGGGTACCCAATTTTGCCTGTAGCGCCCTTTCGGGTTTTCGCCACAGCCGGGTTGTTGCTATTTTTACCCTTGTCCCCGTTTAGGGGCAAGTCCGGCGGGGTATCTCTATTTTTAACCCCGTTTTCTTTTCTTTCTTTTTTTTGACAAGCGAGTGATATGTGAGTGTAGGCTAGGGCACGAAGCCTTACGCCGGAAGATGAGGTTCATTCGTTGGCAGGAATAGAATGCCAGCGCAATGGGGGAATTCACGCCGATTCGGACGCAGGGTCCGTAATGGCAATGTTGTACGGAGCAAACGGCTAGGGCACGGGGCCTTGCGCCGGAGAGGGACTTACTCGTTGGCAAGGGACTAGTGCCAATGCAAGGATAGAGGTTCTACCGATCCGGACGTAAGGTCCGTGATGGTGGTTTTGCGTGACGGGAGGTGGCTGAAGCGCAGGGCTACGGGCCAGGGACGGGCCCGTTTGATGGCAGGGTAGTGGCGTCGTTGCGAGGGTAGGGTTGCAGGGGTAAAGTTATTCCTGCTTGCATGGACGCCTGCATGACCAGGATTACAGGGATGGAATGCCTTCCCCGGGGACATTTATTACTATATCTCGTCGACTTACTCCCCCGTGTGTGTGAGCGGGTGAGTATGTAAATGTGCGTACATACATGAGTATATATATATACATATATATATATATATATATATATATATATATATATATATATATATATATATAATACCTCACATATATGTATATTCTTTTCTATATTATATTTTTATTTTTTTATTATTTTTTTTATTCATCATTTTTTTCTTCCTTTTTTCTTCTTTTATTTTCTTCTCGTCCTTCTTATTTGTCCCCCTTTTTTTCTTTTCTTATCTCCTATTTTTCCTCTTCCTTCCTTCTCCTTTTTTTGTGTCCTTCTCTCTCTCTTTTTTTTATTCTCCCCCCTTTTTTATTTTCTCCCCTCCTTTTCTATTCTTTCTCCCCTCCCCCTTTTATTTTCTCTCTTCTTTTTCTTCTTCATTTTTTTCTCCCCTTTTTTATTTCCCTTCTCCTGCCATATGAAAGGGGTGGGGTGGTTCGTTCGAACCACCCCCTCATTCGAACGCTCCCTCCCTTCTCTCTCTTCTCCGGACGACCGTTCGCCACCCCTTCCCTCTCTTCGTCTTCTTCATCGCCGGGAACCACCGCCACGGCCACCGCCGTCGTCGTCCTCGCGCTCTCCATCGTCGGGGTGAGGCGACGGCCACGGAGGGGCATTCCCCCCCTTCTCTCTTTCTCTATTCCTCCCTCTCCCTTCTCTCCCTCGCCGTTCCTTCTTCGTCCTCGGGTAGCGGTGAGGCCGGGGGAGCCCTAGGCTCCCCACCGCTTTCTTCTTCTCCTTCTCCCTCATCCCCCTGCTCTCCTTCTTTCTTCTTTTTCTCGACGTGGAGTGGTGGCGGCGGGCGCCATTGGTGCCGCCGTGGCAGAAGACGCCGGAGTGTGCCGGCGAAGGGGGGGCTCCAGGCTTGCCGGTGATGGCGGTCGTGAGCGTGCCGGCGAAGGCTCACTTGAGCGCGTCGGGGAGAGGCCCTGGGGTGTGCCGGTAAAAGGTGCTCCCGGGCGCACCGGGGAAGCCCTCTTAGGGCGTGCCGGCGAACGAAGCTCCCGGGCGTACCGGGGATGCCCTCTTAGGGCGTGCCGGCGAACGAAGCTCCCGGGCGTACCGGGGAGGCCGCCTTAGGGCGTGCCGGGGAAGCGCTTTCGGAGTGTGCCGGGGAGGGGCTTCCGAAGTGTGCCGGGGAAGGGCAATCCCAGTGTGCCAGGGAAGGGCTCATCCGGGTGTGCCGGGGAGTCCACTTCGCGGGTGTGCCGGGGAAGGGCAATCCCAGGTGTACCGGTGAGAGTCTTCAGGAGGCGTACCGGTGAGGGCCCGTAGGGCGTGTCGGGGAAGGCACTGGGTAGCGTACCGGTCAGGAGATCAGGGGACTTTTAGTTGGGGAAGAAGATTTCTTCGACGGGCAGACTTCCGGTGTTGCCTCTCGGGGCCCACCATGACTTGTTGGGGCCGTCACTCCTTGTGGACGTGCACCCGTGTTTTCCCCTTACGCCTCTGGCCTAGGGGAAACTCTGCCGAAATTTCGTTAGAAATTGGCAATATCTTGTTCATTTCATCTTGTAGTAGAGCCCCTTATAATCTTTATTATTATTTATTTTATATATATATATTTTTTTTCCTTGCCCACGGCTTATTCTGATCTTTAGTTTGTTGCCTCTTTGCAGATAAGTGGCTGCCCCCAGTGGTTCTTCTGCCCCTGCTGCTGCCGTCGGTGTCGACCTCATTCCGCGGGGTCCCGTGCCAGCAGTCACATGGCTGAACGTGGAGGACTTAGACCGAGAGCATTCGGAGATAGCTGCTTTGGCAGAGTCATCGGGGTCCGACAGTGAGGGCATGGACTTTCAGAGGCTTGCCTGGGTTGAAGACGGCTTCACCTTTGATCGGGCCACAGGGGAGTACAGGAGGGACTTCCCGAAGGACAGGCACCTGGTCCGGTTCCTGAAGCATCTACGCTCCCGAGATGGGCGAGACTTCCGCAGCATAAAGGCCGTCGAGCGAGCCATCCTGCACGCCCGAGACAGTCTATTGTACAGCGTCCCCAGAAGTGTTCCGATGTATCTGGTAGGGGAGGCCCGGGAGTGGAAGCCGGTCCTGGGGATAGAGGGGGTGCTGCCAGCTGAAGACAAGCTGGTGCGAGCGCCTCAATTCACTCCAGCAAAGTGGGACACGTCCGCGGGGAAAGTGCACGGCGAGTCGCCCCGATTTGGCTTGTTCTTGGCTCCTCTAAAATGGGGCTATAGGGAGGAGCCGTTTATATTGGACTGCTTGGCCATCAGGTTCAAGTATGAACTATCACTGGGCTGGTTCGGGGAGCTGAAGCTTCAGGATGCGCACAGCTTCCGGGAGAGGGCGGTGGAGTTTACGGAGCACGTGCTGTTCAACTATGCTCCTTTGCTGGTCTGGGTCGACATTTATCACAGCGTGTACGCCTCCCGATATGGCTACCCCATCTCCAAGGGTCTCTGCTGCGGCATGATAGAGGTGTTCAGCGCAGAGACTAACACCTTCTACACGGCGGAGGGCGAGACTTCTCTGGATTTATGGAGTCTCAGTCAGCTGAGTGGCTTGCCCATTGACGGGGAGCCTTACGAAGAAGTATGCCTCCCCGATCTGATCAAGGACGAGACTAACGGGGACGGCTACTATTCTCTTGGGTACTCATACCGGTATCTAATGAAGGCGTACCGGGAGCTGTACCAGGCGTCGCACAAGGGGAAGCAGCCCGCCCGCGGGGACAGGAAGAGGGTGCGAATGCCCCTGTGGCTGGAGTATTTCTACGATGGGCCGAAGCGGTACGGGGAGTTCCCCTGCGTCGACACTGCCGTGGCTCCCAAGAAACGTGCGAAGCCGAAGCTCGACGTGAAGATCCCATCCAGAGGGCGTCGCAGTGGGCCTAACCCCATGGGCGTGGACCCGCAGACCCACTGCGCCGCCTACCTTACGTACTGGCTGTGCTCATTTGCCATGCCGTACGGCGACGAGACAGTTATCCGGCCGGATGCCATCTACCCGGCGTGCCAGATGGCGTGGGGGATCAAGCTTTCTCCGTGCCCGGCAACCCTTTGCTTGATTTACAAGGCCCTGGGGGACATCAGCACGCACCAGTTCCCGAGGCAGGCTCGGTACGTGTGCCCACTGCACTTCTTCAACGCGTGGGTTTGTTCGCTGTTTCCAGAGTTCGCCCCGTGGGTCCTTCAAGACTGGGGGCTGGTGCCGAGGATATTGGAATTTGCAAGCGCAGAGCCGGGCTCCACCTGCCTGCGGATGTATGATATTCGAGGCCGGCTGACGACGGTTCCCCGGGACGCGGCCGGTACCATTCACTTTTGGACGTTGGCTGCGCACTCGAGTCCTCTGGTGAACAACAAAAGGGAGTGTAAAGACGACCAGGTGGAGAAGTACGTCCACCCCATAAGCCAGGAAAATATCGTCCGCCCGCTGCTGGAGCCCGAACTAAGGGATTGGGCGTTATCCATTCGTCCCAGTGTGTTGGTATTCAGAAAAGGGGACAATGTGTTGCTGGAGCCATACTACCCCTTCCGATTTGGCCGGAACTTCGGATATGACGAGCATATCCCCGTCCATCATGCACGGTTCGGCCTGCCCTTGCGGAATGTCCGAGGAAGCCCAGTCGCAGAGCATGCCCGAAGCTGGTGGGACTTCTTCCACCGGGCGGACTCCGCCTCCTTCAGGGTGCCGGCCCCGGGTCACATTCCCCGAGTGACCCAAGATTATATCAAGTGGTGGAATAGCCGAACGGCCTTCTATCGGTTGCACAAGACCGATTGTTGGGATGGGGCCGAGAGGAGGTTCCTGAGCCGACAGCCAGTGCCAGTGCTTGATATCGACGCAGATCATCTCCTTCGGCTCAAGAACAGGCAGGAGAAGGAGGTGGGGGCGTACATGGCAGCTCGTCGGGAAGCCCGGGACATGAGGCCGATGCCGAAGGTGGAGCTACCCCCGGTGGCCAAGGATGACTATGAGAAAACGCTGAGGGACCTGTGCCAAGTGGGGAGCGACCGTCTGGAGCTTATTAATTACCCGCTCCCTATAGAAGAGGAGGGCACCCCTGCCAGGAGCTGGCGTCCAGAGAGGGACTCAGCCTGCCCGTACCGCACATTCATGAGGCGGGAGGAGAGGAAGCCCGAGAACTATAAGGACACCACGTGGTTATATGTCCTTCTCCGGGTGAACGGGCTAAAGATTGAAGATCAGACGGCCTCCATCTTGGGCAAGCGTTTGCATGTCCCGTATTACTACGCCGATGGGTGGGGCATGGACCACTTCGGCCTCTTCTGCCACCTCTCAACGAAGAGGCATGCGGATCTGGCTGCCCTCACGGACCGCTGCCAGAAGATTGAAGACGTGTGCTGGCTGGTCAGGGAGGCGGCACGTCGGGACAAGGAGCCGTCCTTGACCTACTGGCCGATCACACTTCGGCTATATACGGGCCCTCATGGTATGCAGTCTCTTCTTGCCCTTTGATTTTGTCTCTTAGCACTGCGGCCTTTGCGGTGAATTGGGTACTAATCATAAATGCATGTTTGTTCTTTCCCCCTTCGCAGACCATCCCGACAGCACGCAGCTGGCCACGTATCGGAACCTTATCCGACTGGTGCAGAAACCAGCATATTTTGAAGCTGCGCCTCTGGCCCCGACTGCAGCTCCCCTCCCCAAGGCTGCGAAGAGGCCCCGGGCTAAATCGCCTGTGAAGAAGGCAGTTGATGCCGCTAAGGCGGCTAAGCAGCGGGACACCAAGCGGAGAAAGACGGAGTCGGCTAAAGCTCCATCGACTGTTCCTCTGGCACCACGGGTTCCAACTTTCGAGGAGTTTGAAGCTGCTCGACCCGAGCCGAGCCAACCCGCTGGTCGGTACCTTCGACCCCCCCCAGCGTGCCTCTTAATTTTCTCCTTTCTTTCATTTTCATCTTGGAGCGCAGCCCTCACACTTAAATATTCCTCTTGTCTCAGCCCCTGCGGAAGAGCCTGCCCCCGTACCAGTCCCCGAGGTGGAGGGGCCAGCTCCAGTACCCGTCCCCGATGTGGGTGAAGCTGCGGCTGCCGCAAAGGTGGCTCCGGCATCGACTGTGACCCCCTCGTCACAAGCAATGGGGAGGTCCCGGGCGAAATCACCCGTTAAGAAGGCGTTGGCCGCTGCTAAGGCGGCCGGGCGACAAGCGGCCAAGCGGAGGCGGGCTGAGGGATCTCCGGCTCCGGCGGTCGCCCCTCTGAAGGCCCCTATCATGTCGTTCGAGGCGTTCGAAGCTACTCGGGCCGAGCCGAGCTATTTTGACGGTGAGCCCGTCAGCTGTCGGCATCCCTTGGGACTTGTTTACTTTCCGGGGGGGTAAGCTCTTCATATGTGCATAACATGTGTATTTCCCTCTTTCAGCCGGTACAGAGGAGCTGCAGTGTACGTCCGCTCTGGACGGAGGCGAGACCACGGCTCCAGGAGAAATGCCGCCCATCGAAGAGACCATCCCCGGACCAGCCCCTCGCGCTGTCGAAGCCGGAGAAGGTAACTATCTTCGCACCTTCGGTTAGTTCTTTCTCCGTCTCGGGGGACTAGCAGATTCAATATGGACTATTTTCTCCTTTGCGTGACAGGAACTGCCGCAGCGGCCACTGAGCCATTGGGGCCTCGCCTCCACCTCCCAGCGACAAAGATATATGCGAGGAGAAAGAAGATCGGGGTGCAGGCCTTGCCTAGCCCACGGGAGGACGTGCCGGTCATAGATCCCGAAGTGGACGTCCCTCTGCCGTCACAAGCCGAGCCGGAGGCGGTCAAGTCTTCTTCCGGGGAAGAGGTAGACTACGACTACTCTTCCGATGAGGCGGCTCCTGATGAGGGCATGTCCAGGGCATCGGAGCCATCCGGACCGGTCTTCAAAGTCCTCTTACCTGCTGGCTCCTCCAGCTCTATGGGGAAGGCCGCGGTAAGTGAGAGCTTGCTTGGGCCGGCTCCCTTCCCTCCTTTGTGGTTACCTAATGATCTTTTCTTGTCAATTTCGGCTTTCAGGAGCTTAACCCGCCGGAGGCTGTGGGAAGGGGCACTCCAGTTGCGCCAACCGGCCGTCAGGTGGGGGCTGATGTAGGCCTGGGCAAGCTAGCCCTTTTATTTGAGGCCCTCCAGCAAGATTCGGTCGCGGGGACTCCAGATGCTCTCGGGACAACGACCGAGCCTCTGGAGGAAGGAGAGATCGCGCCCGAAGGCAGCGCCGACCCAGTGGCCGAGGTGAGCTTGGGCTTCATAATGCTTCCCTCTTTTCGTCCTTATGTAACTTATTCCCGGCGGCTAACCATGTTTCACATGAACAGGAGGTGACGACGATGGGGAAGATGCCTGGCCACGCTCGGAAGGCGATCGCCAAGAGGAGGCCGAGCACCGGGTGACCATCCGCGGGGGAGATGGTCCTTACAGTTGTTCCCAAGGTGGAGACCCTCGCCGCACTGGCGCAAACGGGAAGCACCCCTCACCTGCTAGTTCCACCTCCGCCTCTTCCGAAGCTGCCGGCCCAGATGGAGAATCCTCTCTTGGGGCAGATATTCGTGGGGCTTCGCGCACATCTGGAGGGGTCCCAGCCACAAGGGAGAAGTCCGTGGGCGGTGTCTTCGGGCCCAGCCCTGATCGAGGCCCCTCCCTCGGCTGGAGTGGCGGCGCCTGCGCCCGTACCGGATGCTACAGTGGCAGAGGCGGGCCGGGTAGAGTAAGAGGAGGTAGTGAAGCACCAACTGACGACGGCGCCAAGTGCCTCGGCGATCGTCTTATCCATCCCCCCAGCAGTGGCCGGCCAGGGGTCTTCAGTCGAGCTGCACCGGCCGGGCGACCTGACTCTCGCTCTTCCGTCCTCTTCAGGCACAGTGGACGCCGATTTATGGGTGGAGGTAGACAGCGCCGTGGAGTTCACTCTCCCGGCCGTGCCTTCAGTTAGTCACACCTCGTCAGAGGCGCCGGTCCGCCAAATGCTGGCAACGCTGCGGACGATGCTATTCACCGACCCCGCTTTATCGTACCGGGAGGTACACAGTATAGTGACCCAGCTGACCGGGGCATTGCAAGTACTGGGCTGCCCACTGGGGGAATGGTCGCGGCGGGTCCTGTTGTTGCTGAAATATGTCAAGCGCCGCGAGTTCTTGGAGACCCAGGCCCCTGACGAGCGTGCCGCCCTTGATGCTCAGGCAGGCGAGTATCTCCAGACCCTAGAAGCCCGACGTCGTGATGAAGAACACCACGGGAAGGCTCTGGGGGGAAGCCAGGGCGACGTCCCCTCCTTGAAGAGCCGGATCAAGAAACTGGAGGGATACCTTGCTGCGGCCCGGGTTGACCTCGCTGCAGCTGAGGAAGTGCTTGAGAGGGAGAGCGAAGCTCTCGGCGTTGCCCAGGCCGAGGTGGCGTCTCTGGAGGCGGGGTTTGCTCAGCTGGAAGAGCGGAGGGGCCGGCTTCGGGACAGGACAAATTTTCCCTACGTCGGGATTCTTCCTCTCGAGGATATCTTTAGGGACGTTGACTAGGCGTCGCTCCCCGGCCGCCCCTTTTTTACCCTTTTCTCCTTTTAGAATGTAATCCAGGGGTATGCCCCGAAGCACATGTAATCTAATTTTTTGAATGGAACAGAACATTTTTTTTTGCATGTCCATCCAATGTGTGTTCGCCCCTGGGGGAGTCTCTTTTCTCGTGCCTTTTTTTTGTGTGCATTGTCTTTTCCTCTTGTTTTCTTTCTTTTCGCCTGCACAGGGACATATCGGCGGAGTGTGAGTCCCTTGCAGTGACCTGCTTCGGGAGGACCAGGTAAGGGCCCATATTAGGGTACAGGAGAGTGCTCGCCCTCCCAGAGGGAGGGCGAGGGGACCACTCCACTGTACCGAATGGGCAACTCACCGGTCTCGCCATAATGTTGGAATTGCACGTTGGCCTAAGGCAGGGGCCTCAGTCGGGGCTGGGGTTCTCTTGCTGCTTGGAATGGACGGATAGAAGAGTTTGTTTAGTTAATGACTCGGACGGGAGGTCCAAGCCAAAGAGGTACTCACCGCCCGGGGAGGACGGAGAGAAGAGTTTGTTTAGTCAGTGACTCGGACGGGAGGTCCAAGCCAAAGGGGTACCCACCGCCCGGGGAGGACGGAGAGAAGAGTTTGTTTAGTCAGTGACTCGGACGGGAGGTCCAAGCCAAAGGGGTACCCACCGCCCGGGGAGGACGGAGAGAAGAGTTTGTTTAGTCAATGACCCAGACTGGAGGTCCAAGCCAAAGGGGTACCCACCGCCCGGGGAGGACGGAGAGAAAAGTTTGTTTAGTCAATGACCCGGACTGGAGGTCCAAGCCAAAGGGGTACTCACCGCCCGGGGAGGATGGAGAGAAGAGTTTGTTTAGTCAATGACCCGGACTGGAGGTCCAAGCCAAAGGGGTACTCACCGCCCGGGGAGGACGGAGAGAAGAGTTTGTTTAGTCAGCTTTGTACTTCCGCCGACACGGGACGGTAACCGGAGATGGGGGGCATCCCCTCTTCTTCTTGGATTTTCCTCTTGCCTTGTTCTTTCTCCTTTTCTTCTTTTTTTTTCTTTCTTCCTTTTATTTTCTCTTTTCCTTTTTTGTTTCTCCTTCTTTTCTTTTCTCTGCCCCCTTTTTATCGCTTCTTTTCATTTCTCTTCCCTTTCTTTTTTTTTTCTTCTCTTTTTTTTCTTTCCTCCTTTCTATTCTTATTTTTTTTTCTTTTACTCTTTTTTTTATTCTTCTTCTTCTCCTTCTCTTTTTTTTCCTTTTCTTTTTTTTTTCTTCTCTTTTCTTTTCTTTTAAGAACATAGATAGTAGCCAAGCCATTTGGACATTGATGAGGCAAAGCCCGCCCCGAAGATAGGGCGGGGGGATAGGTATTATTGATTGAATGGGGGCGCCGGAGCGTAGTACAGTCTCAAGTGCCTTCCATTAAGAGGCGAGAATTGAACCTCTCCGCGGTGATTCAATTACATAGGCTCCGCCTTCGTAGACTTTTTGGACTACGTAAGGCCCGAGCCAGTTCTCGTTGAGCTTCCCCTTGAGGTTGGCAGCCATAATGTCTCTTCCCTTGACCAAAACAAGGTCGCCCTTCTTGAACTCGCGTTCCTTGACAAGCTTGTCGAAGGCGCGCGCAATCCGGGCCTGGTAGATCTGAATATTCTGTTGGGCTTGAAGCCGCTTCCCTTCCAGACTGGAGAGTTCATCGAGCCTTCGCTCGACGTTGGTCTGTCCTTCAGGGGCGAGCCCATGCTGAATGGCGACCCTAAGGGAGGGTATCTCCAGTTCAACAGGGACGATTGCCTCTGAGCCATATACGATAGAGAAGGGCGAGCAGCCCGTTGGAGTCTTGTATACGGTTCGGTATGCCCATTGTGCCTCGTACATCTTTTCTTCCCAGTCTTTCTTGTTAGAGTTGACAGTCTTGGCCAGGAGGGTGCAAAGTGTCTTGTTAAAAGCTTCGGCCAGCCCGTTGGCCTGTGGATTGTAAGGAGTCGACGTCCTCTAGTCAATTTTATATTTCTCTGTCAGCCGGTAGACCTTCTGGTTGCGGAAGTGGCTGCCGTTGTCTGACACAATCCGGTTGGGCACGCCAAATCGGAATATGATATTGCGGAGGACGAACCTGGACACGATCTCCCTGGTGACCTCGCGTAAGGTGACGGCCTCTGCCCAGCGAGGGAAGTAGTCAGTCGCCGCTAGGATATATTTGCAACCTGTAGAAGATGCGGGTAAAGGACCCACGACATCTGTTCCCCATTGGGCAAACGGCCAGCTGGGCGCCGTCGGGTGTAATTGTACAGGAGGCCTCCTGGGTATGGTGGCGTGCTCCTGACATTTCTGACACGACTTAGCATACTTGCAGCAGTCGTTGAACATTGTAGGCCAATAATAGCCAAGTTTCTTGATCTCAATTTTCATCTTCGGCCCCGCCTGGTGTGCGCCAGCTGTCCCGGCATGGACTTCCTTCATGACCCTCCAAGCTTCTTCAGTGGACAGGCATCGGTAGCTTCCGTTTAGCATCGACCACAATCCGGAATAATATTCCGCTTCGGAGCTCATAGGAGTCCTTGGTTCTGACTAGCTTGATCTTTTCTTCTCTTCGGTCGGGTAGTTGCTGGTGTCTGAACCACTGCATTAGGGGGTCTCTCCAGTCAGGCCGGCTGACGGCTTCCGCTGTAGCGACCTCTAGGTGCTCCTCTTCTGGCTCTTCTTCTATCATACTGGGCATCTGGCGCTGGTTCACTACCTGGATGTTGAGAGATCCGTTCGGAGGTACTGCCAGTGAGCTTGCCAGTTTTGCCAGGGCGTCGGCTTGCGTGTTCTCCCCTCTGGCGACATGGCCTATTTCGAGGAGGTAGAACCGCTCCATGAGCACTTTGGCCTTAGTGTGGTAAGGGAGCAGCTCAGGTTTCCGGACGTCAAACTGTCCCTGGACCTGCTTGACGACTAGCAGCGAGTCGCCGAACACTTGGAGCATTTTGATCTCCATTTGGAGGGCCACCTGGAGGCCGATGATCAGAGCTTCATATTCTGCCTCATTATTTGTGCAGGGCTTGTTGATACAGTAGGAAGTATGCATCACCTCACCGTCTGGGGATTTGAGGACGATGCCAGCTCCGGCCCGCACCTTGGCATGCCCGGACGGGGTCGCTTCTGTTCTCGAGGCCCCGTCGAAGTATAGCTGCCAGATAGTTTGTTGTACTTGGTCTACCTCTAGTGTCTCATCTTCAGGTAGCTCGGTGGCCAAAGGGGAGTCTTCGGGCACGGGGTGTGCTGCGAAGAAGTCCGCGACGGCCAGTCCCTTGACGGCCTTCTGTGGCACCTAGGTGATGTCGAACTCCATAAACAGCACGGCCCACTTGCCGAGGCATCCCTTTGGGACTGGCTGGAGGAGAATGTGCTTGATGGGGTCAGCCCTGGATATTAAGCTGACTTCATGGGACAGCATGTAGTGCCTCATCTTCTTGACTGCGAAGACCAAGGCAAGGCAGACCTTCTCGATTGGGGTATACTTGGCCTCTGCACCTACCAATCTTCGACTGAGATAGTATAGAGCCTGCTCTTTTCCCTCATCATTGTTCTAGGTGAGCATTGCCCCCAGTGAATATTCGGTGGCTGCTATATAAAGAATGAGCGGCCTACCTTTGACAGGTGCCCCCAGGACAGGCGGGGTCTTCAGGTACTCCTCTAGCTGGTCGAACGCGTGCTGGCATTCGTGGCCCCAGCTGAAGGGTGCATTCTTCATCATCAGTCTGCGGAAGGGTTGGCAGTGCCCTGACAAGTTGGAGATGAACCTGCGGATGTAAGCCAGACGCCCCTGCAGGGATCTCAGCTCTCCCAGGCTCTTCGGAGGAGGCAGCTCCTGGATGGCCTTTATCTTCAGGGGGTCGATCTCGATCCCTATGTGTCGGACAATGAAGCCAAGGAATTTACCACTGGACACGCCGAAGGCGCATTTCATGGGGTTCATCTTCAGCCCGTACTGTCGAAGCCTTTGGAAGACGACCCTGAGATCACTCAGGTGCTCGTCTCTTTTCTTCATCTTGACGACCAGATCATCAATGTAGCACTCGACCTTGCTGTACAGCAGTTCGTCGAAGATCTTAGTCATCGCCCGCTGATATGTGGCACCGGCATTCTTGAGGCCGAAGGGCATCCTCTTGTAGTGAAATATCCCTTTGGGCGACCGAAAAGCTGTATGGACCCGGTGGTGGTCGGCTATCCAGATTTGGTTGTAGCCGGATGACCCATCCATGAAGGATAGGGCCTCGTGGCCAGTGGTTGCATCAATCATCACTTCGGTGATAGGCACCGGGAAGTCATCTTTCGGGCAGGCTTTATTCAGGTCGCGGAAGTCCACGCAAATCATGATCTGTCCATTCTTCTTTTTCACTGGTACAATATTGGCCAGCCACGTGGTGTATTGATTTTCCGCGATGAAGCCGACATCTATGAGCTTGTCGACCTCTTTGCAGATCTGGCTGGTTAGCTCCGGCCTCATACGCCGGGGAGGCTATTTCACTGGTTCCACCTTGGGATCAATGGCCAGGATGTGCTGAGTCACTTCGGTGCTGAGCCCAGGCATTTCTTTGTAATTCCAGGCAAAACAATCCCAGAACTCCTGCATCAGCTTTATGTATTGCTCTCTTTCCTGTAGGGACAAAAGAGCACTTAGGAAAGTCGGCCTAGGGTCATCTTCTGTACCGAGGTCGACCTCAATCAATTCATCGACCGTGACCTGGCCGCCATTTTCAATTTCTGGCGGGGTCGGTGTCAGGTCGACAAAATCTTGGTCTTCATTGTCCTCGGGCTCGAGGACGCCATCTCCCTCTTCTTGTTCATCATGACTAGGCATGGAGGCTGCATTCACATCGCACTCCTCCTGGATCGTAGCCGCCGGGTCAGCGGGATCCGCTGGTGCAGAAAGGCATAGGTCCGCCTCGGGCTCTTCTGTGTATTCATCATAGACAGCTCCTGCGGGGGCCGGGGTAGCCGCCTCTTCAGGCATCTGGTACTGGATGGATAGGGTATAGGCTCCTGCCCTAGGGCTGTCCACCACGTGGGGGCGTGGCGGGGCTACTACATAGTCCCCCATTCTGAGCTCATCCCTGTCAATGAGGCTTTGCGCAATATCCTTGAAGACATAGCAGTCTTCAATGGCGTGGCCCAGCATTTGGTGGTAAGGGCAGAACAGCGGGTCACCGCTCCTTTTGATGTCTTGTGGCCTCTTGGATCGTGGGAGAGAGACCTTGCCGTAATAGCATGCCCAGTCGAAGATACCCCGGGTCTTCTCTCTTGGAAAAGAATAAGGCTTCTGCAGCTTCTCTTGGAGTGTCAGCCCTGGCCTAGTTGGCCGCTCGGTCAGCGAGCTTGCCGTGCCCCTCATTTCCCGTCTTGACAAGGCGGGGGTGTCGGGACTGGTGTCTCGGGGCTGGGGCATCCGGCCACCCCATGGGGGAAGAGAGCCTTGGATCAGGTCGGCGACTAGTGAAGTCAGCTCAGCCAGCCGCATTTTGAGCACCTCGATCTCCCGTTGCTGCCTGTGGTACAAGGCGTACATGACGGGGTCGTATCGAGGGGAATTAGGAGCATGGCCCATACTACTGCTCCTTCCCTCGCCGGCGGGCTGGGGTGAAGGTGCCTCGACGGTGTGTCCCTTCGAGGTCAGCCCTTCGGAGAAGGAGGGGGTCTTCTCCATGCAGCGGCGGCTGGGAGGCTTCCACAGGAACACTTCTTCATCTTGTAGCTCTTCAGCCGGGGCCCCGGGGTAAGCATCTTGGTGGGCTTCCCGTAAATCTGTAGCTTTTGCGGGGCCATCGCCGGACCACGTCGAGACCGATATGACATCAGTCTCGTAATAGTCTTCTAGTGAGAAGCCTAGACCGGGGTGCTTGGTAATTTTCAGCAACCGCCGATCCAGGTTTGGTGGGTTCCACATTCTTTCAAACATTTCCTTCCGGCTGGAGGGCTGGTAGGGAGGAATCTTCTGTTTTCTGACCATTCTGGCTGTCTGGTCAGTCATGTGGGGAAGTCCCGCAATGGGGATGTGTGGGTCATGCAATTCGTCAGGGAATCGGCAATCATCGTCTTCCCTGATCGGCTTCTCCCCGGCAACATAGAAGATGGTTGGTGGCCCTTCAGGATTAGGCACCTCGAAGGTTCTCAGTTGCTCGGCTGCTTGGCATTCTATTTCTATCACCGGCTTGACGATCCCTGGCGGGACCCTGACATCTTCTAGCAAGTCTTCGAGACAGGGAGCCCCCGGTGTGGGGTAGATGGCGAGAGGGGCTGCCTTGAATACCCCTTCTTCTTGTGCAATAAATGGTACATGGGGGAGAGCAACACAGCCCGGGGGCGGCGGAGGGAACCAGCCTCCCGATTCCATTTTCTTCTTTCCCTTGTCTTGGGCAGCTTGAGGAGTCTGCTTTGCCTTTTCTAGGTACAGGTTGGCATCTGACAGGTGACACTCAAACACCTCGAACGGGTGGAGGTCGGCAAAGATTCTGACTTCCTTCCCCTCACAGGGGTACTTGATGCATTGATGCAGGGTGGAAGGCACCACCCTGTTCTGGTGTAGCCAAGGTCGGCCAAGCAACGCCTTGTAGGAAGTGTTGGAGTAGATGACGTGGAACTGGACCTTGGTGGTGAAGTCATCAAAGGTCAAGTTGAATTCTACAACCCCCATGGGCACTTCACATTTCTGGTTGAAGCCGGCAATCTTGACATTCTTAACCTCGACCAGGTGTACTTCAAAGTAGTGTTTCTGGTACACCCGATAAGGAAGTATGTTTACCGCCGCCCCCGGGTCGATCAAGACCCTGTTAATAGGCTGGCCATTCAGCTACCCTTTCATGTATAGGGGTCTGTTGTGACTGCAGGTCGGCAGGAGCATGTCATCTTCTGTAAAAGCCACAGCTACTTCAGGTGCTATTTCTGCCAAACTGGCTTCAAGGTGTGCTGGCGTCTGGAGTGCGGCGATGATGGCTTGCCGTGTTTCTTCATCTAAAGACAGCATCTCCCAGACGGTGAACCGGGTCGGGATCTTCTTGAGGTGCCTGACTATCCGCTCGGCAGCCCGCACCTTGAGCAACTTCATCTCTTCGGGCTTGCCGCGCCTGCCCCCATCTTGAGGTGGAGGTGTTTGATCAGGGGACACCTGCTTTGTGGGTTCTGCTGCAGGCTGTTGAGCAGGCGGGGCCTGTTGGGCCCCCTCCGCTGTTCGCATGAACTCAGCGAGGTTTGGGGTGCCGCTGAATTCTTCTTTTGGTTGAATAGGGGTTGCAGCTGGTAGAGCTTGGGGGATGCTTACTTTACTGGTCGCAGAGGACCCCTGGGGGTGCGCCCGCCTTCCTGCTCGAGCTGACAGGAACTCGGCGAATGAAGGGGCGCCTTGGCTCTTGGTGCCTCTGGGGTAGAGACCCGACGGAGGAGGGATCTCAGTGCCTCGGACCTCGGGCTCGGGAACCTGGTATGGTCGTTCCCCCCTGAGCATGATGTTGAGGCTGCCCTGAGGAGGGCGCCCCCATTTCCTCCCCGACCTGGTGGCGTGCTGGGAGGTGGATGCTTCAGCTTGATTCACCTCTGTTGGTTCATGGGGTGGGTCTTCTTCTTTTTCTTCCAGGGAAAGAGTAGTGTCGAACAGCGCCGAGAGGGTGTTGCAGGCGAGGATGACCTCCTTCTTCTTCTTGCCCCTGGGTCTTCTCTTCTTCTTTTTCTTTCCCGTTGCGGCCATCGGCTGCGCTTGAGGAAGTTCACCCCACAAGGGAGGCTCCTTTTCTGTTTCAGCTTCTGTCCCTGGAGCCAGCTCGAGTGATTCGAACTTCTCCCAGGGCACATATTCTTTTAGCTCTAGGGGTTGGATTCGGGGCTGTTCATAATCTTCAAGCCCATCAATAATGGCCTGGAGCCTTTCCACCGCCGGGCTGGTCTTCTGGTGCATCCGCAGCGGGATGGAACTCTTCTTGTTGTGAGTGGGCCGCCTCATGACTAGCCGGGGGGCCGTGTCATGGCGAACCGGGCTTGCTGGGGGTGGTGTAGGCGGGGGTATCATGCTCCTCTGGTGCACTCCCGGGGCGGGCCGAGGGGCGCGTGCTCTTCTGTTCTTTTGGGGCACCGTCTGCCAACCCTCTTGCTCTTGAGCCGGGGCCAGGACAAAAGTCTCATAAGTGGCGCGGGCACATGCTTCCGCCCACTCCTCAGGCAGCTCCTGATATAGTGAGATCATATTGACGGTGGAGGCTATGCTGGGTAACTCGTGCGGCTGCGGGGGGTCTACTTTGTGCTCCCCCATATCCAGCTCCCCGTTCTTGATTAAGGACTCAATAACATCCTTGAAGACGTAGCAGTCTTCAATAGTGTGCCCGAGCACCCGGTGGTACATGCAGAAGCGCGGGTCATCTTTCTTTTTCAAGTCGTCGGGTCTTTTTGGCTCCGGCAGTGTAATTTTGTTGTAGCTGGTTGCCCATTCGAACAGGAGCTTGGACTTGTCTCGGGAGAAGGAATATAACTTGTTTCTCATCTTCTCCCTTAGTGAGGGGCCCTCCCGCCGTTCTGTGGTTCTGGGCGGGGGTAGGCTGGCAGTCCCCTTGGCTTTTTCTTTCTGCTTTTCGAAAGCCTGGAAGTCTAGTGTGTGCACCTCAGGGGGAGCTGGCTTCTTCTCGGCCTGTCTTGCTCTTTGACTCGACATGGCTGGAGTGGAGGAGTATCGGGCTAAGAATGCCTCGATCTCCGTGACCACGTTGTTCAGGCGGTCAAATGTCTTGACCTCAGTGCCAATCATCCTTTCCAGGATTTCTTTCTTCAAGTTCTGCTTGTAAATCTACACCGCATCCTCCTGGTGCGGGGGGCATTTGCACCTCATGCTAAGGTTCCTCCATATTTTAATGTAGTCGAGGGCCGACTCATCAGCCCTTTGCCTTGTGGCGTAGAGCTCAGTCATGGTGACTTCTCTCTCGGTGACATAGAACCTTTCTTTGAACTTCATCTGCATGTCGGGCCAGTCAGCCACGGACCCGGGTGATAAGCTGGAGTACCACTCGAATGCCAGCCCGGTGAGTGTCGAGCCGAAGAACTTCAGCAGGTAAGCTTCATCTGCAGCTAGATCCCCCATGACATTCACATAATAGGCAATGTGCTCCCTGGGAGACCCTTGCCCGTTGAACTTCTCAAATTTCGGCGGCTTGGTGATGCCGGCAGGTAACTTCCTTGCAGCATAGTGAGCCGGATAGGGCACCCGGTAGACGTCGAACGGCGTCTGATCCCCATCACCCCTCTCGGCCAGCTTCATGTCTATCATCTGCTCAAGCATCAGACGGCTAACTGCCACCGGGTCCACCGGGCTTGGGTAAAAATGAGCGGGCTGCGCGCTCGAGGTGACCAGCACGGTCGCCTGGGGGGCTATGGGCGACCCTTGCGAGAGCGAGGCTTGTGGCGGGGCCGACCCTGTGCAATGTGCCTGCTGCGGGGGTGCAACCCCGAGAGGGTTGGGAGTTGCTGGGGGAGCTGCCTCTGAAGACTGCCCTCTGTCTGTGGGTGCTTCGGGCAAAACCCCGGTCTGCCAGGGCGTCGGGGGCGGGGTGGTCCGCTCACTGAGCTGCTTCTTGAGCGACTCAATTTCCTGCTGGAATCGATGCATCATGAGTAGCACTGCCGGGTCAGCTATGGGGAGAGCAGGCATGCCCCCTGTCCCTTCGACCGGGGCGTCCTCGGATGATGTCGAGGGTCCGCCGCTCGTGTCGCCGGTGGTGACCACGTTGGCCGTGAGGGCCGAGAGGGGTTCTTCTGGTAGAGCTCCTTCGGCACCTGGGGGTGTCGTGCCGCCTGCCGCTCTCCCTCTTCTGGTGAGGGGTCCTGGTCTGGCGGTGATTCTGGCCAGCACTTCCAGATCGGTGGGCAAGGCCCCATACCGACCGTGAACTCCTGCCATGTTGCAGGCGAATGTCTGCCACCTTTTGGCTTTGTTTCTCCTGGCCGCCCTTCTGGACGATCTTCCTGGGAACACCAACCGGTTGAAGACCGATCGTCGGAGCGGCGTTTCCTCCCGCACAGGGGACTGGCGCGACTCCTCCGAGCAATCCGTCGAACCCGCGCTGGGTGCGGGTTGGACTTCCTCTTCCCGGAAGGCAGAAGCCACTGCCCCCAGTAGTCTCTGGCGGCCGGCGGGGGTGTTTCCCGAGCCCTGGAGGTAGTTTCTCATGGCCTGCTCGATCCCCTCCCACTCCTGGTCAGGGAGAGCACCTTGTGGTTGCACGTCGAGGGCAGCGGCAGGTGGGGAGTAGGCCCCGAGAGCCGGACGGGCGGCGTCGTGTCGGCGCCCACGGCGGCGGCGATGGACCTTCTCGGGCGGCCCCGCGACGACGGGTGCCGGCGGAAAAGCTGGGGTCATTAGCTCGACCCTGTCAGCCCTTCGGACCCTCCTCGGGCGGGAGGTGCTGGGCCCTGCCTGGGCGGGTGCAGTGGGCTGGGCCTGTTCGGGTACCCAGACCTGCTTCAGCTTGGCCGGCCTGTGAGCCGGCGCAACCCTTGGTGATGTGGCGACAACGGCAGGTGTCGCCTTCTCCTTCAGCTTCCCGAGTTCCTGGAAGGGTTTCGAACTGGGACGGCCGGGACGATGTGGTCTGGCGCCACCGGGGAGTTCTTCCCGTCCAGGCGGACTCGGTGGGTCCCCATGGTCATGGTCCTCCCAGAATTGGACATGCGGCGCCCCGGGCCGGCACTGGTGTTGTTCCTCCGGAGCCTCCTCCGGTGAGATGCTGACCCTTGGTTGGATGGGCCGGTGGTCACATGCACATGGTGCACGTTGCAGCTCAGCGTCGTTGCGGGGACACTGGTGTTGTTCTCGGCCATAGCTCGGCCAGCAGCAGCTTCAGCGGCTCCCGGAGCGGGAGCGTTGGTCTGGGGCTCCTCGGGTGCTTGTGTGTCGAAGATGTCAACGAAGGCCACCCCCAAGAAGTTGGGGAAGCCAACGATGGGAGGGAAGCTCCCGAAAGTGAGGGGGACCGCCAAGTAGCCAGTCCGAACGTGGTTTTTGACGGGCTGGGGGCCGCAGGTGACCGCCGTCATGAGTGCCATGCTATGGATTTCCTTCCTGCATTTGGAGAAGCAACGTAGTTAGTATTACAAGAAGGGGACCGCGGGGACCCTAATTTCGGCAAAAAGATGAAGGGTGGATTGGTCCCACCGGGCGTGCCAGAAGATGTGGACGCACTTTCCGTATCGGCTTGCTCGTTAGTTTCGTTTGGTTTTATCGGCGTTTATTAGGTGCGTGGGCGTGCCAGTCACCGAGGTGACGATTTATTCGGGCTCCGAAGAGTCCATGGTGCGCTCGCTCTGACTTCGTCAGACGATTGTATGGTTCGTGTCGGGACCGAATCCCGCCGCGCCATAAAGGTCACGACGTCATTTACATCCCCCATACGAGGGAAAACCCTTGATTAATTACCGAAATTAGGGGCCCCGCGGCCGAAAGAAGTAATACTAATTGCACGAGAGAAAGCAGGAATGGTTCATGACAAGAGGTTGCGTCCGGGCTACAAGCTGCCGGCCATGTCGGTCGCTCAGGGACCTTTTATGTTCGGACACGAGCCCGGGATAGAAACACGGTGGAAAATCGAGGCGAACCCGTTCAAATGTCTGCCGAGCGTGCGGCAATTTCAATGGCGAGTCAGGAGGTATCTGGAACGAGAAACAAATCCGGTCCGATCGGGGTGTCGGCCCAAGATCAGGCCGGGGCTCGGCTATGCCGGGGTAGTTCCCAAGATCCGGGTCCGGCCTGACAGGGCGGCGTTATTGTTCCTTTTGCCCCGGGTCCCGGGAGAGATGGGACTACAATATGGATCCTGGCGTCTTTTATTAGTTATATGTTCTGGTCTCTGTTCTGTCGTTTTATTACTTCTTTATGCATCAGTTCCGGATGATTTTTCTTCCTTTGTCTATTATTATCATTATTATTCTCTTACCCTCCCCCCTTTTGCTGACATTACCCTTGTTGTACATTTGGGGTCTGTTAATTAATATAAACTTTATTAATTTATTTGGTATTGCTATTCATAGCGTGCCGTTGAAGAGGGGAGAAGGGTGTACCGGTGAGGCATAAAGTGTGCCGCTGAGGAAGGACTAGGGTGTGCCGCTAAGGGAGTCAAAGGCCGTGCCGCTAGGGGCAACAGGAGTGTGCCGCTGAAGGTGCAAGGGCGTACCGCTGGGGGCAATAGGGGTGTACCGCTGGAGACCAAAGGGGCGTACCGCTGGGGGGCTCAGGGGTGTACCGCTGGAGGCAAAAGGGGCGTGCCGCTGGGGGGCCAATCAGGGGGATGTGGTGGAGGTTCAGCTAACCTTTGATTACCCGTCTTTTAAGGCTTTTCTTTTCTTCTTATCTAAATTTCTTGTAGTTTTGTATAAACTTCTCCCTGGATTCGTCATGTTCGGCCTTTTCTTACGAGTCGGGCAGTCCGGGCGGCCGGGTTGTCAAGCAGCTAGTCGGTTCAGTTCTTGTCATAGTGCTGGCAGCGGCTTGATTAGTTGGCAGATTTCATCATCGATTGTTCTATTCGTTTGTTGCTTCCTTTTGCCTTATTCACCATGTTATTATTATTTTAACAAAATTTCGGCAGCATCTCCCCTTGACCCCGAGGCGTAAGGGAGATAAAGGGAATGCGCCCACATGGAGTGGCGGAACCCGACAGCTGGAGGTGGGCGCCCGAGGGCAGCAACACCTTCGGAACCTCAGAAAGTGCGAAGGGAAACAATGGGCTCGGGCATGGCCAGAAGGTGTGCCACTGGGAGACTAAGAGGGTGTACCGGCCAAGGGCCAACTGGGTGTGTCGCTGAGGGCCAGAGGGTGTGCCGCTGAGGGCCAATCTGGGCGTGCCGCTGAGGGCCAGAGGGCGTGCCGCTGAGGGCCAATCTGGGCGTGCCGCTGAGGGCCAGAGGGCGTGCCGCTGAGGGCCAATCTGGGCGTACCGCTGGAGGCCAAGGGCAGTGTGCCCCTGAGGGCCAGCTTGGGTGTGCCGCTAAGGGCCAATCTGGGGGTGCTGGCCAAGGGCCAAACGGATGCATCGCTGGAGGAATGGCAAGGGGTCCAGGTGCTACGGTTTGCAACCTACTTAGGGAGTGGCGAGGAGCCTGAGGCCAAGGAAAGGTCACTGATAACTGGGTGTTCGGGGAGAGGGCAAGGGTCTCCCCCTCTCCTTAATCTGGTGGGCACGGTAGGTGGCCATGGCGGGTGAAGAGCCCGTGGGGGCCAAAGCTCACAAGAGAAGCGTCATGTGATTGCGGGGCCTCCAAGATACCGGAGAAGGGAGGGATGGATGAATACATCATACACTGTGAAGACGGGAGTAAAATCGACGAAAGATAGCAGAAAAGACCCGAGAAGGGTGACTTTCATTCATGGAGAGCAAAGGGGCCGGAGCCCTACACATACATCACGAAAGGAAATGCCCACGGGAAGGCCGTGGGCAAAACAAAAGAAAAGAACTGGAAGAAAGACCGCGCAGGAGGGGGAAGAATCGAGTACAAAGGGATGCCCCTAACTCTCTTTCCCCCCGTTACAGCGAGCTCTGTTTCTCTTACTCTTGCTTCTTGCCGGTGATCGACGGAAGGAGCTCACGTCGGGACCCCTCTTCTTCTTCTCTTCTCTCTTCTCCTCTGCTTCTTCTCCGTGTGCCTTTTTTTCTCTCTGTCTCTGTCTGTCCCCCCCCCCTTTTTTGTCTAAGCCGGGACCTTTTATATCCCCAGCAGCGGGGGCCTTCGAGCTCGGCCGTCGAAGGCAGGAAGAGGCCTGTGATGATGGCATTCGACCTGCCCCGTCCTGGGTATCAGTGGGGTAGGCAACGTGGCCCAACGGACGGTTGCCACCTCGGATGGCTCACTGCGTGCCAAGGAAGCGTAGGGCATGGGCCGCACGTCGTCTTGCCGTTGAAAAGCTTCAACGCTGTGCCGCTGGCGGGCTGAACAGGCGTGCCGTTGAAGGCCCAGCAGCGTGTGTCGCTGAAGACCCCTGAGGGCGTGCCGCTGGAGGACCTTGAGGGCGTGCCGCTGGACGGCCTAAAGGGCGTGCCGCTGAAACCTGAACGGGCCGTGCCGCTGAGGGCTGCCCAAGGGGCGTGCCGCTGAAGGCCCATTGGGGCGTGCCGCTGAAGGCCTTTAAGGGTGATCCGCTGAAGCTTCCACGGGGGCGTGCCGCTGAAGCCCGAACGGGCCGTGCCGTTGAAGACCTGGGGGTGTACCGCTGAAACCCCTTGGGGGGGTGTGCCGCTGAGCCCCTCCCTGGGCGTGCCGCTGAACACCCAATGGGTGTGCCGCTGAAGGGCCCTTGGGGGCTAGGCGTGCCGCTGAAGGGCTCCCCAGGGGGTGTATTCGTGGGGCTCGTTTTGAGCCCGCTGTGAGCGCGAGCCATGCTCTTTTGGCTTTCTTCGAGGCCCGAAAGTCGTGGGACTCTTTGTGACTAGTTTCTTTTCACTGTGGTGACTCCTGGAGACGGCTTCACGACAGTCTTTCCCGGGGCTTATTCGCTCGGGCCGTTGTTGGTACTCGGCCGAGTAGGATGTCATGGGTATGCAATTTTTTGGTGTCTACACTGTCCGACGTCCGTGTGGGAATCCATGGCTCATGGAGACTTATGGAGGCCCTCAGCAAGGTCCCTAGTCGGCTCCAAGGAATATGGAGACGAGAGGAAACCCTACCTCTGTAGGAATGCAACTACTATGACAAAAGATGGATGCCCCTATGCGCATCGGAGTGCATGCACAATCTAGCCTAGCAGCTATCAATCAATGAGCAAGCGTGCATATAAGCAATGAAGAGAATGGTGATACAACAATGGTAAGAGGGCAGGGGGAGATCAACAAGTGGCACCAAGAGCAGCAAATCGCATGGAATATGACAATCAAAATAAACCGTGAGTACACTGTGGTAGACAATGTACGGTCCTTTTGCGACCGCTCAAATAGTAAAACGGTTTGTATAAGACCGTATAAGTCAGGGATGAAACAACAGAAACTGTGAAATAACCAGAGAGTGCTGAAAATACGAGTGAGAGCGGCAGGAGAATACCAACGGTCGATACCAGACCGCGCTACCTCTTGAACGGTCGCCCAACGGCCGCGTGCCTGCAATTAAAACACAATGTAGCGTACCTACGCCGAGGAGATGGATGGCTATATGAAAGCTGCTCAAACGGATGGACGGTGCAGAAGGCGCCGTCTGGAACAGGAAAGAGGAGTGAATCGGGTCCGGCCGCTCAAACAGTAAAACGGTTTGTATAAGACCGTATAAGTCAGGGATAAAACAACAGAAACTGCGAAATAACTAGAGAGTGCTAAAAATACGAGTGAGAGCGGTAGGAGAATACCAACGGTCGATACCAGACCGCGCTACCTCCTGAACAGTCACCTAACAGCCGCGTGCCTGCAATTAAAACACAGTGTAGCGTACCTACGCCGAGGAGATGGACGGCGATATGAAAGCCACTCAAACGGATGGACGGTGCAGAAGGCACCACCTGGAACATGAAAGAGGAGTGAATCGGGTCCGGCCGCAAGGGGCTGGACGGTGACTTATCAGCCACAACGGACGATGGGCGGCTCTGGGAGAACCGCTCACGTCCCATAAGGCAGAAAATGTGCCCAACCTGTAAATCACTCCACAAGGACAACTTGGAAAACGAAAGAGGGTCAGCAACTTAAAAGCACGATGCGCATTAGGTGTCCCACCGTGATCGCCACAAAAGAGGGGTGTAGATATGTTTTCCTCCTCGCGCTTGAAGATCGATGCGTTTTGTGAATAGGGACAATGTGCAATAATCAAGTGAAAATGAGTGGAGGAGGCCAGAAAAGAAAAGTGCTGTCATCGCCACCAGAGTTGTAATGCCCCGGATTTTTTTCGGATATCTTTCGGATCCTTTAGCGGGTCTCGGAGTGTATTTTGTGCTTTACACGTGTTTTTCCCTGATGTGCCTTCGGAACTCTTTGCATGGCAAACCGTGACGTTCTTCGACTCCGGGACTGTACCACTGCGTTGTGCTCCTCCCGAGGATCGCAGAGGTAATTTTTTCGTAATTTTTTGAATTTCTGCAATTTTTGGGTTTTCCTATATATACTAACCCTTTCCTCTCTCCCCCTCTCATTCTCTCTTTCTCACTCTCTCTCTTCTCTCACGCCCTCTTTCTCCCCTCTCATCTCCGGCGGCCGACGGAGCGAGGCGGGGGCGAGGTGGAGGCGGCGCGGGCGAGGACGCGGGCGAGGATGGGCGAGGATCGAGGCGGTGGAGGCGCGTGGGAGCTCGTGGCGCGGTCGCGAGCCGGCGAGGGTTTCACGGCGTTTCTTCGTGGATCGGCGAGCTCGGGGCGTGAAATCTTCGGTGGAGGTAGGGTGATGGTTCCCCAGCTCGTGCACTTCCTTTCCCCCGAGTTTCGTAGGCCGTGGTGAGCCGAGCGGGTGAAATCGGGGTTTTTGGGCAAAACCCATGTTTTAGGGCTTGTGAGTCGATCTCTTGATTCGGTGCGTTTTAGGCCGATCCGAGGCCGTAGATGCATGCTAGGGGCTTCTGGGGAGCTTCCCCCTTGTTTTCTCCCTCTCCTGTGGAGGTACGGGGGCGTGGTCGAGTTTTGGGTCGTTTCCCGCCGTAGCGTTCTCGGGAGGGAGTGACGGTCCTTCTAGTGGCCGTCACTTGGTGTAACGCGCCTAGGCAGGGCCGTTACATTCCCCTTCTGTTGGCCTTGGGTGGTCTGTGGGTGTGACGGTCCCCCGATAGACCGCCAGGTGCTGTGACGCACCAGGGCTAGACCGTTAGAGTCTCTTCCGTTGGTTTTCGGGTCAGGCGTGTGACGCACCAGGGCTGGCGCGTCACAGCCTTGTGACGCCCCAGGGTGGGTGCGTCACATTCCCTGTAACCCAGCTGAGGGCTGGGGGTGTGACGGTGCCCTCTAGACCGTTACATGCTTGTAACGCGCCCAGGGTGGGCCGTTAGAGCCGTTTTATCCGTTGGGGAGGGCAGCGTGTGTGACGCGCCAGGCCAGATGCGTTACATCCGTGTAACGTGTTGGGGCAAGCGCGTTACATCCTGCTTTCACGCTGAGAGCGTGAGGCGTGTAACGCACCAGGGCAAGCGCGTTACATTCGTGTAACGCGCTGGGCCAGGCGCGTTACATCCTGTGTTTCTTTGGGCAGTGTAACGGCCTGCGTTAGGCCGCCAGGTGGATGTGACGGTCTAGGGCTAGACCGTCAGGCTTTGTGTCGTTCCGAGGTGAGTTTTTGTGTTCTCCGCCTTGCTCCGCGATGTGTGGATTCCCGGTCGACCCGGTTGGGACCCAGTGGTCGACTTGCGGTCTCGTGAATGTCCCAGACGCCCGTGGGTTTCTGAGTCCGTGTTTTGAGGGTGTCGGGAGGACCGTGTCACCTTGTTTAGCGTGCCCGTGGGTTTGAGAGTCCGTGTGACTTCTCGTGCGTCGGGCTTTCGTGTTACGCTAGACTGAGTCACCGTGTATCGGCGTGTGTGCGGTGGGGTCTCCCCCGCATGTCGTGGGTTTCTTTGGAAGGTGATCCCCATGTAGGCCACATGTTTGACCTTGGACTGCGAGTCCAATTATCTGGCCTAGGGCTGGAGGTTTCCCGCTTGCTCTGAGATGGGAAATCGGCGTGGCAGCTTGTGTGCTGCGCTGGGAATCGTGCTTCTGTGTTTTCCGTGTGGCCCGTGTGGGTGGCCTTAGTCCCTTGTGTTCCCTTTTCGAGGGAGTGGTCTTGGCGGCTCGTGAGCTGTCTCGGTGCTCGTGCTACCGTGGTTTTAGACCTAGAGTTTGGACTAGATTGACGGCCTTGTGCTGTTGTGTACAACGGTCTTGACCCCGAGTCTTGTGACTCAAGGATCGTTGGGTGTAGTGCGTCTAGAGGACTGTCCAGAGTCCAGTGGCTTAGCGCCACTTGAGTTTTCTCGACTCTCGCGCAGGGTGCATGCGTGGCCGTGGACTGTGAGTCCCGTTTCTTCTCCGACTGTGGTCACCGTGCGACGGGGCCGGTACGTGGGGTAGTCCCTGTACGTCGTCGGATGCGGACGTTGTTTTCCGTTGACTTGAGAGTCTACTCCTTCAGTGACCCTCCACTAGTCGTAGCCCACTAGTACGAGGTGCTGGTCTCACCTGGGAGTGGTGTACGGGCACCCACCTTTTGAGACGGTTTGTGGACCGGTTACCGTAGGCCCCTCGTCGGTAGCCTGAGTCCGGCTACGGGGGAAAATCGGTCAGAGGACCAGACCTAGTGACGCGTGATCTGTGTGTGCACACGTGGTTGGGGGCAGTTGGACCCACGTCGACGGGCGTGACCCCAGCTAGTTACTTGTTTGTGGTTACTTGTACGGTGTCTGCGCCTTTGGTAGGAGCTACCATGTCAGGCGGTTCACCTGCGGCGCGGTGTAAGACGTCAGGGGACGCTACCGGCTGTGCTTCTAGTGGGCGGTACTCCTATCGAGTACGGAGTGACAGACTGTCAGTTCTCGTGACTTTGACCTTCGGGTTTTTGGTCGTGTTGACCGTTGAGTTCGGTTGCTTCGCCGCGGCACGTGTGTCGGTTCTCGTGCCATGTGACTAGTGCTAGTGGCTTTACCGAGGTTGCGTCTTGTTGTGCGGTACCCGCGATCGGATGGTCGGGGTTGCACCTTGGACAGCGTGTCCAGGTAGGCTGTGTCCGAGGGACAGGCCTCTACGGCATGGTTGCCGTGTGTTTCTACTTCGGTAAGCGGTACTAGTGTAGTTCAGTAGCCCCGACCGCGAGGTCAGGGTGTGTTTCTGGTACAGTAGGAGTAGGTGTAGTGTCGAGTTTTGACCGGCCACCGGGTTGCTGTTCCTGCTGTAGTTGTAGCCCCTTTCCGCTACCGCCGTTGTTTCCGGTTGGGGTTCCGCGGGATCCCTGCTGAGTCTCTATTTTGGAGACTCATTCCCTACTTTTCAGGTGTAGCGGTTCTTCCTCGGGGTTCGAGGGTGCGGAGCGGAGGTTCTCAGTTGTCAGCTTGCCGGGCCGAGTGTTCACTTGGCATGTGGTACGTCTTTACTGCTTTAGACTGTACTTTCTGTTGGACTGGATTCTGTTGTAGTTGTTTATTTATTTCTGTTAGTTTTTGAATTGTTCTGCATTATTTTCTATTTCTTTGTGCCTCCACACTCCTTTTAGCCCTTCCGAGCCCTCCCGGCTCGTGGGCGGCGGTTCGAGTCTCGGGTTATCGGGCCTTCCCGGTAATCGGATTCTCGTGTCGTTACAGCTGGTATCAGAGCGGTGGTTGTGGACGTACATAGGAATTCGAAATTGCAGTGATCAGAGTCCATAAGGTCCAGTACAGTCGGCAGCTGGCTTAGGGTTTTGTGTTCACTTTTCGCCTAGTTTCTCGCTTGAGAGCTTGAGTGCGCTGTGAGGCGCTGTGAAGGTGGTTGCTGTCCGCGGCTTTCGTGTCAGCATGGGGTCTAAGGGTTGAGGTTGAGAGCATTCTCCCTCATCGGTGGTGGCCCTGGTTGTGCTGCGTTGGGCAGAGGTTGCTGGCAGGCGCGAGCTCACGGTGCTGCGTTCGAGGGATCTGCAGCGTGGTCAGGTGGCTGGAGAGGATTGTTTGTGGTTAAGTGGCCGTAAGCGTGCTCTGAGGGAGCTGCTATCGGTTTTGGCCACTCCAGCTTGAGGTTTGTCCAGCCCCTGAGGTGTTCAGGTCGTGGTTTAAGGTGGCAGAGCGGGCGTTCTGATCGAGAAGTGTGCTCGGGTGAGCGGAGTGTCTTCTCGGTGAGCTGCTATTTCGTCGAGCCTGATGTCTGTGTCGTGCTCTGTGGCGTCAGAAATGATGTGTCGGTCCCGGTTGTTTTGTGGATTTCGAGGCAGGATTGGGCTGTGGTGTCCCAGTAAGTCTTGCTCCTGCGCTCTTGTGTGCGATTGGGTTGTGTTCGCCCTGGAGTTGGCTTGAGATGTGAAGGCTCCGCGGCGAGTTCGGGACTCGAGGATGAGCGTCGACGGTTGTCGTTATGGCTCGTGTTGCGGCTCTTGGCATGTCGTGTTGCAGTTCGAGGAAATGCAGAGATGGTGCATCGAGAGATGCTGTGATTGTGGTCCGACGTGACACTCGTCGAGTGTGTCGGAGGCGCTGACCTGATGGAAGCGATAGTTTTCCTTGGTGCTGCATGGTGCGGTTTCCAGCGTGTGCGAGGTTCGAGATCAGGTCCAGCGTGGAGTTCTTCCGTTGGTCGGAAGTGTGTTTGGTTCCTCCTTTGGTTGGAGAGATTGTGTTGGGTTAAGATTCGTCGTCTTGCATTATGTGTTCGGATTGGTTGGCCTCGTGTGCCATAAACTCCGTGCGAGACGTGCTCCTTATTTTGGCCAGGTGGTTGCCTACGAGAGCTGTGCCCAATTCCCTTGTCTTGTGAGGGTGTGCTGGCACTGTTCCGGAAGGACGAGTGCTGGCGAGGCGGTGTTTCCGAGAATTTGTGGCTGTGCGCGCGGATCAGAGTGCTCAGCGAAAGCGTGGTGGGCTTGTGACCCACTGGTTCAGGATCGTAGCATTGGTCGCTACGGGCGGATTCTTGAGTTTGCGTTGAGCATCGGAGGATTGATCCCTTGGTGTGAAATGTGTTGTTACCGTGCTGTTGCTCGAGGTATTATGGTTCTTGGCACTGGCAAGATGGAGTGTTGGGGAATGTGCTGGCTAGTGCGCCGCATGAGTACCCTGTTCCTATGTTGGAAGTCGTGTCAGGCGTTGGTGTTGGACCCGGATGAGATTGTCGAGGACTTGATGGTCAGAGTCGGTGGCCTGCTGCCTGACTTGTGTTCCCAGTCGTGTCCTCGAATGAGATCATTTTTGGAGAAGTGATCTCTGGCAGGCTGTGGGTTCCTGTTGGTAGCTGCGAGTGACTGGTAAGGCTAGTCTCGTAGCCAACCGCGGTGAGATGTTTGTTGCTTTGGGGACCCGTGAGCATTGTTCAGGTGGTGTCCCGTGGCTCTGTGGTAAGGGCAGAATCGGGATTGGCAGGTGTCCACTTAGTTTGATCGAAGTATTTGATGGGACCAGATGGATGAGGGACGCCTGTGGGCGGAGGCCTTTTTACGAGTTTGGCGTCAGTTGGTGGTCCTTGACAGGACGTTGGTGTCGCAATGGTTATCCCTGGTTTGGAGACCAGCATGAGATGGTTCCCTTGTAAGTCTGAGTCGAGTGAGGGGATGACTGAAGACGCCAAGATCTTGTCATTTGGTTTCATCATGCTCCCCGAGAGGGTCGAGCTAGCACGATGTTCGAGCTCGGATGCGGTGTCCGAGAGGAGTGCGGCTCGAGATGCGGCATCGGTCTGTGTGAGAGTCGACGGATGGCTTGCCGAGGTTTGGAATGTTTCCTTCGGACCCGGTGGAGGACCAGGAAAGAAGGAAGAACCTGAGCGAGTGGTCGGTGATCGTCGGCGCGTGGTCTTTTCACAGACAGAAGATGCTGGTTGTCGGGGCTCGAGTGTGGCGAGAGCCGTATGCCAGCGAGACCTTTGGTGGTCATTTCTGTGATGTGCCTTTCCAGAGGGGATCTGGGCTTTGTCGAGGTTTGTCTCCCGACAAGAGTTGGCACAGTGTTATGTCCGACTTTCGGCTTGCCATGTGTGAGGTGTTTCCTGGTGCTGAGCCGATGTGCTGGTTGCGGTCTATTTAGATGGCTGCGTGAGCTGGCGAAAGCTCTGTCTTGGTTGCTCCCTTGAGGAGGGTGTGCGACCTGTCAGCTGGCTGCGAAGCTGATGTATGTTTTTGTCTGCTGACCATAGGATGGATCGGTAGCTGTTTCTCGTGTCGAGGGTGTGTCTCCTTGGTGGGCGAGATGGTGGCAGCGATGCCATGTTGGTTTCCGTGGTGTCTGAGGTGATGCTGGACTGTGTCCTCTGGTATATGCCTGCTCTGTTGGCCGGTGTGCTCGGCGCGAGGAGCGAGGTGTTGTTTGTGATTGTAAGTCTGGCTGTGTCTCTCAGAATTGCCGTTTTCGTAAGAATCGAGATTTTCTATGCTGGGGCTCTGACAGCATTGTTAGTTGGTTCAGTGGTATTCCCCTGGGACTTTGTGCTAGGTCCTGAATTTCGAGGACGGAATTCATTTAAGGGGGGAGGGCTGTAATGCCCCGGATTTTTTTCGGATATCTTTCGGATCCTTTAGCGGGTCTCGGAGTGTATTTTGTGCTTTACACGTGTTTTTCCCTGATGTGCCTTCGGAACTCTTTGCAAGGCAAACCGTGGCGTTCTTCGACTCCGGGACTGTACCACTGCGTTGTGCTCCTCCCGAGGATCGCAGAGGTAATTTTTCGTAATTTTCTGAATTTCTACAATTTTCGGGTTTTCCTATATATACTAACCCCTTCCTCTCTCCCCCTCTCATTCTCTCTTTCTCACTCTCTCTCTTCTCTCACGCCCTCTTTCTCCCCTCTCTTCTCCGGCGGCCGACGGAGCGAGGCGGGGGCGAGGCGGAGGCGGCGCGGGCGAGGACGCGGGCGAGGATGGGCGAGGATCGAGGCGGTGGAGGCGCGTGGGAGCTCGTGGCACGGTCGCGAGCCGGCGAGGGTTTCACGGCGTTTCTTCGCGGATCGGCGAGCTCGGGGCGCGAAATCTTCGGTGGAGGTAGGGTGATGGTTCCCCAGCTCGTGCACTTCCTTTCCCGCGAGTTTCGTAGGCCGTGGTGAGCCGAGCGGGTGGAATCGAGGTTTTTGGGCAAAACCCATGTTTTAGGGCTTGTGAGTCGATCTCTCGATTCGGTACGTTTTAGGCCGATCCGAGGCCGTAGATGCATGCTAGGGGCTTCTGGGGAGCTTCCCCCTTGTTTTCCCCCTCTCCTGTGGAGGTACGGGGGCGTGGTCGAGTTTTGGGTCGTTTCCCGCCGTAGCGTTCTCGGGAGGGAGTGACGGTCCTTCCAGTGGCCGTCACTTGGTGTAACGCGCCTAGGCAGGGCCGTTACATTCCCCTTCTGTTGGCCTTGGGTGGTCTGTGGGTGTGACGGTCCCCCGATAGACCGCCAGGTGCTGTGACGCACCAGGGCTAGACCGTTAGAGTCTCTTCCGTTGGTTTTCGGGTCAGGCGTGTGACGCACCAGGGCTGGCGCGTCACAGCCTTGTGACGCCCCAGGGTGCGTGCGTCACATTTCCTGTTACCCAGCTGAGGGCTGGGGGTGTGACGGTGCCCTCTAGACCGTTACATGCTTGTAACGCGCCCAGGGTGGGCCGTTAGAGCCGTTTTATCCGTTGGGGAGGGCAGCGTGTGTGACGCGCCAGGCCAGACGCGTTACATCCGTGTAACGCGTTGGGGCAAGCGCGTTACATCTTGCTTTCACGCTGAGAGCGTGAGGCGTGTAACGCACCAGGGCAAGCGCGTTACATTCGTGTAACGCGCTGGGCCAGGCGCGTTACATCCTGTGTTTCTTTGGGCAATGTAACGGCCTGCGTTAGGCCGCCAGGTGGATGTGGCGGTCTAGGGCTAGACCGTCAGGCTTTGTGTCGTTCCGAGGCGAGTTTTTGTGTTCTCCGCCTTGCTCCGCGATGTGTGGATTCCCGATCGACCCGGTTGGGACCCAGTGGTTGACTTGCGGTCTCGTGAATGTCCCAGACGCCCGTGGGTTTCTGTGTCCGTGTTTTGAGGGTGTCGGGAGGAACGTATTACCTTGTTTAGCGTGCCCGTGGGTTTGAGAGTCCCGGTGACTTCTCGTGCGTCGGGCTTTCGTGTTACGCTAGACTGAGTCACCGTGTATCGGTGTGTGTGCGGTGGGGTCTCCCCCGCATGTCGTGGATTTCTTTGGAAGGCGATCCCTATGTAGGCCACGTGTTTGGCCTTGGACTGCGAGTCCAATTATCCGGCCTGGGGCTGGAGGTTTCCCGCTTGCTCCGAGATGGGAAATCGGCGTGGCGGCTTGTGTGCTGCGCTGGGAATCGTGCTTCTGTGTTTTCCGTGTGGCCCGTGTGGGTGGCATTAGTCCCTTGTGTTCCCTTTTCGAGGGAGTGGTCTTGGCGGCTCGTGAGCTATCTCGGTGCTCGTGCTACCGTGGTTTTAGACCTAGAGTTTGGACTAGATTGACGGCCTTGTGCTGTTGCGTACAACGGTCTTGACCCCGAGTCTTGTGACTCAAGGACCGTTGGGTGTAGTGCGTCTAGAGGACTGTCTAGAGTCCAGTGGCTTAGCGCCACTTGAGTTTTCTTGACTCTCGCGCAGGGTGCGTGCGTGGCCGTGGACTGTGAGTCCCGTTTCTTTTCCGACTGTGGTCACCGTGCAACGGGGCCGGTACGTGGGGTGGTCCCTGTACGTCGTCGGATGCAGACGTTGTTTTCCGTTGACTTGAGAGTCTACTCCTTCAGTGACCCTCCACTAGTCGTAGCCCACTAGTACGAGGTGCTGGTCTCACCTGGGAGTGGTGTACGGGCACCCACCTTTTGAGACGGTTTGTGGACCGGTTACCGTAGGCCCCTCGTCGGTAGCCTGAGTCTGGCTACGGGGGAAAACCGGTCAGAGGACCAGACCTAGTGACGCATGATCTGTGTGTGCACACGTGGTTTGGGGCAGTTGGACCCACGTCGACGGGCGTGACCCCAGCTAGTTACTTGTTTGTGGTTACTTGTACGGTGTCTGCGCCTTTGGTATAAGCTACCACGTCAGGCGGTTCACCTGCGGCGCGGTGTAAGACGTCAGGGGACGCTACCGGCTGTGCTTCTAGTGGGCGGTACTCCTGTCGAGTACGGAGTGACAGACTGTCAGTTCTCGTGACTTTGACCTTCGGGTTTTCGGTCGTGTTGACCGTTGAGTTCGGTTGCTTCGCCGTGGCACGTATGTCGGTTCTCGTGCCGTGTGACTAGTGCTAGTGGCTTTACTGAGGTTGCGTCTTGTTGTGCGGTACCCGCGATCGGATGGTCGGGGTTGCACCTTGGACAGCGTGTCCAGGTAGGCTGTGTCTGAGGGACAGGCCTCTACGGCGTGGTTGCCGTGTGTTTCTACTTCGGTAAGCGGTACTAGTGTAGTTCGGTAGCCCCGATCGCGAGGTCAGGGTGTGTTTCTGGTACAGTAGGAGTAGGTGTAGTGCCGAGTTTTGACCGACCACCGGGTTGCTGTTCCTGCTGTAGTTGTAGCCCCTTTCCACTACCGCCGTTGTTTCCGGTTGGGGTTCCGCGGGATCCCTGCTGAGTCTCTGTTTTGGAGACTCATTCCCTACTTTTCAGGTGTAGCGGTTCTTCCTCGGGGTTCGAGGGTGCGGAGCGGAGGTTCTCAGTTGTCAGCTTGCCGGGCCGAGTGTTCACTTGGCATGTGGTACGTCTTTACTGCTTTAGACTGTACTTTCTGTTGGACTGGATTCTGTTGTAGTTGTTTATTTATTTCTGTTAGTTGTTGAATTATCCTGCATTATTTCCTATTTCTTTGTGCCTCCACACTCCTTTTAGCCCTTCCGAGCCCTCCCGGCTCGTGGGCGGCGGTTCGAGTCTCGGGTTATCGGGCCTTCCCGGTAATCGGATTCTCGGGTCGTTACAAGAGTGCCGTACGAGATGAACCCACCGTACCCTGGAAAGGGGAGAGTTGCAGCGCTGGAGGATGTACGGCTCCTGAAGAACCGCCAGGAATGACGCACGGTCGCACGATAGACCGCCTATGTACGCTGCAAAAGGGGGCGGGAGGAATTACTGCTGGATGATGAACGGCCACATGTTGCCCGCGTAAGCCATTGAATGGCTAGAATGGAGCCGCACAAGTTCACCACGCAGTAAGTTGCAAGGGGTTCAACCTCCACCCTCTCCGACCGGCCAGAGGGGATGGGCCTCGCGCTGATGATTGCTGACCTGTGGAACAACGTAAGAAACACACAGAAAAGACCTAAGTTAGAACTCAATAGAGTAGTAAACGTCAAAGTGATAAGGAATGAACATCAACAAAAGGAATAGGGGATACCTGGGGGGTTTTAAACCCCTAGGGTGACGAAAACGTGGGTGGATGTGTGCATGGTAGCGAGGGAGAAAGAAGACGTAGGGAGAAAACGATGCATGCAATGAGGAAAAAGCGGTAAGAACTGCAAAACGAAAAGACTCAAAACCAGACTACTCCCTGAATCGGAGGCTTATAAGGATGTAGAAAGCCTCCCTCCTTGGTGCTAGGTTGCTCTAGAGTGTGGCAGGGCTTCGCCGTCGACCAAAAATCTCCCCCCCTTTACGACGTCGGCCATTAGGGTCTATTTATAGAGCCTAGATAGCCAACCTCGAAAATGGGGTTTTTACTCATTTTTAGGACAAGATAATAACATAAAAATGAAAGATAATATCACTATCTTTCATCCGGAGAAAACGGCTTCAAAAATGATCCTCTATCTGCGAAGAAATGTCCGGAGAAAGTCCGGAGATTATCCACGGGTAGAGAGAGAAAATCTTTATATTTTTTTAAGATCGAAGGGGTTGAACGGTCTTACGATAGACCGCACAAACATTGGGCGGTGCAACTTTGACTGTCCATCCTCGTCGGTGATAAATCACACGAGATAATTATCCAATTAATTACTCATAAACTGTACCGTAAATCTAGCCGTTGGACACTGAAAGATAAACGGTCGATGATAGACCGCGTAACCTGATGAACGGCCCATCTTAGACCGCTCAAGGCCTGTCGGTGATAAATGAATTAAATGGATAATTATCCAAGGAAATTGCTGATGTTAGGACTCTTGGAGATAAACAGCGCTTCATAGACCGGGCACTAGGTTGAACGGCTAGAATAAGACTGCCTGAGTCCATGCCGATGGAAATTCACAGAAATCAGCAAAAATATGTGAACGGCTCATATCTAACCGCTCATGTGTTGAACGGCTTGTGCTAAACTGCGCATATGATGGACACTTGGTCTTCAAAAAAATATTCGGAAAACTCAAATTCAAGGTCCAATAAGCCCTTAACCGATGAAGGCTCAACCAAGGAGGGAGGTAACCCATAAAATGAACCCAAAACTTTGCCACAAAAATAGCCCAATGAATGATGGATAGCTCAGAGCATCAACCAATGGGAGCAAGAGAAGCAACTCAACTTATCGGCATAAAACGGGTGTCAACATGTAGCATCTCCCCTTGATCTGAGATGGAAGGGGATAACAAGGGACGTGCCCACAAGGAGTGGCATGACCCAACAATTTAAGGTGTGTGCCTAGGCAGCCACCTTTGAGAAAACTTTGGAAAACCCGGGGAAAACAACGGACGAGAGACACTGGGCTAATGCAGGCTAAGAACGCCGTGACTGGAAGGGAGGGGCCCAGGCAGGCTGGAGGTGGGTCAAGGGTGCGCCGGCCAGGGCATAGGCCAAAGGGTGTGTCGGCCAAAGGCCGTTGGGAGTGTGCCGGGTGAAACACCCCGAGGGTGTGCCGGGCTAGGCACAGGCAGGTGTGTACCGGGCAAAGGCCAATTGGGGGGGATGTCAGTGAAGGCGACGGCGAGGTAGGCGAAGGCAAGCAACCTGGAAGAGAGAAAACCCCAGCAAAAGGGAAAAAAAGAAAGGCGTGAGAAAACCAACGGTGAAGGTTGGGCACATCAAGCTAAAGGGGTGCATTTCATTAACAGGGAACATGGTAGCCAATACATCACAAAGAGAAAAAAGAAAAAAAGGAACGGAAAAGAAATGAAAATACAATATGGGGGGACGGGGGACAGAGCATGGGCTCCTCCCCTCCCAGACCTCACTCCTCTCTTCTTCGCTTCTCTCTTTCCTTCTTCTTCTTCTCCTCTTCACATGGACAGTGATGGACGGAGCAGCAGGGGGGGTTGAGAGGTAGGAGCCTCTCCTCTTCTTCTTCTTCTTCTTCTTCTTCTCTTCTTCTCTTCTTCTTCTCCACGCACAAGAGCTCTCTCTCTCTTTTCTTCTTCTTCTTCTTTGGCTTTTATACGTGGGCTGCCGTTGACGCCAATGCGCGAGGTAGATCCGGTCCGAGGTTGACCCCAGTCGCGTCTCCGTCAGAGTAATGTTCCTGTGCTCCAGCCAGAGGTTGACAGCACGGCAGGGATAAGCTGGCCTTGACGTGATTGCGCTACGTGCCAAGGGCCACATGCACGAGCATTCAATGCTCAGTGTTTAAGCGAAATAGAGCATCGTGCTAGGGACGGGACTTCTGGCAGGTATGCCGCTGTAGGGCTACTGGGCAGTGTGCCGCTGAAGGGTTTGGCAGATGTGCCACTGTAGGGGCTGGTGAGGGTGTGCCGCTGAGGAGCTCAGGGCGTGCCGCTTGAGGCACTTGCAGCAGTGTGCCGTTGGGGGGGGCTGCCCTAGGTGTGCCGCTGGAGGCTTAGGGGCGTGCCGCTAGAGGCTTGAGGAAGTGTGCCGCTAGAGGCTTGAGGAAGTGTGCCGCTGGAGGCACCAGGGGAGTGTGCCGCTGGGCACCCCACGGAGGCACCAGGGGAGTGTGGCGCTGGAGGCACCAGGGGAGCTTCCTCTTCTTCTTTTCTTGTTCTCATCTTCTCTTCCCTTTTCTCCTTTTCTTTATTCCCCGTCGGAGGACACCTGGGAGCGTGCCGCTGAGGGGGCTTGAGGGGAGTGCGCCGTTGAAGGCTTTAATGAGTGTGCCGTTAGAGGCACTTCAGGGTGTGCCGCTGGGGCTCAAGTTTGTGTGCCGTTGGAGAGGCACTTGAAGGTGTGCCGTTGAAGGGAAAGTTGAGGGGTTTGTTTCCTTCTCTTCTTCTCTTCTTTTCATCTTCTCTTCTCTTTTCTCTTCTTCTTTATTCCCCTGCATGTAAACATGGGGTGAGAATTTTTTAGTGTCCACAAGACTCGTCAGGGAAAAACACGCATAAACCACGAAACACACTCCGGGACTCCATAAAGTGACCTGAAACCCACGGATTCGGATTCAAAAAATGTCCAAAAAACTCGGGACATTACACACGGGATCTTATTGTAGTGGCAACTTCTCCCAACGATGTGTAGGTGGGAAGATCCAAACTGCGAAGGCCCAACCAAGCTTGTGGAGGAAGGAGAGTACAGAGGGGTCGGACGAGTTTAATGCGGAAGACATAGGATAGGAGGAGAAGCTCTACATGATCTCAGAGAGCTTGTTAGAGGACAAAAGGGATGACCTCTGCCTCCTGGCGAGGGAGGCAGTGGTCGCCAGAGAAGGCCCTGCCCACTGGTGGGAACCCCCCAGAGAGAGAGAGAGAGAGAGAGAGAGAGAGAGAGAGAGAGAGAGAGAGAGAGAGAAGCTCTGCATGATCTCGGAGACCCTGTCAGAGGAGAAAGGGATGACCTCCGCCTCCGGGCGAGGGAGGAATTGAAGTGGTCACGAGAGAAGGAGCCCTGTCCACTGGTGGGAACCCCCCAGAGAGAGAGAGAGAGTAAAAATGCGGTGGAGTTGCCACCGTCAGGTACAGTGGCGGAGTCAGAAATATTTGAAAGGGGGGGTAAAATATAATTAATATCATAAAAATTATTTATTTTCATTCAAGTAGAAGATATTTTACAAGTGAGTTGTTCACGACGGATCTTCATATTCTGAAAGCGTTACATTATGTTGACACCTAAAATATAATCAAGAACAAAGATGAGAACAAAGAGAAGATCAAATCAGAGATGAAGATCCCAGGGATTCCTGCAGAGCCAAAACTACAGAAGAGTCGTCACTAAAGCTATCATCCAACTGAAGCCCTTCACGGCCAAGCTGATATCCGGTGTTGTCGTCGCTCAGATGGCAGTACTGATAAAGAACAGCAGTCTATTGACTGATGAAAATCTCCAAAAATATTCTGATAAGACTATGTCAACTCACCAACTAAGAGGCCTTCACCTGTTCTGACATATTCGAGAG